>JAOPUG010000033.1:25143902-25161496 GCA_027564375.1 Micropterix facetella | reverse complement strand
CTACGGGTCATACATTACCGAGTATCCTACCTTGCATAAAGGAACATCTAGCAAAAGCCAGTTGCCAATACACACTCATTGGTTGACGAAAAGTTTCAATAAACTAGGAGATAAGTAGACGCAGACGGAAATCTAGCTGAATAATCTAAGGCCGTACAACTAAACGTTTGTTTAAAGATAGCATTTGTTTTCAGTGGACGTCAGACGAATTACATGAAGGTATCTCATACCCCCCTGCAAGAGCTTCACTTATTTTTCCAGCAAGCTGCCCAGAGTACTTACTTTCTGGATGTTTTTACACAAAATACTCTTTTGCTATAATAGCTTATTACTATAGATACTTTATACTGCCTTGAAATAGACCTATGGCCTAGTGGGGCAGTAAAATTGATGAACCTGTACTTTTTTCATACCTCAAGTATTACCAATAAGAAAAATAGAACAAACGTATTATGGCTGTATAATATAAATTAATAATACACATATTATAGTCACACTTATTGAGCGGATTTTTTTTGAATTATTAAAAAATAGCTCAATAACCATTACTCTCACTGCTGTCACCAACTCGCCTTTGCTTGATGAGAAATATATCGATATTCTTTGACGAATAGGTAAATTATAGTGTACTTTGGGTCGCTTGGTACATAGTTGGATAGGAATGATTGAGTGACAAGCTACATGCGATGGCGCTTTAGGTGAGACTCTGGCGAGTAAAATATATGGTACCGGAGAAAATAAGACGTAGAATGGCATGAGCACAGCTCAAGCTGTAGCGCCGTACCGCAGGATGACGGTTCGAGGCACTATCGGTCACTTTGTGCTGCTCGAGGCCAGTCATGTTGAATATCGCCAGTTTATTGTTGAGATTTGGTCAGTAACAGTGAATAGATATTTCACGAAGATTCTTGGAATGTGCTCGAATCGGTCAATATATTCTATTGTATTAAGTAATTTAAATTATGCATCTGACTTTCATTTTAATTTTTGGTATTGATTTTATTTTTTGATCATTTTTCTAATGTTAATTTTCCAATTGTTTTTAATTTTTGATATTTTTATATTGCTATATTTTTTAATATTTTTAGTTACAATAATGTTCAACTTCAAGTTCAAGTTAGTTTATTCAGTGTAAATACATTACGTACATATACGTTGCCGCCTACTCGCAGAACAACGGATGACGATTGACGGCACTTCAGTCTACCCTGGACAACGTCGGTTGCAACATCACCGAAACGTCGGGTGTTACAAACTTCACGCGGTAAATTCGTTTTATCTTGTTATATAATGTCAAACAACCGCGACAGTCTTCGATTTTATATGCACATTTATACTGGCAAATAGTGTGAACGACTTTAACACAGAACCCAGGGCGTAGTATTGCGTCCTACGTAATAATACGGACGGGCCAAAAATGAAAAAAAATCTGTTTGTCCGTCTGTCTGCTTGTATTCGGCTCATCGTTATCTCAAGAATGCGTCGTCCATTTCCGAAAATTCCTTGATGTAACCAGAAAACCTTGAAAATGTGTAATCATTTTTTGTTAATAATGTTGTTACGATTACTCACTACTCAAGCATGTCAAACATCTCGCAAGTCACAAAATAGGCGTTTTTGGCCTGTCCGTTGGACAACATATAGTCAGATACAGATGTATGTCCGAAGACTTCCCGTGGATCTTCGCCAAATTTGGTATGCTGCCTCTCTGGGTTACTCTAAGCTCTACTAGGTGGCAGCAAATTCGATGCATCCTGGTTTACTTGTCCTGGGGGAGGATCAGACCAATAGGTAGAGAAAGTATAGCATATATGGGTATTTTTGTAATCGTGATGACGAGAGAAACTTGTTGGAATAGGTTTTAAGCTATCAGGGTGCTGCTGTAGGTGTATCCTGGTTTACTTGACCTGGGGGACGGTCTGACGTATAGTGAGGGCAAGCATAGCGTATATGGGTATTTTTGGATTCGTAGGGACGAGAGAAACTTATTGGAATTTGTTTTAAGATATTTTGGTTGTCAGGGATTACCAATTACGGGACGGGCCAAAGTTGCCGATATATATCACTACTTTTCCTGTTATTTTTAAGTTTCTCATGGACTTTACCCTTTACTGTTTCACATATTTACTCTTCTTCTTCTTCTCTCTCTCTCTCTCTCTCTCTCTCTCTCTCTCTCTCTGATAAAATACAGTTCTTATAGTTTGAAATCGTAGATTTCTGTTTAAAATTTCAGAATAAATTGTAGCCGCGCATCTTAAACGCTCGTAAAACGGCGAACAACGAAGACAGTACAATTTCACAGCGGGCGTTCAACATTTAATTATTGGGAGCGAAGGGCTGTGACGCGACGCACTTCGCCAATTCATACCGACCCAAATAGAAGAGAGTGAATTGCCGACGGACGCCCGGAATACTTTGTTTACGCCATATTTTACACTCCGTCATTTATCTCGCTCCGCCAGTCTCGGACCCGAACAGATGATCCCATTTGCAGACGACGTATTTTATAGCTTTTTACACCCCCATAACACGATACCATACGCCGACAGGCAAAGCAATTACCATAGAGAGGCAAGCGCATAACGAAAACTTGAAAGTCCTTCGGCCCATCCTGTAGGGACCGAAGTCTTACAATCATGCTTGCACGATCCATCGAGTAAACTACGTCCGTTTTAAAATTTTCTGTCGCTAATCGATATTTATGGCTATTGCGCAGAGCCCATTCGTTGGCCCGTTGATTTTGGGGTCTGTGTGACCTACGGTTGGGGTAAATCAGTTTTTTTTTCATTTGTAGAGCTTTAAACGGAATAAAGTGCGGAAATAGCAAAAAGAAAAGCTAATGGCCATGCTAAGACGCGTAATATTAGGTACATGTCTCCTGGGGTTATTTTTTACTTTTAATAATATTATTTACTTAATTTAACGATACACTCGATACTAATCGACGACCATCGCCACCCTCTATCGGTGGATGCAGGAACCACTTGGACTCTGAGCGTTAGTGTGGCTACCGTTCCGAATTATATTCGACTCGGCTAGATAGCGTTAAGAAGTCAGAATTTTGCAGTTTTTTCCACTTTTAATACTTAAAAAGAAATTAAGAGTAGAAATAGCAAAAATAAAAGTTGTTGACCATGACAAGACATGTAAAATGAGGTACATTTTACTTGGGGTCCTATCCATCTGTTTAGACAAACATATCGAGCTCAGAATATTATCATATGGGCCAAAGTTTGCCAAACCCTTGGGTTTTCCCTTGTCAAATTTCAATTATATAGTTGTTCTAACGTATGAAGACAGCGATCTACATCGACAGTATAGCAGCTGCTTCTCCGCTCATTAAAAGCTCTCCAGAATAATTATATCTGGCGAAGGAACAAAAGAACCAACGCGATGGGCTGAAACACGACATCCTTCACTGAATGTATAGATATTGATTTAAATGTAGCTTTTGAGTGCGTCAGTTCGATAGTTTATTATGAGAAATGCTGACAGATTTTCAGCGATAACAATTCATACCTAGACCTACTATATTATGATTATTAATTAATGCAATAAGGCCACCTCAATGAAGATTTGATCGGCTCTGAAAATGAAGGGACCTTTCAGCTACAAACAAGGGCTTCTATTATCCAAGCATTTACGATGCTGACGTCACGTTAACTAGCCATTGAATATTAACGAGCCCCCTTTGATCATCTTTGTTCCCCGGGTAACGGTCTTCATATGAATGTATATAGATACACTTTAAATATACCAAAACTTTATTAACATTACTAAATATCTAAATAATAATGACAAGAGATTGTCTGAATTAATCGGAACTACAACGTGAATTCATTTTGCTGTGATACAATAAAATGGGAGTGTCTCCCCCTATCCCAGCGGAGAGCGATACCCGAAATAAATGTTTTTCTTTTCGTATAAAAACGGCTCTTTTCTCATAACATATTTACCAAAATCCCTGGCCTAATGGAAATAATTTAAAAACGTAAATCTGTCTAAACTGAGAGACGGGTTGTGGTCAAGTGTTCGACCAGACTCTGTGACAGCGTTGTTCGTGTGACGTAGGTGTAATAAATATCCTTCTGCGGCGTCCTTTGTTTTCGAGGCTTATCCCCCTTCCACTAAGGCGCCTCATTTTTTCATGAAAATTTTCCAAATGTTGAATCATACATGAATAAGATGAATGCTCGTCGTTTGTGTCATAATCGAAGCGATCGTATCGCTGGCCTGGGCGCGAATTTTCAATTTTCTGAAACATTTGTATGGCGAGTAGAAACCCGTAAGTATTACGCTCGTAATAGCGAATAAAGATTGGAACGCTGTTTTATTTATTTTAATTTATTTATTAGTCTCTAAAAAACTAAATTTTAGAGATGTACCGTACATACATATAATAAGCAACAATTAAAAAATATCAGCCAAAATTATTTAGCTATTATAGTCGCCTGATTTGAGGCTAATACTTTTGATTTTATGCTGTTCTTACAGCATTTATTACGAAAAGTTTTCAAGAGATCTTAATAAATAATAACAGGAAAAGTAGCGATATGCACATCGGCAACTTTGGCCCATTCTGTGATTGGTAATCCTTGACTTAACCAAAATGCCTTACAACCTATTCCAATAAGTTTCTCTCGTCACCACGATTCCAAAAATACCCAAATATGCTATGCATGCTCTACCTATTGTTCAGATCCTCCCCCAGGCCAAGTAAACCAGGATGCACCTTCAGCAGGAGCTGCAAGACTCGGATCGAATTTGCTGCCCCTTGGTGGTGCTTATGGTCACCCAGAGAGGCTGCATACCAAATTTGGTGAAGATCGGTCTACGGGAAGTCTTTGGACATACGGACAAACAAACGCACAAACGCACAAACGCACCGCATGCATTTTATTATATAGTCTGTCCTACGTAGTACAACGGATGGGCAAAAAACGGAGAGAGATGGATATTTAAATGGAGAATGGGATAAACAAAACTATTTAAAATAACTGTCACAGTAAAACAAATGGGTGGATAGGAATACACATACGCTCTATATAAATATATGAGTGAAAATTTAAACGATGACGTTTAAAAGACTATCGTATTATTTAAATACTTTTTATTCATATATTTTTTTATTGCATACTTTCAGGCCAAAGGGTTTCAAAGAAGGCTCTAGTATGGTATCGACCCGAGGTGATATAAAAGCATAGATTCTCTGGCCGAAGGTGGTCAATAGTAAGTTCGATTGGATTGGAGAGCTTTTCTGGTGCCAAACGTATATATCGATTATCATTTCAAGTCAAACTGTGAGGCTTAGTGATATAGCATTTCTTTAAATATAGGTCCATTAGTGCAAACACTTTACATTGGTCGAATAGCAGCTCAGTAGGGTGTCTTCTGGATTTACAGATAGCAGTCCAGAATAAATTTTTCACATTCACCCCAGACAATAATTCCATATATTAAAATAGTTTATCACAGCGCCTGATAAGTCATATGTTGCATTCCGCGAAACTTTTTCTCATAACATGTAATTTGTTTTCATTGGCAATTCATAGAAAGAAATTACGTCAACCGGCGGAAATGAAAGAATCATTTCCGTACAATTGCTGATGATGAATGATATTTTTTCTAGGAAAATTGCTGACTGTGAAAGGCGTACCGTTTAGTGCTTAGCGCGTCAATAACGTCACGAGTATCACTATAAATGCCAGCACTACAATCCAAAAGTACACTTCATTGTCAGAGTTAAATCAATTATTATTGTAGTCATCGAGTTAAATCAATTATTAATTAGCAGATAATCGCATCGCGACTCAATTGTAACCGCTTGCCGACGCCGCGCCTCCGCACCGGCCTACACGCATCATCTTGTAATCGATTACGACCAATAAATAACTTCAATTTATAACGTATTATTTCACACACAATCCATATACGTTAAACATAAAAGCAAAGCTAGGTCAAATATACATGGAAAATTTCAACTTCTAAGAATTCCTCGAGGCACATTGTAAATGTTCAACTGCCATTCATTAATATCGCTCTGTTTATGTTTGATATTTGTTGAATACGCCCCAAAATACCTTTTAACTCGAAGCGTCGCAAGGAATTTTGTTTGAGGAGTGTGATATCCGCCTTCTGTCACGTGGCTTTTTGAACGACCAACATGGATCAATAGCATTAATCGACTTTGTAACTTCATAACCATTACGGAAGGCGTACATTTGATCTGCGGTGGCAGCTCCCAAATTATAGCGGTCATGCTTTAATTAAGCAGAGTAGTCAAAAAAGGCCTATACATGCGTGTCTCTGTATCGGTGAGATTAATTCTGGTGTCCCATTTCATTAGAGCGACATGACATGACGGGCTATGGGTTTAACTCAGCGCAACTAACTGAATTAACGCTGACGAGACCTCTCACCAATTATAAATATTATATCGAAATATAATCACTATAATTATATGCTGGCTTGAATAGTGCTATGGCAAATCGGATAACCGGCGTAATCCAGTTTAAAAGTGGACATTAGATTTCGATTTTAAAAAAATAGGACCACTTCCTTTTTCAGACTATTTGTCACCGTCCAAATTGGAAGTCGATGTCCCTACTATTAGATCGTCTCCCCCACTGAGAGCAATTCGAGGGAGCTCGTCGCTCTATCTCACTGGCCGCCTCACAACATTCTCACCCCATACTTCGAACCAGGGTTGTAACGGATGTCACTTTTTATAGGATATATTTGCGAATGCGAATACGAGTATTATGAATGAAATTCGCGAGTGCGAATGCAAATGCAAATATATAAAAAAATACGAAAATAAAAATAAAAATTAGTATTTTATTTAATTTGCAACAAAAACACTATGCTTAAAAAAATCATCCGCACTCCAGATAAATCATGTAAAATTTTGAATATTATGTGAATTTTGAAAACTTTTCATCATACTTGAATTAAAATTAAAAATAATGTATTAAAATAACGTGTACCTAAGCATTTTGATTATGGTAATTACAAATTTAATGTTACATTATTATTCCGGCCCGACTCAAGGTTCAACCTCCATCCAGCAGCCTCCCCGGAGAGGGACTAACCTGGTTAAACCGCTGTGCGGCGGATCTGAGGAACACATCGGACGGCCCTGGATGATTGATGCACTGGTCGGTTTATCAGCCGTTGCTCAATCAACTAATAGCCGGAAAAGTCTGATTGCGTATGCTTTCTATGGGGTGGGGGTAGATACGCTTCTATAGAGCGAGGGTAGCGAGAGTACATTTAATGTCTATCCTTAGTAAAGATCCGCTAGCCACCCAATCTCGTGTGGCAATCCAAGTAAAGGACGCCTCGAATCCGCGACAAATTCGGTACGAATTGACGCTTTTAATATTGTTTCGTCCACAAAGTATCTGCTTTTATCTCTGGGTAATATATCGATAAAGTTCGATGAAACATTCCAGGGCCAGGGTTGCGGGTTCGCCCGCGATTCTTCGACATTCTCAAATATTGCTTCAAGATCAGAAAAATAAAACATTTATTTTTTGAGCTCGATAAATTTTGAAATATTTCTAATAAATTGGAGTTTATATTCCTAAAAAACCTAGTTTCTCCAAATTTATTTAATATGATTTTAATCCCTAAAACTTTTATAAACACATGATTTTTTATATAAAAAAATGATTTTTTTAACAGGATACGACTGTGAAATGCCATTTTTCGTTTTTTTTTTCATATTGGCAATTTGTGTGCACAGTATATGTGCGAGAAATGTTATGGTCGAATAAGAGATATGATTTGTTATTAGGAGAATTTATCAAAAATTTATTAATTTCAAAAGAACATTTTTAATCGAATTATTGTTAACAATATTTCGAGTATAATGTTTTTCAATTGAAATTTTCTGCATTTCTACAAGTAGTTTCATAATCCTTTTAAGGCTCCGGCGCGCGCTATCTCTATGGACAGCCGTAAAGCTGTACAAAATCCTGCCGGGCCGGCCGTGAGACAGTCTTCAATTCAGAGTTTTAGACTCTTTGTTATCGACTTTACGCTGCGTTTATATCGTAGTAAACTTTTGGTACCATTTTAAATGGTTTAATTCTTTGGTTTAAACTTAGGCCATATTGAAAGTTTCTGAATTCTGATAAAGTAAAACATTTGTTCGTGTTTATAATGTTTATATTGTATATACTGCTTGTTAAAGAATTCTATCTGACAATTTATACATTTTTTCAATATTTGAAATCATTGGGAAAAACAGTTAGCCCAGTCTTCTTTTAGAGATCTCCTCAATGGCTTCTACCACCGCCGCTTCTGGAGTCGTGGACTGCATACCTCGACGTTTATCTTTAATTTTTCGAAACAAAAAGAAATCGCAGGGTACACGATCCAGTTTTTATGGGGTAGGCATTATCAGATTCACGTTTGAGATCTTCAAAAACGACTTTGTCATCTTAACGGAGTGTGCGGATGCATTGCCTTGATGGAATACTACGAACTGGTTTTAAAACACTGGGCAAGAAAATATATACGTACCAATCCGTACAATTTTCAAGATGGCACCACAAAGAAATATTAAATGACAGATGCAAAAAATTAAATGTATTCTCAGCAAAAGAGTTCCATTTTCAAATAAAAGATTTTTAAAAAATATCTTTAAGGCAATTGGTCAGTTCCAGAAACTTCCACTATAGCCTACGTAATAGTATTAAGTTATTTAGGGCTAAATATCATGAAAAGAAAACAAATTATCATATCTAAATAACTGATATGACGAATCGTAACAAAGGCGTAACATATTTCTAATGTGACACTAAAGAGAAGATGCGTAGCTGTCAATATCAACGAGTTATATTAGTATGCACCTATTTTATAGGAATTAATTTAGTATATAAAAAAAGTCACTTTTATATTATAAATTCACGTAAACCTTTAAAAATGATCGTGCTACGCCTAAGCTACGCCTAAGTTACGCCTAAGCTACGCCTAAGCTACGCCACGCTACGAGTGCTACGCCGTACTAAGCATGTCAATTGTTTGTATGTTTTCAAGCAATTGATACACGATTCAGATATGATAATAATACTGTGTTCCGTTTGGCTCTATTGAATGTAGAAATTCCAGCATGCGGTTCAGAAAACGCAGTGCAGAATTTCTAGAGGAATTTCTCCAGAGAATGCCCAAGCCTTCGAGTCAAGGCTATTGCTGCGAATTCTGCGATTTATGACAGCTGTCATCTTGGTAGCCATTTAATGGTCATTTTTAGACAAATTTGAAATAAAAATGGAATGTCAAAGTATTTGTGGCGTTTTTCGTGTTTTTTTCACTGAAATGGTTTTAACATAAATAACGGACCCGGATACACTCAATTCGAAGAAAGTGACATGACAGCAACCAGCGTTCCGTTTGGAGTCGAATTTATAAGCGGTCTATTTGAGGAATTTGCAGCATTTGATAAAAACGATTTGACATTCCGAAAGAGAATGCACCTCCAATATAGTCTTCTTGATAAATCGTTTTCGGTTTCTCATTTATTATAGCGATATTATTGTGGGATCTGAGATCTCATGAAGAACATCTTTTCTCGCTCTTCGCAATACTATGGCCCAAGAATTGGGCTTAAGGTAAATAACGATTATCATTCTCTCTCTCCTTCGCTCTCTCTATCTTTTTCTCTCTCTCTCTCTCTCTCTCTTTCTCTCCCTCACATGATATAAGCTAAGCCGCCTTTCAATTATACTGAGATCTCGCATTATACTGAGTGGCTCCCTAATGAATATTTTAAAAAGGTCCTGTGGAGAGCTGAATCCACACAATTAATCATAAATATGGAGATTGGATGAAATAAATAAATCCCAAATGCTAAATCACGCTAATTCATAAATTTAATTAGAATCTACGAGGATGCATTGAGTAGCTTACGACTTCAGGGAATAAAAAACACTCTTGAGTTGTCAGAGATTTCTATAGGATTCTATTACATCATTATTGATCGTTATATCGTTGTTGACATCTTGCTGAGCTCACCGCTAATTTTGACGTCCAGAATTTTTGACTGAAAATCACTAAAAATCATAGATTTTTCGACACAAATCGTGACCAAATTGGACAGCAGTGAAGAGCGATCGTCTGTCCGAAACAACTTACACGGAACTTTAAGAAACTGAAAGTATTCGCAAACTTAGGTTTTGGAATCTGGATTGACATTTCATTATATATTCGATCTATACGGAGGGAATATTAATCAGAGACGCCGTTGGCGTCTGTGTCATTTTCGTCAGAGCGAGTGCCACTTAGGGCAGTGAATCACGTTCACAAGCAAATCACTACCACATGGTAGTGGCGAGTAGTCCGACTGCATCTGGCTGTTATAGTGTAGATATCGACACTACGATCTGATTCGATTTCGAATTAAAGAAAAAATATATCGTTCTTCGTTTCGGAGCCATGTCATATCATACCAAACAGATTATACAGCACATAATAATGACAGAAAAAACAGTGAACGTAAGAAATGTAAAAAATTCGTTACAGAACCAGATGGTATGATGCAACGCGCTGAATACCAAATTATTTTACCTAACGGTTGTGGAATTGATGCAATGCACTGAATGCAAAACTATTTTACATAAATGAGGTCTGAAAACGAAAAAAAATAACAAGTGACCGCGTTTTCCTACAAATGATCTGAGTAAACAAAATTGCGATTGAATATTAAATAAAAATGACACCGAAAAAATTGCTAACCAATTATTTGAGACTTTAACAAGATGTACCGAAACTCGATGAAAGATAATATAATAAAAAGTCTAGACCAAACAAAAAACTATCTCTTTCGATAATAAAAGGATTGTTAGCCTGCCTGTGGAAAATTGGCAAAATTCACAAAGATAATAAAAAATATCAAAATAATACTCAACTTCTCACAAACTATAAACTATATAGAAACATTTGCAAAAAACAAATTCAAAACAACAAATTTCAAACTAAATTAAATGAAATCCTTAGAAGATAATCACGAATAATAGTGAATACTTACGCCACTAATATATTGAACGATCTAAATACTTCAGAAAAGAGTTCAGACGCGTCTGTGAAGGTGCAACCCAAGATGAAAACAAACCTCAAACTCTACCAAACATCTGAAGATGAAGTCATGAAAACTATTACATCGTTAAAAAAATATTCTGCTCAAGGAAACGATGGAATTACAACATAAATATTGAAAATGTCAATTTATTTCATAGTAAAAACCTATTTGTCGCCTTATTAATACTAGCTTCAAACCGCACTGCGTCCGCTATGGGTGAAATATACAAAAGTTTGACCAAAACATAAGGGTGGAGACATAATGACATTGGAAATTACCGTCCCATATTGCTTCTTAACATCTTGTCAAAAAGTGGATTTTTTTTCCAAAAACCGAATAACCTCGTACCTAGAGATTGAGGATCTTTTATCAAGTCACCAATTTGGGTTTAGATGAGGACTAGGATCTAACGAAGCACTATATACTTTCACATAATATGTCGTTGAAAACCTCGCTAAGGGTAATAAAGTTCTAGCGGCATTGAGGGAAGAACGCAAACAACATCGATCCATGATCAACAATGCGCGCCACTTGATGTATCTTTTGGTGTTCCTCAAGGAAATGTCTTGGGATCTGTATTGTTCCTATCCTAACATATATAAATGCTTTATAAGATCTACCTATTAAAGGAAAAATAATGGCGTTTACTGATGATACCGTGACATTTACGTCTATAAACAAGTGGGAAGAGACGTACCGCAATCCTCGATCTAACCGGGATCTGACAAAGAAGTGGCTCGACAGCCATATTTTCACTTTGAATATTTCCAAGACGTAAAGTTATAAAATTTTAAATAAAAACCTCTATAAATAATGTAGGAAGCGAAGAACAACTAAAAATGCAAAAAAATTTGTGCTCCAGATCTGAGGACTGCAAATGTCAAATTATTGAAAGGACTAAAAAATTATTGAAATTATCTTGGTGTCACTGTTGATACAACATTGACATGTAAGGGACATGTTAGAAACCTGGACACAAGAACGAAGAAACTTGCCTACTTGTTTAGAGAGCTCTGAAATATTATTCCCAAGCCTTTATTCAAAATTGTGTATAGGGCATTGTGCCAAAGCTTATGATCCTATAGCACAGTCGCTTGGGGTGGTTGCCTTGCACGAGTACTTTATCCTCTGATTAAAACGCAGAAGCTGATAATGAAAGTCATCAACAAAAAAACCCTAGATACCCATCAGCAAGCTTTATATAGAATATGGAGTACTTAATGTGTTGCAATTATACATAAAGAAACTGTTCATTCAGTTTAACAAAACCAGGGGCCACCAGGAAAGAAGCCAACAAAATATAAACACAAGGGAAGCTACTGGTTCAAATAACAATATACCGAATACAAAGACTTTCTTCACCCGAAAGTATTTTTTCTTTCTTGCACCGCCACTATATAATAATCTAAATAACGGTTATAGGAATGTAAGCAACTTAGATACATTCAAAATGTTTATAAAGAAGCACCTGCTAGAAATGGGACCATTGTATTCTGAGTCTCAATTGTGCTGGTTACTAAATTAAAGTATATTAATTATTAATATAATAAAATATTATAACAGTGTCTGAAAATGTGTGTATATAGGTATGTTAAATAAAATTATATAAAAATTTATTTTTTAACACGTTTTCATTAGGTCGCTTTCTTGTTTGTCTGTTCGGAACAAATCTTACTATCGATTTTAAACTGACTTCCCGATATCCGATCACGATGAAATTTTGTATAGAAATAATACAATACAGTATAGTTTTAGTTAGTTTTAAGTTAGATTATTAATAAACGTCAATAAACAGCGCCATCTAGAAGTGGTGGTCAGAATTACGCTACAAGCAAAGCGTAGCGCCTAGCGACGGAGTTGCAAAAATATAAAAAAATAATTTTTTGACTGACAATTGCATTGAAATGTCTGAACTGATATTTCTTGCTGTGAAGGCTTATTGTGATGACACTAATCTGTGTTTAGATTTTATTTCGTAAACTTAGTGAATTAAAAATTGTTTGCCCTTTTCACCGTCGTGATCAGATATACGATACCGATATTCCATCTATTCGTATCGACTTTGGCAGATATAGAATTCATTTGATCAAGTTAAAATCAATACAGTTTCCGGCACTAAGACACTATGGAATAATCGAGCAAACACAGCTTCCACTAATACTGTGTTGGGCCTTTACAGTCCATAAAATGCAAGGATGTACATTGGACCATGCTGTTGTATACCTAGGATCTGCACTATTTGCTAAAAGACAGGCATATGTCAAATTAAGTCGTATCATATCATTGGATGAATAAAAATAGATGAGCTCGATTGCTCAAAACTAAATGGCAAGACACCGTGCAATGAAGATGCAATGAAGGAGATGAACAGAAAGCGACAACTAGGACTTCCAACGCTCTGAATAAGTCATATACTTAAAATGTTAACTAAGATCGACCTGTAATTAATTTATTTTAATATTGATTTTAATTTATTTCAGATAAGATCAGGTGAAGAGAAACTGACTTTTCCACATGTCCATTGGTAGGTAAGTATAACGATTTTCTATTTCAGATATGATCAGGTGAAGAGAAACTGATATAAACCTGAAATTGTCCACATGTCCCTGTCGTAATCTCATCAAGATATTTAAAATCGATGAGAATTTTTCATACACACAAGACTAAAAAGCAGAAAATAATTATTTAAATAGATTATTGTTAGTGCGTTTTAAAAACGTAGAAAATTGAAAAAATGTATTTTTGTTTAAATAATTATTTATTAATTAAATTATAGTACTAACTAATATCATCAAATATGTTTATTATGTGTTATATAATAACAAAGTAAGTATATAATATCAGAAGAGTCAGCTCATCGATAACAGAACCCAAAATCAGCATCCCTAGATACGAGATCATAGACCTAGTTGGGTATGCGGTTATACTGTTTCGCCATAGGATGTGCTCAATTCCTCACAATTCAATAAATATTATGTATATGGTAAAAGAATGTATTTTTTTATTGCAATTGCAGATAGATACGCATACCACACGTTTCTTACCTTTGTCACTGCGCCTAATGATGACTAGACCATTTCACCATCATTTAAAGATTTGTGCTATTGTTTATATAGTTTTAAAAAGCATGAAATTTGATTGTAACGTCCTCCTAACAAAACCCCGCTAATATAGTGTACGCCGCTATTGTACGATTGCAACAACATAAAAAAAACATATATTAAGAGAAGCAAACTTCGAGCGAATGCTGCCATTATCGATTGGCATATTGAAGTTGATTATAGGAAAAACCAGTTCGGAGTAGTAACTACTGATGCAAACGGAAATCCGTCCATTGGAAATGATATTAAGGAATTAGCAGCAGAGAGAAATCGCTTGAGCTGATATTCAATTGGAAAATCTACGCATATATTGCAAACTTTTTAACCAATCCGATTTATAGGCGAGCTCTGCCAATATGCGCGCATACGGATAAGCTTTCCATGCACTGGTTTGAAGCGTGTTTTATGAAATATAATTGTAAATATCCCATAAAATATGCCACAATATATTTAATATACTATTCTTTACTTAGTTGGGCAGATTTAATCAGTATACCAATGCAATGCAACGAGCATGATAATATAATAACACGCTCTGCGAACGATAAAAAAATGGTGGGACTGTGTTTGGGCACAAGGCCATGAGTTTAAAACGTGAAACGTCAATAGCAGCGAGTCGCTTTAAAGTGACTACCTCTCTCAAATAACGAAATGGAATGATTTGTCAAGCGATGGAGCATCGCTTGACATATCATTCCGCTTTATGTGGTCTATAGCGGCGGCGCCTTAAGTGTAAAGGATTGAAATGAAAACGAGACTCATTTTGTACTCCGTTTTGAAGCGTTCGTCCGCTGCACCCCAATGATCTTGCATTGCATCATTTCCTTTGATGTTTATATCCCTCAGTTCGGAGACGTCTTCGACAGATGTATGGGTGGTATCTTCATTCGTACAGGTACTGCAGCGGTAGAGATGCTCTGGGTGTCGTCGTCGTTCACTGAGCGTGCCGTGCCAGGTTTGCGACGCTCCCGAAGCCGTCTCGCTCGCTCGGCGCTGGATATTGGAGTACTTGTGCATGGCCCATAGCCTTCTCTTTCCAACGATAGATGTGATTTATATTCGACTGGATCTTGGATGAATTGAGGCCAATATTGTATTTCAATACTTTTTATAGGTTTACTTTATATTTTTAACTTATAAATAATGTCCAAAATTTACTAATTTTTGCTTATATTAATCGATTATTATGAACTCTATACATAAACATACGAATCGCCGCGTTATCGCGTTTGAGTCGTGAGCTACACCGAAGAGAATGGAATGAGAGCGCCGGTTTTGGCCAATATGCGCATTGACTATTCCTCGCCAACCCGCCCACCGCCGACGTCGTGGTGGGCGGGTTTGCGAGCAAGAGGCACAGCGCATATTGGTTGTGTCAGCGAATAGGTCCAGCGATTACAGGGCTGACGACGTCCAGGTCGTATCAGCAACTGACTATATAAGTTAAATATGATACTGCACTTATATCTCTAAGACTAATAGTTTGGGAATTATTGATACAAGACGAGATAGACCTTTTCATTACTCTTCACGTTTCTGTCCTAGTACCAGCATGTTTCGATATGATTTTAAAAACGTTTTACGTCAAATGGATGCAGTTAGGAATTTCAGGAATGGCTGGTATGTGTGGGTCATTGTTGCTGTTATTAGAATGCCTGCCTGCTGGGCCATTGCAATTGCAGCAATATGGTCCACCGCTAATACTCTGCATTACGAACGATATGTACAACACCGTAATGAAATTATTATGCCGCGGAACGCAGACATTATAGATCAATTACGCGGATAATTCATTAAAGGCCAACATGAATGCAGTTGACTTTAAATAATGAGCCAAAAGTGAATCTCTAACGCCACTTGAAACCCTATTTATGTAAAAATAACAAGAAAAGTAACGATATACATCGGGAACTTTGGCCCATCCCGTGATTGATAATCCCTGACTTAAAAACTATTCCGATAATTTTCTCTCGTCACCACGATTCCAAAAATACCCATATATACTATGTTGGCTCTAATATTGGTCAGATCCTTCTCCAGGCCAATCAAACGAGGATATTCTTGCAGCAGCACCCAACATGTCTTAACACCCATTCTAACAAGTTTCTCTCATCTCCATGATTCCAAAAATACCCATATAAGCTATGTTTGCTCTACCTATTGGTCAAATCATCCTCCAGGTCAACCAAACCAGAATACACCTGCAGCAGTACTCAAATGGGTTAAAATTTATTTCAATACGTTTCTCTCGTCACCACGATTCGAAAAATGCCTATATACTCGTACACTATGGTTTCTCTACCAATTAGTCTGACCCTCCTTCTGGCCAAGTAAACACCTGTAACAGTACACAAATTGCTTAAAACCTACCTTGAACAAGTTTGTTTAGTCCCTACGATTCGAAAAATACCCATATATGGTATGCTTGTTCTACGTATTGGTCAGATCTTCTCCAGGCCAAGTAAACCAGGATGCACCTGAAGCAGGACCTGCGGGATTCGGATCGAATTTGTTGCTACCTGGTGGTAGTGGTGGTGGTGCTTAGGGTCACCCAGAGAGATTGCATCCAAAATTTGGTGAAGATAGGTCCACGGCAAGTCTTCGGACATACGGACAAACAAACGCACAAACGAACAAACGCACAGCAAGCATCAGACTATATGGCCCGTCTTACATAGTATTACGGACAGGCCAAAAACCCAACTGGGGAAAAAACTTACTTTTATTAACATTCAAAACATGTAATAATTATTTATTAATACTCTCGTTATGATCATCCGCTCACTAAAATATCCCCCATACCGCGCAAGTCCAGAAAAGAGGCGAATTTATGGATCTCATCGACGTTGCCCTTTATTGTTACACATTAATTTGATGACACTATGGAAATTCACTCATATTATGTCCCCCCATATCTTCCCCTCTTTTTTTCTCTTATAAAATACAGCTCCTATTATACGTGTAATAATAATAATATTAATATAACTTTATTTTTCGACCAAAAAGGTGAGTTTATTGCCTTGAGCAATAGCTACCAGTTATATGTACTACAAGTTTTGTGTTGGCTACACAAAATATAAATTAAAATGATAAATAAACAGAAACCTAAGAAACACTAATAACAACCTAATAACAAACCTAATAACAAAAGAAAAACAAATTATTAAAATTAAATAAAAACGCAGGTGAACGAAGGACACAAAGGAAGGTAAGGGATCAAAGAAGGAGGAGGAGGATTAATTATGTTATTGTTTTAGGTTTACGTGTTCCTTGTGCCTGGCCTTGAGCATGGTGATGCTGGGGGCTGTTCTGACATTATTCGGTAAAGCATTCCGTCATGCAGCTTCCACGAAGAAGGAATAGGAGAAAAATTCGCTGCTGTTACCAGGGATGGATAACAAGTTATTGCT
>JAOPUG010000033.1:25110194-25125311 GCA_027564375.1 Micropterix facetella | reverse complement strand
GTAACATTTGAACCCCTTCCACAAAGTAATTCCGCTTAATTGAGGGAGTCATTATAAGAGTGGCACAATAGATCTCTTGTGGTTTACGTGCTCAGTTCAGGTAGTTCTTTTAAACTACCCTGAATATCTTAATATAATATACAAACATACAAGAAAACAATCATATGGGCCGAAGTTTAACAAACCCTCGGGTTTTCCCCTTGCCCCAGTTGTATTTTCAATTTCGACTACAGTTTATCTTCTTTTCTAACAATTCTTTTTGGTAATTGTGGAAATATATTTTAGAAATGTATTATTTTGAAATGCTTTGGCAATTTTTTTAATTTGATTTCAATTTAACATTTAATTTATAGTTTTAAAAACGAAGTTTTATATTTTTCAAGTACCTTTTCTTTTCTCTTTAAATTATAACAACACTTATGCACAAGTAAATACATTTTCTGTCACGCATGCCTTAGTACAGGTATAGGCATAGTTAGGTGGCGTTGACGTAGTGGCCAAGATGCAGCAGTGTGATTTGTTTTGCTACTGGTTTAAACAAGACTATTTTGTAACTTCGCAGAAAATAAAAAGATAAAAAATTGGTCTGTAATTCATTTTGCTATGAATGTATCTCCCCTCTTCAAAGATGCATAAAACGGCCCTTTTCTTATAAGATGTTGCTCAAAATCCCTCACACAATGGAAGTAATATGAGAGGGGTTGTGGTCAGGTGTTCAACTAATCTGACTGAAAATGTTGTACGTATGACATAGGTGTAATATCCTTGTCCTCCGTCCTTTGTTTACGAGGCTTATCCTCAGTCCACTAAAGCGTCTCATGAAAGCCATGAAAAATGTCCAAATGATAAGTGATACAAGAATAGATGAATCCTTCTCGCACGTGTCATTCGAGGCGATCGTGTCACTGTCATTTGTTACGGTAAGTAAAGACTTGTAAAGAGGGAACCTTTCAAACTTACAAGGATTGTTCGCGACAAATTGAGGAAAGTCTCAAATGCCATTCATTGACATCGCACCGTTTGCTCTTCTTTTATGTAGATTCTGCTGGAAAGTCTCCCCTTCATGGCCCGAAGTGCAGCTAAGCATTTTAAAGATGAGTTTAAATGTTTATTGAGGCGTCGCTGTTGGCTAAATCAAGCCGAATGACTTGCTAGGCAAAACACCATCGGAGAACAATACACCGAGATCCTATTATCGCTTGCGCGGATATACCATTCTTACGCCAAGCGAAACACACCAGCGGAAGTCAATACACCAAAAGCCTAATATTGCTTGCGCGGACATTCTCTTGAAATCGCGTATGAGTTTTTGGGTTTTTAAAGAATTATAATGAAAAAATAAAAAGAATGAAAAATATTGCATCATGACATTTTAATCATTTACTTGGTACGTATTACCAATATAGTTTCATGTTGTTTGTCCCTATAGATTCGAAGGAAAATGCATATTACAAAATCATGATAAATTCAGATTTTATTTATTTTTATGCAGAAAAAAATCCAAATATTGAAATTGCGCATCATAGTACTAAAGATTAAGAAATTTGCTACAAGTCTCATATTTTATTTTTGTTTAAAGCACGCGGGAGTCACTTAACTTTAATTGCAAAATGTCAATTGTTCCCTATTTGGAAGAATTAGTCACCTTAAACGTGAAATACAGAAACAGAATAACGAATAGACATGACATAAGCGAAGTGACCGGTGCTATTCATACACCTACCATACCACTCGAGCGAAAGGTTTAATTCTTGACGAAACCAAATCTGTGCGCAAGACACACAAATATCCGTTTTTCGTTCAATGACCACGACCAAAATTGATCAATAAAATTAGTAGCTTTATAGCCGTTCAACTTTGTAGCTTTATAGCCATTAAATAAAGCGAACCTTTGATCTTCGGAGGTGGCATCTAAATTATAGCGGTCATGCTTTTATTAAAGCAAAGAAACAAAGAAGAGGCCTAAATAAACCTACGTGACATTCATTCTGGTGGCCGATTTTATTAGAGTGACGCGACGTGGCTGGCTGTCGTCGTAACTCCGCCAAACTAACTGAATTAACGTTGACGGGACCTCTGACCAATTATTCATTTTGAGTTGGAAATAAATATACATTACGTTGTCAGTACTACGTAGGATGGGCCATATAATCTGATGCATGCTGTGCGTTTGTTTGTGCGTTTATTTGTCAGTATGTCCGAGACTTCCCGTGGACTAATCGTTACCAAATTTGATGCAGCCTCCCTGGTTGACCCTACGCACCACCAGGTAGCAGCAAATTCAATCCTTGTTTGGTGCATCCTTGTTTAGTTAGCCTAGAAGAGAATCTGTCCAATAGGTAGAGCAAGCATAGCATATATATGGATATTTTTGGAATCGTTGTGCCGAGAGAAACTTATTGGAATAGGATTTAAGCCATTTTGGATATCAGGGATTACCAATCACTGGACGGGCCAAAGTTGCCAATGTATATCGCTACTTCTCTTGTTATTTGGATACTTTACGTTTTTTTTTTAAATTTTGACGACAAGGCCAGGTTTGATTTTGAATTGCTTTACTACTAGATACTTTCTTTTTAATATTCCTTAAATGTATTTGATAATATTTACGAAATATTTACTTAGTCACATTGTTTATTATGGTTATTTCTGCTTTGAGTAACTAAATCATAGACATTGTAATTGGTAATTATATAATAGTTCATAAAATCTGTAGTTCATATGGTTATATTAAGTGTAGGATTATTAATGCCTACCAATTGGTTATGACATACTAATAATAACATTTACAATCATAATGGTTTTTTTATTTTAGAACTGTTCCAATACGTGTCCCTCCATCCAGGTTAAGCTGCTGAACAAGAAATTTTACGATGATTTTGTCTGCTGGATCCATCATATACATGTATTGTGTCTCCACGGTCCATAAGCGAACGTTGACGTCTATGTATAATTAGAAACTTATATAAGTATATGGTTTTGTTTTTCTATAACCTCATCCGTCTTAAGTTTTCGTTGAAAAACTAAATTTGTAACAAAAATATGACAAGTGTAATTTGACTATATTTCGCTGCTAGTTTTCTGATTTGTAGTATTTCCGATTTTTCAGATAATGCTTCATAGTTGCTTTTTTATAAGATCTATCAGAAAAGAAACGTTAGCCCATAAACTGCGTTGACGCATGACTGATTTGTATCGCTATTGGATAGAGTTTCCCCCTGAGTTATCCTTAAGGAAATAAGGCTGCGTTATTTGTATTCTAGGAATCGCCTCAGGGCCGCTCACCCAGCGTTCTTTGAAGAGGATGGAAAATCGCCGAAAAGTGCGAGCTGTGAATAAATTGCCAGATAAGTGATCCTTTGGAAGACTACAGAGGCATTGTCATTTCAGTGGACATCATTTTTTCAGTGGATAATCTTAGCAAAGCTACATACTCGGCATTCACATAAGTACATAGATAGCGTTATGCTAAAATAGAAGTTTGATAACGTTCAGCCGGGCCGTGGGGTGGCTATGGTGGATCTCGGCGCTAAGTATCTGGCTTTTCGTGTCGGTCAGCAAGCATTTAGGTGTATCAACTGCTATGGGCGAACCCGTCCACCCCGGAGCGTTTTAACGATATCAATCGTTCTATCACCCCGAGGCGAAATGCAGATACTTTGGACGTGATACAAATCTACATACCAAGCTCCACTTAGTTCAAACCCAGTGGGCACCCTCGCGCTCTTACTACCTTAGTACCTACTAGATACGGATCAGATTCCTCCCATCCCCCGTCTGGTCACAGGATCGAGGTCGCTTGCGCGGTACTCCACCTTTAAAGCGGTTATTCCTAACTGGAATGTGGCGGATACGGGGCGGCCTTTCCTTCGCAATATATCTATGGATAAGCATTAGAGGTACCTGCTTACCCTCGCTGTCTTAAGAAGCGTACACTTCTAAACTTCTTCAGGGATCAGTCAGCGACAACATGGCCGGTATGCCCGCCCCGTGCGCCAGCTGTCCAGGTCAGCTCGAGTTCTCGTCCCCAAGTCCGCCGCACAGCGAGCTCACTGGGTGTGTCCTTCTTCGAGGAGGCTCCTGAATAGCAGTTGCTCCGCGAGCTGTGCTAACTAAAGGCCATCATAGCCCAGTCTACACAGAACCGGTCAGCAAACAGTCTCAATCTCAGACCGGACCTAATGGCCGGATACCTAATGGCTCCGTTGCAGCTTGGGCCAGATGGCCTATTGTGTCAACATGGTCGGCCCAACTCACGGAGCAGTTCTTATCCGGGATCCTCAACGAGCAGGGACTATTCTGGTGAGACCGCTGTGCGGCGGATCCAGGGGTATACCTCGAGCGGAACTTGACTGGTTACGTACGGCGTCGGTTTACCGGCGCATGCTGCTGAATCGGAATAGACCCGGAGAGGTCTGAGAATGTATGTATGCTCCCTAAGTCGCGGAGTTAGATGTTGACCTACTGTCACCTATCCTTAGAAATGATTCTTTGGCCACCCAATCTCGGGTGCTATATGCCGAGTAATGGACACCTTGGATCCGCGATATTTCCGAGACATGGAATACCGCGTACAGTAGGCAGAGGTCGCGCAAGCGACTTCGAACCCGTGACCAGATGGGAGGATAGCGAAATCTGTCCAAATCTAGGAGTCATGGCCGCTGGGTGTTTTTGCTCGGTGCCTTGCCGTAAGGGTTGGCCTCTGACGGGCAGTAGTGGAGCTTGGCACGTAGATTGTCTTCGTCCAAAAGTCTCATCTTTCATCTCAGGGTGATTTAACGATAAAGTTCGTTGAAACATCCTGGGGTGGGGGGTTTGCCCGTAACTTTGCCACTCACCAATGTTTGAGACCATTAATGGATGTTTTTTTTCTTTTCGCCTATAAGCGATATTGTCTTGAGGGATTCTACGAGTGATTGATTTTTTCATATTAAAGAGAGTTCTTTTTGGGATCGGCTAATAAACAAATCATAAGCCGGCTCCTATGAATAACAAACAGCCCGTTGTGAACGGGCTTATATATTTTAGTTAAGATATATTACAAAATAATAAAATTCCGACCTGATAAAACCGTTATCTCGCAGTAGCGCTCAATATTCGCGGGTTGAGCTTAAATCTTCCCTGTTCGCATAAGACAATGGTCGTGGAGAGATCGTACCTACGGGCGTCCCCCCACCCCCCGATATGATCAGGGATAGTGCCGCAGGGAACGACCCCACCCCCGAAATGGGTTCCTCATTGCCGTATTTCACACACCAAAGGGTTTCAAGATTGCGAGAAAGAGATCGCAATTTATCTCACCTTGCTACCACGGGCCTAGAATCTACTTGATAGAATTATCCATTTATTTTGCTATTTCGAAACTTTTCATATATAATACGGAAAAGTAAAAATGAATCGCTAACTGCTGAGAGGGGAGTTTGCCACTTTTGTGAAAATTCTTATTTATTAATTGTTCTTGTTTCCATATTCAATGATTATTTTAAAAAGAAGTATTTTTTGTATCAATATCTCGCTGGAACACTTTACCTCAGAAAGGTAAAGAAGTCATAAAATATTAATGTTTTTGCAGCAGCCATGAAAACGGCTATTGATATTTGATCAATCGAAGATCAGTGGCCGTATCTTATAACATTAAAATTAATATTTTGTGATAAATAAATTTCTAAAATCAAATTTTTCAGAGTCTGCAATAATTACTTAACTTACCAAAACTGGTAAGCAGGTAGCAATACCTTGATTCCGGCTTGCTAATACCCTCGCTGTTTCAGATTGGACTCTGTTTTGACGTAAAGATTTCCTAGGATAATGGGGCCGTCACAAGGGGACGCAATATGACAAACGTAAAAAGACGGCCGTATGACACGTGGAAAGTTCGAGACTTACGGCTGTATTTTTACGGAAGGCAGACCACAAAGAAGCGTGGAAAACGGACGGCCTTAATTTAGTATTATTTGTATATTTTTGAAGATGTGTAATCATCAGAAGACGAAAATAATTGTATGGAGGAAAGTGATTTATACAAAGCTCATACTACCAAAGGTTCATTTGACGTTTTATTGCATCGCCGTCTACACTGCAACGATGACGACATCTATGCTGCTCTAGTTGGAACTCATTTTGCAATAAATTGTTCGCCGCTATTAAAAAAAACGTTCGTAAACTATTCAACTATGTAACGATGACATCATGCACATGGCGTCACTGCTGTTTCACTCTACGGTGTCAAAAAACGATCTCTGGGAAACCACGCCATTTTGTTTCTATATACAATGTATAGCGGCCGCTAAATGACGACACCGCTATCCTAGAAAACCTAAGCTTAACTGCATCGGTAAATTGTTTTTACGTTTTAAATCTTTGGGACTCATTTCAAGGCGATAGGATGACAACGATCGTTATACATCGCGAGATGGCGGGTTCGTCCGCAGCCCTGATCACTATCTTCAAGGCTTGCTACAAAAACGCCACATTTGATTTGTATTTACTATAAAAACATAACATTTTCAAAATTAAGAATTGTGTGCTATTATTGCTACTGCCATTGATACTTACCTAACAAAATTATTCAATTTTGAGATCGGGTAAATAAAACAACAATGCATATCAACTAATAACATTTTATAATAATCTTTTTACGTAAGAATATTTTTCATTACACTGTTTTTGTGTTAATTGTAAAATTTAAAAAGAAACGTTTTGAAGAAAAGAGAAACGACTTCAATATAAACTTGTACAATGTAACACCCCATTCTTACAAGATTCAGAGTGCTTTCTATAATAACATAATAATAAAAAAAGATAAATACAAATACATAATAATCCTAGAAATTATAATTCATAATAAAAAAAAAATCTTTTAATATATTTTTTTACTCCATCTTAGCCGGCTGTCGCGGGCAATGAAAATCCAACACAATATAGCATAGATCACATACTAAAAAAGTCAGTTTCTATCTACCTATATCTATATATAAATACTTTGAAACTATTATTATTACTTATACAATTTATACATGCGTCTTAGAAAAACCTAAAACAGGTTCCTGATATAACAATGTTGGCGGACAAAGTTATTCTTTATATTTTATTTTAAATAAATAGGTTTAGTGTCCTATACAACCACTCGAAGAGTGCTAAAAATACCATGAAAATCTACATCCGAGATTAAACCCGGATCAGATCCTGACGAAGTAGGAGATTTTTAAAAAAAAAATTTTGCACAAAAAAAGTCCCTAGAAACTAAGCTGCACAAAAGACATGTAGTAAGCGGTGCATAGTAGCGAAATGTCGCCGACTGCACTGTATTTCTGGAGTCATTGCTATATATTTTAAATTAAGTAGTTTATGTTTTGAACAAACAACATTTCAGAGCTTCCTTATATTTTTTTCATAATTTATAACCCATTTTAAATATTTAGACACCAAATAACACACAGGATATAGTTCAGAAATGCCCCCGAAGTAAAACCAAATTATAATCACCGAGATTAATTGCGGTTAAGAAACTATCAATGTTTATACAACATAAAATAAATACAAAATAAAAATATTCAAGATTGTTGAATAGGTATGAGACGTAACTATTAGAATGTAAGGACAGAATGGTACTGCCTGAGAAGTATGAAAGCTGCATGCAGACATCGCGAACTTGGAATACAAAATCAACCACTAAAAACAATATTCTTCACCAGAAAATTTCATAATATATCACATAGTGATTAAACTGCAATACAAACTACGAGAAACTTATGGAAAATATACTTTCCAAAGTTATCAGCTCGATTTAACAGCACATAATATGAAAAGTCAGTCGTATGTCTTTCGATTAAAAAAATAACGGATTGCAATTAGAAAACTTCAAACTACACCAACTCATGAAACCCAGTACACTCAACACTATTTTCACATATAATACCAAGGTGTAATTTTTCACTTTCTCATTATTTACATATTATTATAATTCCCATTACAAAGCTACGAATTGAAATCGCAGCAGAGTATGAAATATATTCCTCGTCAATCTACATAAAAAAAAATTGTGGAATATATATTTACATATACATAAAGGATGAGTTCACAATATCTTGTAAGCAAATCTATGTGCCTCTATAAAACTTATTTTATGATAGCAACAAAAGCTATAAAATATTTAACCGCATATTTCTAAGGCTTACAAAGAAACAAGGCAATATAATTTCCATATTTACAAAAGGGAATATATTTCTTAATGAAGTCTAGTTAAGCCTGTTTTGAAGCAAATAGATTCCAAGGAAAATAGTATCTTCACCATTCTAGGATAAACATGTTTAAATAAAAAAATGTTAATTAATAACATGTTGATGTAAGTCTATATACAATAACGGCAAGCCCAATACTCGAAATTGCAATATTCCACCCAAAAAAACTTGTTCCTATACCAAGCCAAAGAGTCGAAGATATCTCCGACGTGCCAAGATGCCTGCCCCATATATAAAAAAACCTACGAGGAAGTACGGTCTACGACCTCTACATCACTATGATCGCATCTAGGGATGAATCCGTTGCTTTCAGTTATGTGAGTTTCACTCCGAAAATCTTAGCAGTGGAGCTTCGCCAATGAATACACACGCCATTTTCATCTGACGTCACCAGAGAGAGGCATATACCGCCCAAAGCATGGCGAGGATATTCTAATCGCAGCAGGAAGCCACCGCTGCAGCTCATTAGGGACAGGAAGTCCCTCGGCCATGGCTGCGCGGTGCGTAGCAGGGTTCTCGTCGCAATTATAGCCTAGAAGGGACAGGAAGCCTCTCGGCTACGACCGCGCAGATCGTAGCAGCAGTCTAGTCGCCAGCGAGCCTAGTAGGGACAACAGGTCTCTCGGCTACGACTGCGCGAATTATGAAGGAAGTCGACACAAAGGGCGTAGTTTTGAAGTGATCGTGTAGATTAGTGATGGTGTAGTAATACAATTTTAAGTGTAATTTATAGTGAATAGTGAACAAATCAGACAGTTGAAAGCTTAATCATAATGAAAAAAAAAATATGGTAAAAAAAAACTATAGAAAAACAAACAAACGTAACAAACTAGCATACATCTAATGCAATATTGTTGATTTTGATTTTGCATTAAATGGATCAAACCGCAACGGAATAAAGACAGAGCATCAGCACGTCGCACACGGAAAGACAGGCATTGGAGGACACAACATCCGTGTCGTGACGAAGACAATACTTCAGCTGCATACGATTAGTATTAATATCGAGTGTTTCACCAGCTTGCATTTATATCACATTCTAGCACATATACAATATTATGCATTTATCTACATAATTTTTATCCTAATTGGTCAAAGGGTCTATGCGGCTACGACTGCGTAGTTGGGTAATTTAGTGGCGTAACGCGGACGCTAAGATTACCCCCTTTAGACGGCTTTTTAAGAACCCGTTCTTACAAGGTTTAGAGTGTTTTGTATAATAACACAATATACATAGTGATCCCAGAATTCATAGTTCATGAATAAAATAACAATTTAAATTAATTGCGACAATGAGCGGCAATATATAACTCCCTTAACATCGAACATTCTGGATAATTCTGAATCGAATCGATAGGCATGTACACGAGAGAAAAATAAGAATTTTAAATCCGGAAAGCAGCCCGTACTTTCTTTCCTCTCTCGACTGTCACCCAGTACGGACGCTGGGTGGTAGTCCGGTCATTAAGCAGTCACGCAATGCAGTAGTTTCTTAATTTATTAAAGTTTATCAGCTTACCGTTCATAAAATAATTTCACAGTAAAGTCAGTGAAGTGAATCCGAAAACCTAATGTAGGATTTATTTTATTCCTCGCAAAGTCCTATATAAAACAGAAATATGACTATTCTATGTTGCCTCAAAAACAATGGAAGAATAGTACGGAACTCCCGTCGCGGTCTTTATGAAGTCTTTTTCCACCTTTTCTTTTTCTTATATTTTCTGTATTTCTTTCTTTCTCTTTTGTTCAATCTCTTACCTATTTCTTTTCATATTTCTCTCGTCTGATGCTCTTTTTAATAAAATTTAGAATAATGTCAAATCTAGTATACCATTGTATAAATATAAGTTCCAAATTCGAATATTAATAAAATAATTAGTTAATATCGTAAATTATAAAGTATAATATAGTATAATATAAAGTGCTTCAAATAGTAACGGTTATAATTTTGAAAGCAGATGACCGCAGACAGTACGCGTGCGATGAGTACATAATCGTCGTGTACTACTTTAGTTTTCTAATTTCTTATACGTAACTAATTACCACATTATTAGCCTAGCCAAGTCGTGAAATTATTTTTCAGATCGTAATATAAAAATAAAGTTAAAACTCCCGGAATTGATTGCAACAGCTTTAAATATAAAAAACATATTTTTGATATACACCGTCCAAAACGATTTTAATGAAGTCTTATAATATCTCTTCTATATTATTCTGATCTCAACATGTAGCTTTAAACATAATAGATTTCATCACTCATTCACATATGTTTTATTCAAGACAATATTCATTGGGATATTACAGTGACAATTCTCACTCCAAAACATCCACCCAAAACACCATGAAATTAAATTTAATGTGAACCAAGAAAATCAACTTACACAACGCCATCAAGTCATCATCTTCAGAGTGGCTGCACGTAATAGAGAATACTGCCAAACAAGAAAGTAATCATAACTCGCGATGCGGTGCGCAAAACCTCGAATTTGCCGCAAAAAAGTAAACTCTTTTGGAACCGTAATAGACCGCGTCAAAAAAAAAATATTTAAAAGAGTCAACTTCTCAATCTTCTACTGAGATCGATGCGAATAACTCTGGGCATCATTCCAATATATATGACAGAGACAAATAGTTCAGAAGTTTCCAGCTTTCATATAAATATTCGTAGCTTACTGAACAAAACACCCCACGTCGAAATTCTTGTAGTAAAAAAACCAGATGTTCCTTGTTTTAGCGAAACTTGGATAAATGCGGTCAATCATCTATGGTGGCCTGCCAATATAGAACAACGATGGAACATGATGGTACTGCGAGCTACGTGGAAAACAAATATACGATATAAATTTTAGACATGACGATTCACGCTTCAACGATGAAAATAATTTAAAAGATAAATAAAATAAAAATAAAAGAATTAAATCTTATTATTGCATGTACTCGTATATACAGATCCAAAAGTTAAACTAAAAACGCTGACGTATTTGTAGACATATTTATTATTTTTTAAATAAATTTGTAATAATATAAACGTAGGCGTTTTTAGCGACTATAACATATTTTTTTACTTAATCGAAACGTAAAAACAAAATTGTAAATATTGCCAAATCATATAATTTATGTCATATATTGAGAAAGCATCTATAAAGAGCAGCATCTGCTTCATTTCTAGATAACATTTTTGTAAATTTTCCACGTAGGAATGTCCTAATCTCAGATACAATCAGTAACAGCCTCTTAGATCATGTATTCCATTGCATTACTATTAATAACATATTTTGACATACAAAAGATTTCATTCATATTAAAATTCGATAGAAAAACGATCTTGAATTCGACCCAAAATATAGCCCAGTCTCTAAGATCTGTAAAACATGTAATACCATAAAAAAAAACCCTGGGTTTGTATACAATCAAATGCAGCCGTGGGTTGGCTTACGTTGGACAAACAAAAGCGACTGCTTTTAAGAGCCTCGAGGCGGTAGGCGAGGGCAGAAACCCCGACCACTAAAATACTAGATATAAAATATATTTTAAATATTAATCTTTATAGGCCTTATAAGCTAACATGTTGAGGTATATCCAAATAACAAAACAAAAGCGACTCGTAGCAAGTCAATTGATGGAATGCATTACTTAAGGCTGTTTAAAATGTTTAAGGAAAAATTGGCTATACGCGAACACATATTGGATAGCGGAATGAACCGCTGGGTGCGGTTTCAAAATCTCATGTTACTATCAAAATAACAATTCTCTTTCTTCCGCATGTTTTGAGAAGCCAGAGAAATAAGAACTCAAATTTTCAATAGAGATGAAGGGTTTAATTTCTCTGCTAAGTGGAACCCTTTCCTGAAATGTTCTCCATATCCTCACTCTAGGACCCTACGTCCTAGTGTGAAGACGTGAAACTTCAAGATTCTATTTTTTGCCTTCGATGCATTGCCGATTTTGTGCACTTGTCGGCAATCTATAAATATATCTGGTATAATTTTGTGAAAGATCAGGAATCTGGACTTTCACTAGCATTTATAGTCAATACCAATTGAAACACATGGTACAAAATGTCAATGTTTTAACAAATTTCCTGCTGATGTATCTTTCATGTGGGGCCGTGAGCATCACGGGTGGGACTAGATCCCGTTAACAAGACAAATAGCTTATACATGGACTTTCGAAATGTACAATTTCCGGTCTTTATTTCATAGTATGTAAACATTTATTGGGACCCAGGATTATAATCAAAGGGGGTTTATGGGGGCAGGCAACGTGTTAATGTTAGAAACAACATTTATCCACGGTGCACTGATGTAGGTATCACAATTTAATCGAAGTGAGTGCTATTAGAGGAAAATGACATCACGAGCCATGATATATTATCACTTTGAGTCGCTCTTTAAGCGAGCGAGCCGGGCACAGACCTTCCTTATTTAGAAGAACACTCTTTAAGGTCGACTAAGTGATGCGCGATACGCGACAAGCAAAGTCATTACGTTGAAACATCAGTGAAAGAAACAACACAGATGGGCCCGTTAATATAAGGGAGGTTGAAAGGGAAGATTCAAAATAAGTAAATATTTTTTAAAATTAATACACGTTATAAATATAATAATACATACATGTTATTTGTTTGTTTCTACTCTTTATTGTGATATTTTATAATGGGCGGGTTTATTATCATACGACAATCTCTTACAACCAACCGTACCATGAAGTGTTTATATGTATGTTTGCGTGTAAAATATGTGTAAGTGTGCGTCTTGTTGTTGCAATTTGATCGACAAAATTGAAATGCAATTCCGGCAATTTTATCCCAATAGAAATGGGTGACCCAGCCGGGAATCGAACCCGGAATCTTACAATGTAAGACCAGGCGACTTAACCACTGTGCGAAGAGGGCTTAATTTTTGATTAATCACATTTAATAAATATATTCATGAATGTATATTATTATTATTATATTGCAATTAAAATGACATAACAACACCGTCATTAATCATTGCTTTCTTGAGAGCGATAGTTGACATGTTGTATACGCCAATATCGCCGAGCTGCGGTATTACAAATTTTACTTACCCTATAAATGTAGCAAAATTGTCCATAATTAGTGCCAATCTGCGGAAGGTGCAATCACTCCGTTTGGCGAGTGAGTTGCGATGGTACACGGGAAGACACAATTCCAAGCAGATTAGAGTACTACTTCTCGATCCGAGCTATTACCGCGCCATCTAGTAAAACCATAGAAGGGTAATATTGCAGAGATCTTGAGTGGCATCATTAGAAGTGAAGTTTAAAATCAGCATGGAACAGACACATTAGAAAACGTCCCTTCTATTAAATTCCTATGTTTGCAGATCGATGAAACATTACAATGATCGATTACTTGGAGAATATACCAAAAATCTTTGCAGTTGTCGTTTTAGCAAAAATCAAAAATTAAAAATGTGTACTGTTATGGACCCGCTATCTCTGTTTACTTTGCTTTTATATATTCTCTAGCGACATAATTTTGAAAATATCTTAGACGGACAGTCAGAAATGAAACAGTATTGCAGAGGATGCACAAAGGTTTGGAACTAATTAATACCATTAAGAGAAGGAAACTGCAGTACTGGGCCACATCATGAGAAGTGATAAATTCAACCTTCTCCAACTTATCCTACAAGGAAATAATTATTTAAATAAAAATATATTTTTTAATTTACCACGTTTTTAAAACGGACTAAAAAGTATAAAATAATTTCCCCTTGTCCCATACAGAAACGAAAAACGTGGGGCGCATGCAATAGATAATTAATTGATGCATGAATAATTGTCACAGTTCACACCAAAGTCACTAACAATAGCGTCCCACGTTTTCATCAATCAAAATTCATCGCAAATTTATGAAAGCTCTTCAAATCCTGCATACGGATTTTGGGAGAGCGACAAGTTTCCGCATCAGAATGTTTTTATTGACTCCGCCATCTGCCACTTAGTTCAAGTTCAAGAAAGTGTGTGTCCTTGAATACCAGAAACCCAACCATCAACGATATCAAGTGTTGAGATTTGAGGATAATCAAGCAGTTTGACTTGAACGATGTGCAAATCGTCCAAGACAACAAGATCAAAGTTATTATTTACCAAACATGTGCCTACTTCAATATAGGATGAATTGTAGAACGATTGATAGTTAAGTGTGATGATAATTTAGATGAATTGCTAGTAAGTTAGGTGTGAACTGTGAACTATTCATGCATAAATTATTTATTTATTGCATGCACCACACGTTTTTTGTTTTCTGTATGGGGCTAAGAAAAATTATTTTATACTTTTTATTCCGTTTTAAAACGTGGTAAATTAAAAAATATATTTTTATTTAAATAATTATTTTGTTCTAAAATTACATTTAAACCCTGCATATTCCATTACAATGCCCTTTTTCTTCAAACCTTATATTTTTTCAACTGTAATAGGCAAGCCAAGATGCCAGATTTCCCCCAAGATAGATGTTTTGGGAATTTCAGAATATTAATTTGGACATCATCCGTAACATTTCTACTAATTTTTAGCTTGTTATTTCAAATATCCGGGTTCGGCAACTTTTTGTCTTATATAACTGATTATGTAGTAAAATCTCCTAATTAAAACTTTTAAGATTATTATCCTGATTAGTAGTAATTATATGGTGATCATATAATAAAAATGATCTTTTTAAAACATAATTTATCTTTCTGAATGAACAACATTTCTCTATTGATTATGATCTGCTTCACGATTAAAATATGAAATGTTGGAATTTATGAGTTTTTTGCATTCTATTTGTTTGAATGTTTTTAAAATTCTATGGCAACCAAATTTGCTACAGGAGAAATAACATGATGATTTCGGCGACTTGTGGGGA
>JAOPUG010000033.1:24965297-24975675 GCA_027564375.1 Micropterix facetella | reverse complement strand
ATCCAGATCGCGTATTCATTCTTAAAAACTAGAAGATATTTATTTAAATGAATAACTAACTAACCGACTAATATAAAGTAATATGGCAAAGTGGTTATAAAAATTGGAAGATACAAATTGTAGCATCTTATAAAATCAATGCTTTATCCCAAGAACTTGTCCCATGTACCATCGATATGTCACGGTAAACAAAATGAAAAATTAGCATTATCACAATCGAGTATTCAAGTAAAAAATTGATATTCAACCAGCGGCTTATTTATTGACAGGGAATACAGGGGTTAATTAAATAGTCGAGGTAAAATACCCGATAACCGCTTTTAAAATGGGAATAGACGAAGCAGTTTGATTAAAAAAGTGTCCATTTGGCAATAAAAACAGAATAAATTAGAAATCATTGAAAAACACTCATGTATATACAAGTTCAGGGACAGTTACATCTTACAATGGGAGATATACGTGAATTTACCCCATTTGGTCCGGGAAAGAGATACCTCTGAAACGGAATATATAAAAAGAGACGATTTTTTATTGGAAAAACGATTTTATGGAAGAAAAAGGTAATATATTCTACATGGAATGTTTATTACCGGAATCGGTAGACCCGTGAATACCAAGAAACTAAAAAAATAGAGACCTTAATTACATTTTAGATGCTATCAAATTAAATAAATCTAGGAAACGTTCCTAATCTTTTTCGACATTTAAAAAAAAAAGATGGTTATCATATTCCGCTAATCCAGACGGTGATATTAATTCAAATAGAGAAAATGGTGCGACAAATAAGTCGCATATAATGAGGTAATCGTTACGATATAATGAGCATTTCAATAATATACAAAATTGTAGAATGGACAAAGCAACAGATCGCAAGAAAATTACAGTAATTCCATTCGATCATTACTATTTATTTTCAATGTTATCGAAATCGTAGTTGTCCTTAAACAATCGCTTTTTGAACATGTGAAAAGGAAGGTAAAAGTATGCTTCGATGATACAACCCTCTTATTCAATGGCAAAACGTGGCCGGAACCTATAAAAAAGGTTCCAGCCACGTTTCCGACCTGCTAAACGACAAACTACTTTCACTAAATGATAAAAACCTGAAACATTAAGTTTTATTAAAACTGCGGTTAGTAAGCCATCAAATAATATAAATATCAGAATACATCCATGTAATTATGAGTAAAAAAATTGTATTACTCCACTAATAGAGTGGGGTAATTTGATAAAGTATTTCTAGGTAGTTTATTGATCAGACTTTGTGATGGTCTGTAAATATTGATACGTACTTAACAAACCGGGTCCGAAAACTAATATCCATTTTCAAAAATATCAGAGAAGTTATGGAGTCAACTTCAGTATTAAATGATATTAATGTAAACTTTTGTATACATCAATCCATTTTAAATTATATTTAGTATCATCGGTTGTGACGGCTTTATATCCAGTTATAAAAAACCTCAGTCAATAAATCAGTGCTCAAGTCTAAGTGTTAAGTCAGTGCTCAGGGTGACTAATTCCAAACTATTTAGGTACTTGTGAATATAACGTTCTGGATGCGAGTACTAAAACAAATAATGACTATGTTCCTTGGGAGAAGAAATCTTTATCCCCCCTCACAAAAAAATACGAACTGACAAGAGCGTCTTTCTCTGTAACGTTTACTATACAACACATGATATCATAATTTGACCGAAAACATTTCACACTTTAAGTCCCAACAATTTAGCACTACTTGCTTGAAACTATCAAAAACAGAAACAGAACTCATTCGTTATATAAATTCTCTTAAAAATCACTTCTTCCTAACAAGATAACTTTCCAGTCCTCCTTAAAATGAGATATTCTTGCTTAATTATCACCTATGAAACCTAAGTATATTTTGGGACATAAGCCGTGCATGTGACTGCCTACAACATAGTATTCTTTTATACAAACATGATTTAGATAGAAACATAGCAGGATAGAAGACTATACATCGAAATCAAATACGTCGATGAACATGACACCGAGAAAATATCCATTTCTAAAGTAGCTAATTCTAATGTCTGTGTACCTCGAGGGTCAATTTTAGGTCCTCTCTTTTAATTGATACGAATGCCTTTGTCGTAATATAACGTCAGCTGAGATTACTCAATTCGCAGATGACACGAGCGGGTACTCCATGGTACTTCACCTCAAAGAGTCACTTTTTATAAATTTTCACCCCTACGGTAACGGCCCACCTTAATATCTAAAGACAATCATCTTCCAGGCGGCCAGTCCGCCCGGAAGATGACTATAACATCACGTGGCAGTATGTAGGCGGTAACCCATCCAAGTACTGACCACGCCAGACGTTGCTTAACTTCGGTGATCTGATGGGATCAGGGTTCCTAACGGTTCCGTGTAGCTTAGGCTATAATGGCCGATTTCGTCACCGTGATCGGCTCAGCTCATCGGGCAGCTCCTATCCGGGAGCCTCCTTGAAGAGGGACCAACCTGGTGAACCCGCTGTGCGGTGGATCTGTGGGCGGAAGTGGACAGCTGACGCACGGAGCGGACATATCGGCCGTGTTGTCCCTGACTGAGACCCGGAGGGGGTTTAGAAGCGTAATACTTCTTAAGAAAGCGGGGGTAAGTACCTCTACCTCAAGCTGCTTACCCTTAGAAACAAAACGTGGGCCACCCGATTTCGGGTGGCAAGGCCGAGCAAGGACGCCCCGTATCCGCAATAAGACCAGCGAGGAATTGCCGCTCGCTAGAGCTAGAGATCGCGCATGCGTCTTTGAACCCGCAACCAGACGGGAGTTCGGAGGAATCTGACCAAATCTGGGAGTTAGGGAGTGAGGCTGGCCTGCCGGGCAGCTAGCTGCCCGGTGTCTCGCTTTTTGGCGTTGGTTTCTAACGGGCCGTGGTGGAGCTTGGTACGTAGATTGTATACGTCCATCAAGTCTCTGTGTTTCACTCCGGGGTGATATAGCGATAAAGTTCGTTGAAAGACTCCGGGGTGGACGGGTTCGCCCGTAGCAGGTGACATACAATATATAATAGGATCAGTGATTCCCAATGATTCCGTGTTGCTTGGGATTTAATCGCCGCTAGCGCGATCTGGTTGTCTCAACGCGGAGGGCAGCTTCTAACCGGGCGCCTCCTAGAAGAGGGACCAACCCGGTGTAACCGCTGTGCGGCAGATCTGGGGACGGGACCGAGGGCAAACTTGACGGCTGGCGCACTGGTCGGTTTACTGGCTTTGTTGTCAATCGACTGAGACCCGGAGATGTCTGGGAACGTATGTTCCCTAAGACACTGGGCTAGATGTTGACCTGATGTCACCTATCCTTAGAAACGACCCGTTAGACACCCGATCTCGGGTGATTACCCTGAGTAAAGGACGCCTCGGATTTGCGATATTTCGGATCTGCGAGTTACGGAATACAGCGTTATTACATTAGGTAGAGGCCGCGCAAGCGACTTCGAGCGCGGAACCAAACGGTTGGATGTATACATTCATCTAACTTTGGTAGTCAGGGAGCAAAAGTGCCCGCTGGGTGTCTTTTCTCAGTGCCTTGCCGAAAGGGTCGGACTCTGACGAACAGTGGCGGAGCTTGATATATGGATTTGTTTCGTTAAAAATTTAATTAGGGTATCTCTAGGCGATATAACGAAATAGTTCGTTGAAACATCTCGGGGTGGCGGATTCGCCCGTAGTATTGACCTTAAATCCAACCCTGATGGGATCAGTGTGTCGTCAATCTGGCTACAAACGTTACGTCGTATTCTATGTTTGAATACAACAATAACCAGTATAAACACGCTGAAAAAACAAAGTGAAATATTTCTGAATTTTAGGCTAGCTTATAAAGTAAAGTAAATCAAACAATTATCAATTTAAGCCATATGGGCATAATAATTATTCTTAGTAACTCCTTATTTAACATTAATATTAAGTGAACGTTTACCGACCTTTTTGTCTGAAATTGGAACATATTGTATGATTATCGCGTGATATGTAAGAATACGCGAAAGTTTATCTACTTTCTACCAGAATAATATTATAAAATTACAACTACACTTTAAAATCAATAATCGGCTTATATTCGGAATGAGTGTAGCTAATCGCTTTAAGATTTGTTTTAAGCGGAACATCGAACCTTAATTCGTAATTATAACTCATTGTTTAGTTAAGTTTAGATAGATATTTTTTATCGACCTAATCTATAACAATTATTCTTTACTTGTCCTTACTTTGTCGTACTTGTCCTAACTATCTTTACTTTATCAGACTTGTCCTTACGTTGTCTTTTTTTAATTCGAGTGGCACTAAATAATGCAAAGAGTCTCTCCACAGTTTCGTCTCCCGCCTCGGCTTGCCTCGCCTATCACATGAAAACAGTCAAATTTGATTTAGTTTGATAATCGCCTTAAAATAATAAGAAATTCCTATACAATTATATGAAAGACAAAATGTCTTTTATTTTTTCATCGTGAACTATAAAAAAAATTGGAAATATGAATTCAAACTCAACTAGCTAAGATACTATTGAAAATATTTATTGTCATTATAAAAGGTAATGCATGAAACACATCTGCAAATCGATTTTTTGTCCGTAATATTCAAATAAGTACCTAATAAAATTACTTAATTTATCAATGTCAATAAAGGCATAGATTTGCCCTTGGATTATCCAATTATATAGGTGCAATACCTACCTAAAACGTCAATCGTTGCGACGCAACCATTGGTGTCATTTTGGCAATTCCGTCGTCGTTCAATGGCACCGTCGTTCCGAAACCGCTCACTAGGAAGGGATTTTGCGAAATTCAGACCGGAAGGTGGTAAAATGGGGGGATTGCCTTTTATAGCGGTGAACGCATATCTCCGGAACGGATAGAGTCCGAAAGTCGAAACTTGGTAAAAAGGACTCCCCCGAGGAAATAGGAAAACGCATGCTCTAGGAGTTTCTCGAATTTATCCCAGAAAGCGTGAAACGGAGTTGAACAATTCAATTCGTGCGTACGAGCAATAAATTTAGCTACACTGGTCCGAGGTGTATTTCTAGAGTTAGGGTACGTAAGTCTCCCGAAGAAATGTGAAAAGGAGTATTCGAGGGTTTTGCGAAATTCATCCCCTAATGTGGCAAAATGGGCGGTTGACAGTTTGATTAGTTCGAGAGGTACTCTAAAAAATACACGTTCGGGGTTCTCGAAAATTCACCCCTTAATAGGGTGAGACAATTATTATTCAGTCGAACCGTTGAATACTTGAAAGTCGAAAAATGTGATCCACTAAGAGAAGATAAAGTGTTCGCGCGTTTCGCAAATCTTATTCCCTATCTTTGTAAAACGGGGTTAAAAATTTTGACTGACCCGAAGTGAACATCTAAATGTATTATTATTGAAATATAAAATCCAGATACATCTCATGAAGAAATGAGAAAGACATGTTTAAGGGTTTTGCAAAATCTCCTAGCGGGGCGAAACGGCGAATGTATTAGACGAATGTATCACTCATGCGAACGCTAGACTCAGTTGGTAGTATAAGTTTTGATAGGTCCTGGTAGTATCAGCTCTCGAAAGCATTGAAATTCGAGTTAATAACTAGAAAGATGTATTTTAAGGATTTTGTCTTTTTTATCTTAACCCTTAACGCCACTCGATATTTTTGCTGACATATTACACTAGTGGGGTAGTTTCATACCCCAATAATAGTTTAATGTTTAGATATGAGTCAGTTTTCATATAATTTCATATATTTTTTTAATAAATAAAAGCAGTTCTTAGATATGGCAAACTATCAATGATTACTAATAAAAATGTAACTAAGAAAAATACATAGCCTACCAAAAAATCTACCAATATTCTCTGTAATTTATTGCTCTCAATTTTTGGAAAAAGAATTAACATACTACATAACAACTTTTGATCTACTTTTAGTTTATTTTTGGTAAAAAAGAAAGTATTCATTTAGACCAAAAGAAACCAAACATAAATGGCAAGTAAAACTAAAAAAAGCATTGAGTAAGATAAAAACGTAGCCAGAACTGTAATATCTTAAATAGTATGAATGGCTGCATGGTGGCGGTCCGCATATGCTAAACTCCCAAGCAGCACTGAGATTACACGGAGTTGCAAAATCTGCACTCGCGCTGTTCATGGGTTAAACTTTGTTTTACACCTCGCGGGGTAGATTTCTACCCTACGAGTGACGTTAAGGATTATAAGACAGGTAAACACTTCGTTTTATTTTTCGGGTAATCTTTATTCAACGTGCTATATGTAGAAAGTAATTCAAAATTGTCCGTCTATTGACTTATATAAATAAAGAATAAAGGAGTGGAAGGGGCATTAAAGGGTCCAAGGCGTTTATCTGAAATATATTAAGATTAGAACCTTAACAAAAAAGCTTTACTAATGTACATGAAAACATACGTTACATGGTTTACTAAATACATCCCCTAACAAATGAGGGGATTAAATGACTTTAAGTTAGATTATTCTCTTAGTATAGCTTCTTATAAATTAAAAAGGTGTTTTTAATTTACAATACTTAAACTTCTATAATGTTACCCACACCTGAGAGAAGCCGGGTACTTTTCCGATAATCTATATTAACAAAGGCAGTGTCTTGACTGACAGACTGAATGACTCACTCACTCACTCATTCATCAACACTGAACCGAAACTACTGGGGCGAGAGACTTGAAACATTCCAGGAAATTTTCTTTGAATTTATACGGGTGTGCCATGAGAGAATTTTCCAAAAGTCCACCACTAACAAGGTGAAAAGGGAAGTTGAAGTTTTAGCTGATCAAAAGCATATATCCGTAGTGGAATAGCGATACGACTTCCAAATTCATGGCAATTTTATAGTAAATAGAAAATAAAGAAACACGATTCGAGAGTTATACGCATATCAACCCGTTGTGGGGGTCAATCCGCTGCTCGACAAACCTCAACGTCCTGTAGTTTCGATCTGTCACTCAACGGACTTGAACGATATCGTTAGATATCTCGCGCGACCGGTTTCCCCACAACATATATGCTATAACCGGTCGCGGTAAATAGCAGAGGTTATAAGTTACAGACAAGCAAAACTCACCAGGTTGTGAATCTGCCGATGGATCGGCCGTTGTCGGTCAGACACTTCAGTGTACGGTCGGAGTTGATGTCCAGTCGGTCGTTCCTGAAGCGGCTATCAGTTCGAGGTTGCTCGGGCCTATTTCACTAGTTTGTACTTATTTTCATAGGAATCGCGTTCAAGGATAATTTGAAAAGGTTTTATTCTATGTTTAACACAAAGGAAATGTCTTGAATTGTTTATATTATGTTTTAATAATTCATAAAATAACACTAGAAGTTTACAATAAAGTCTTTACAAATTCACAAAATGTTATTTTGGTATTTAACACAAACGTAAACATTTATTGCATAAATATTCATCATTTTTTTATCGTAATTGGAACTGGTCTATTCGGGTTCAAAGATTAAGGATATTATTTTTGTTACAATACCCGAGGGATGAAGCACACAATCCGCTGACTATGCGCCGAGCTTATTTTTATCACAAATACACACTCACCACTGGCTGGCCATGAGACGAATCGTCCCTTAAGTACTATTTTGGGTTGAGCCTATGGAGGGGGTGACTCGCCTACTGCCCGCGTCCTCGCTACATTCCCCCGTTAAGTAGTTAAGTTCGTCTACTAACGGGTAGATGGACTTGCCAGTCCTTTTTACATTACAAATATGGTTAATTACATCTTTCTAAATTAACAATATTCATTTCTAATTATACCACTATTTTTATCTTATAACATAAGAGGCTACATCTATTTTATTAATTACGTATATCTAAGTCTTCATAAAAAATAATGAAGAATAGCCTAGTGGTTTTAATCATTGTCCGACCTAGTCGGTTTCTAGCTTTAAAAACATCTTATTTTTTTAATGCTATTTTATATATAATTAAATTTACCTAATTGTAGAAGTGAGAGATTCAATTTAAATTGGTTGAATATGTCCGTCTCGCAAATAAGGCATGATTTTACCTCGTCTTCAGGTAAAGCGTTTCTTTTATCTATTTTACGGATGTTGGCCGCTGGACAGAGGATTATAAAAGAAAAAAAAATGGGTTCGTTGGTTTGTGTTTCATCTCCCGAGTGTGAAAGAGTTTTTCCCAGTGGGAAAAACGAAAGAGATAGTGGGAAATTCCCACTATCTCTTTCGCACTTGCAGTCTGTACTTTGTGAAATGAGTGTTCGGTTTTAAAAAAGGATTTTATTTTACTTTAAGCGTATTTTGGAATATTGATGTTTGCACAGCTGCGTTTGTTAAGAATAATCTTTGTCCAATAAATGGTTAGGCGTCCATGTCATCGTTTTTTCCCCTAACATTCCCTCCTCCGTGAGAAAATTATGCTTACGCCTCATTGTTTGGCTGTAAAATGGTTTCTCTCACAGTTTTCTGGTGGGGAGAATAGATGACTGCAATTTTATGTACCGGTCTCTTATATGTTTTCCCATGGCAGCTGATTGACACGGACCTTACTTGTTTGTCAGGGGCTGTATGTACCTGGGCGATACGCCCACGGAGCCAAGTATTTCGGGGTAGTTCTGCATCCACTAAAAAGGCAATGTCACCTTCTTTGACGGGTTTTACCGCGTCCTGCCATTTTGTGCGCTTCGCTAGCGTAGGAAGGTATTCGCGTATAAACCTAGCCCAGAAATGTTTAGCCATAATCTGCGATATTTTCCATTGCTTTTTTAAGCAGAGGTTGTCGTTGTCAATAATTCTAATGTTAAGTTGGCCCGATGAGGATCCGATTAAAAAATGGTTTGGTGTCAGACTTTCTTCATCTTGACTATCGAGAGAGACATGTGTGAGTGGACGAGCGTTTACAGAGTGTTCTGCTTCGGCTATAAGCGTAAGCAAGGTCTCGTCGCGTGGCGCCTTTTCCTTCAAGGTGGCGTACAGTGCCTTTTTTACAGACTGAATCAATTTTTCATAAAACCCACCCATGTGAGGCGCTGCCGGTGTATTGAATCGCCAGTCGATCTCCTTCATGGCACATCGGGACTTTATGTCGTCGAAGTCTACGTCTTTTATAGCATCTTTCAGTTCGTTATTGCTCCCGTAGAAGCTGGTTCCGTTATAAGAGAAGATCACGGCCGGGGTTCCTCTGCGAGCACACAGTCGTTTCAGCGCCAATATTGTACTGTCGCTTGACAGAGAATGTACTATTTCTAAGTAAACTGGGCGCGTGCTTATACAGCAAAAAAGAGCCCCGTATCGTTTCTCACGGTGCCGTTCAACGCTTATTTCAACCGGCCCGAACAGGTCTACACCAATATTCGTAAATGGCCGTATATGGTGTGTCAACCTGATGTCTGGTAGGTCCGGCATTTTGGGTGGAATGGGCTTTGCTTTGTCAATTTGACATTTTCGGCAGTCGCGCGTGTACTTCCGAATCGCCCCCCGAAGCCGTAAAATCCAGTAGCGCTGTCTTATGTCATTACACACATATTCACGACCCCTGTGGCCGGCTTGCTCATGTTGCCATTTAATTAATAATTGGGTGTAATGGCTGCGCGCGTCTAATATAGCTGGTTGTTTGACTTCGGGGGCAACCCCTACTAATGCTTGTAGGCGACCGCTGACTCGCAGGATTCCGCTGCTATCCATGTAAGCATTTAAGGTTTTTATCCTGCTATTTTTGTTTATGGCTATCTCATTTTTTAAATTTTTAATTTCTTCGCCGAAGTTTTCTCGTTGCGTAAGTCGGGTCAGGTATAGGTCCGCGCAAGCGAGCTCCGTATTCGTTAGCCGTGTTGATTTCTCGCCGCTACGCCGGCAGCGGTGTATAAACCGTAGTACCCATGCCATTGCGCTCCGTAGCCTTTCGATTCGCGAGAAGCGTTTCGCGTTTATAGGGGGTTTATATTTTTCTGATATTATCATATGTACGGGTCTGCGTTCCTCGTCCTGATCGCATTCTGTTGACGGAATTTCGTCATCCGTGGTCCAAAGGTCGATGCTTTCTCGTAGAAAATCTGGCCCGCTTATCCAATGCTGAATCTGCTCTTCGCCGGTTTTGTTTCCAGTGTCCCAGGTGGCGTTATCAGCGGGGTTCTCCTTCGTTGGCACCTAGCGCCATTGCTGCGGAGTGGTGGTCTGGTCTATTTCGCCCAGACGGTGCGCCACAAATATATTGAATTCGCGGGGATCCCGTTTAATCCAGGATAGCACCGTTTTGCTATCCGACCATAATATTTTTGCTGCGAATTTCCATGTGTGTTTATTTTTTATCAACTCCGTCTATTTACTGGCCATAGTGGCGGCCTGTAGTTCTAACCGTGGTAGTGATAGTGATTTCAGGGGTGCCACTTTATTTTTT
>JAOPUG010000033.1:24692151-24702559 GCA_027564375.1 Micropterix facetella | reverse complement strand
TATATCTTAAATTACTTGTAATCGTTTATTAATCATTTTAATGACATATTATTTAGAATTCGATGTACGTAATTAAGGCAATTTTATAAAAATTAAGTAGGTACAATAGAGTTTATTGTTTTCTGAAAAGAAAATGATAATGATTAAAATAAATGTTCTACCTTAGAACAGGCGGTAGCCTAGTTAGGTTCTGACTATTTTAAATTATTTTTATTGTAAATTTGAGATTAAATAACTAAATTAATTACAATTTGAATGTTAAATACTATAGTCACTTGCTACAGTTCTGTTGATTCCAGCAAAGTCTTTATTTCCCTTGTGTAATTAAATATGTCGTTCTTCTCTTCTTATTCTTCTGATGCCTTCTCCTCTATCGAACATTGGTTTCTGCTGCAAAATACCTGTTTCATATTAAAGAATATACTCCTGAATTTTTCATTGCGACTTTTTATATCTTGCTCATATCCCAGTTATCCAAGTTAAATAATATTTTCAATCCTCTCGAGTCGATTTCAGTAACCTGTCACTATAGGTGTATTTATGGGAACTTTACTGACTGTCATATACTTTGGTCTTTGTATTATTCAGCTTCAACATATTCGTCTCAAACCCTTGTGACATTTTCTGATGAGTTGGAGTTCTTTCAATGTGTTGCCAATTATTACAGTAGTAACCTGCCAGGAATCAAACCCGAAACCTTACAATGCAAGATCACACGACCTAACCACTATGCCGCCGCGCCGTGACATTGCCTCCTGATCTCATTATTCATTTTATCATATTGCGCGCACCCTAAGTCCTTTTAAAACCACATTTGATTAATTAATTTCACGATTTTAGCGCACAGCGTAAATGCAATTCCACTAGTAGAAGATTCTCGATAAATGATACATCCAAGCCTGGATATATCTTGATCGATTTGAATGTATTTTTTAGGTCGCATTTTGGTCCGTCCATATGTGCGTTTGTGCGTTTGTGCGTTTGTCCGTATGTCTGAAGCCTTCCCGTGGACCGCTCTTCACCAAATTTGGTATGTCGCCTCTCTGGGTGACCCTAAGCACCATGAGGTGGTAAATTCGACCTTAGTGCCGCATGTCCTGCTGCATGTGCATCCTGGTTTACTTGGCCTGAAGGAGGATCTAACAATAGGTAGAACAAGCATAACGTATATGGGTATTTTGAAATCCTGGTGACGAGAGCAACCTGTTGGAATAGGTTTTAAGCCATTTGGGTGCTGTTGCAGGTGTATCCTGTCCTGGGTTATTTGTACTGGAGGAGGATCTGACTAATAGGTAGAGCAAGCATAGCGTAGGTATATGGGTATTTTTGGAATCGTGGTGATCAGAGAAACTTCTTGGAATAAGTTTTAAGCCATTTTAGATAAGTCAAGGATTACCAATCGCGGGACAGGCCAAAGTTACAAATTTATATCGCTAATATTCTCGTTATTAAATGCGATATAGTTCATTTAGTTGTGAAATAGGCTTAGATTATTTCATAGTAATTTCTACCTGTATGAGTTCTTGAACTCATACACGTAATACTCATACACAGAACTCCATGAACTTGTCTAAATTCGCCAATCATATCCCCGATCCTTCCTTCTAGTTTTACTGCGTTTGCGCTAACTTCCACCTTAACTAAATTGATATCGTTTTACTTTAATTGTATAATAATAGTACAGAAATAAATATAAAATTTATCTAGATCTTCCTTCATTACTCCACCGCAATAATCGTCTGGCAGCATTGGGACCGCTAAGAAGACCGCGACGACACAAAGAAATAAATTACTCCATTGCTGAAAACCATGGGATTGGTTCAGCTCGCCCTCCGGGTCTCATTGTCAAGTGAACATTAATCTCTGCGAGATATTATTGAAAGATAAACCGAAATGAGGTTCTCGCCTCTCTGAAACAAAGTGAAAAGAGGGGGGAAAGACACTTAGGCCAGTGTAAAGTAATGGAAAAATCGATAACTTTTAGATTAAGCCAAAATGGCCGGCTGTGAGAAGGATTTCGCGCGGTTTGTTTTTATATCTCTTTCTGATGAGGCAGGGAATTTAAAAGGAACCATGGAAAAATAATTCTCGTAAGACATATAACGAAAACTTTTTGTAATGTCAATTGGTTAAAATTATTATAATCAAAAACTGCGTAACCAACTAGATTTTAAATTTGAAATAATAAGCTGTAACACTGATATTTAATATTTTTCGGACATAAAAGGTATTAGTCAATCGGTAAAACTATGGGTTACAATAATTTTTGCCATGGGGAAGGTAATTAATAATGAAAATATATTTTACGTGCTAAATTAGATGACTTTAGAAATACAAATGTTGTTCAATGAGAGACGCAAGACGACAGATTGACATCATAGTTATGTCGGCTCATTGTTATCTTGCTCCATATTTCTTTGCGTAGTACTCATAAACCTTCATCTAACTATACATAAGATTAAAGAAATTTACCGCGTGAAGTGGACTAATTATTTTATACGGACTTAAAATTAAAAGAATTTACCGCGTATCACGAACCCTCGTCTCACTACCGTTATAATCTACGCAGTAACAGCAGCAGTTTGCCGCCTACCCGCAGAACATCGGACGACAAAATGATAGTACTTTAGTCGACCCTGGACAATGGCGGTTGCAACATCGCCGAAACGCTGGGTACTAAAAGACTTCACGCGGTAAATTCGTTTAATCTTATTTATAATCGCGATAATCTTACAAACAAACGCGATAATCTTCGATTTCATATCCATCTATTCGTATAATATGTATAGTGAAAACATCTAGATTGATAAAAGCGATGGTCTCAAACCTCAACGCAAAGGTAGCTCTTCTAGGAACGAACCTTGAATTCATCACTAACAAGAGGCTGTCCTTAAGGAGGGTACTCTCGCCCCTACTTGGACTTTTGCTATATATCAACTCCTGCATAAAATGGCGGAAGTCAGGATAGACATTCAGAGATATGCAGATGACCTTGTGATCATTGTCCGAGAATTCAGCCAAAGTATGACTTCGTATCTTATTCAAAGAGGGATATCCATTGTTATCAAGTGATGCAGAAAGAATAAATTATCACTTGATGCTAATAATACCGTCCTTGTGCCATTTACTAACAAACGGCAGTTGGATAGACTGACTATGCCAAGCTAAATGGCAGGCAGATGCCGTTTTCCAAGAAAATAAAGTACTCACTTAGAACCATACAAAACCATACAAAAGAATACCAAACTAAGGAGCAATCAAAGGACGGCTTGCCTCATCACAACTGGGGCAATATCCTCCACTCCTGAAACAGCTTAAATAGACTGCTGAACATACCGCGCCCAGATTTTACGCGAATTACTTTTTTAAAGATTATTAATTCTTTTTACGATATTTGCCTCGCAATCAATGCCACGCCTCGCGCCGTTCGACCAGTAGCGCTCGTCCTTGCCGATCGTAGGCGAGTTTCTCCCAAAATTTTCCGCTCTCTCTTTCTGCCGCGCGTTCGATCAAACAATATGTAGCTGGGAATCCCCGAGTCTTGAATGCATAGCTTTTTATCTTTTGATGGCAAGCATAGGAGTTTTAGTAAATCGCCAAAATTTAAAATATTTCCTCGTTGTTTGTGTTGGAGTCAGTTGCGCCATTGTAACCCAGTGTTCTAGTGGGTTAGACGCGTTGGGCTGACGTTGCTTCTTGATATATCCTTAGAATCGTTTGGCTGCATTTTTAATGAAGTTGCCTTCTTGATATATCCATAGAATTATTTGGCTTCGTTGTTGACGAGGTATGTGTGTATGTGTGTATAAAAATACGTTTTCACACGCTAGAGTTGGGCACACCAATACATATTTCGTTTCCAATGATATGATAAATTCACAGATATAAAACAGCACGTAGGGTTTATATTAGTGGTTTTAAAATAGCGTTGCATGATGTCGGGTCATATGTAGCCTAAATGACGAAATTTCACTTAACCTAGCCAGTACTAGCTAAGTACTTCTCGCCATGAAGTTATTCAGATCGATAGAACTATTCTGATAGTGAAAATTTTGTTTGATTTCAGATGCGACCAAAATTGTGCCGCTCGGGCGGCGCTTGCAGCGCGTTTATACTTTTGACCCTGGTGCTATCGACGGACCATACAGCGAACGCCGCCGAAGGTAGGATAATTTGTTTTATTTTTGAGACATGACCTCATGTGATTTCAAAATTCAATAACGACTCAAACAGCGCTCCTTTTCAACCTGTGTAATCGTATTGCAGACAGTTATTGGGGTTCTTCTTATTGAATGTCAGAGCGAAATCCCCTACTGCTCAAATGACATCGCTAACACAATAGGACCGCTGGAACAATAGCGGAGGGGTTGAAAAAATAAAGGAAAACCGAGTCTGAAATATTATTATTGAGGCGGATAGGTGCTTCATAACAATGCTCGTGCACAAAGAGGAGATTTAGAAAAATACAGGTCTACAAAGGAATATATTTGGCTGTGGGTATACACCAGAGTTATCACAAGTATGCTCAAAAATCACCAACTAACTGAATTGCGCCTAACATAGTAGGGATGCAACGATTATTTCACCGATTACGATTCCGATTTCGATTACTTCGAAAAATAATCGCTGATTACGATTCCGATTATTTCCTAATTCTTATATGAGTCATTCATCCTGAATAAAACTATGCAAAATATGACTGTTGTACAGTATGTATATAGTTTCGGTATCTCATTAATCATACCTGCATAGGGGATTTAAATATATATGTATATGTGTTACATTTGTAAACACGTAAATACAATGTAAACACATTGCTTTTGAGTCAGCATCTGATTATACTTTCTAAACTATTGGTGAAGTGTAAACTATTGGTAAAGTGTACACTTAGAATATATGAAAAATCAACAATAAGACCTCAGCCGGCCGCAATGGAATACCCTCATATATATTTAACATGTAAAAACATTTTTTATCTAAGACACTATTTTATATGTTTAATTTATCAGTTGAATCTGCCATGTTTCCCGATAAATAATGTTAAAACGCATCATACCTATTCACAAAATTGGCTCTGTCTCACTGGTCAACATCTATATACCAGTATATGTATTATGCACAGCTGCCAAGTTATTTGAAATTACCTTACATGGAAATATATACGACCAAATAAAGCCATACTTAAGCAATAGTCAATATGGGTTTCGCCCTGGTAGATCTACGGCTATAAATTTGATAACGTTTACCATTTTTTTACGAAATCTATTGATTCCGGAATTTAAGTGGACACCATATTTTATTTTTTTAAGCATTCGACCGTATTGACAGCGACGTTTTGCTCTTTAAGATAGGCCTCATCGATTTTTCAAAAAATTTTAAAGCTCTTTGCAAGTCACCTATATAATAGAAAGCAATAGATTTATCAGTTATCATTCCTACGTTTCCAATATATTTATTATGTTATCTGGAGAATTTAAAGGGTATATATAACTTTTGTTTTTAATTATGATAAATGATTTACAATCTAACTTAACTTAACTTAGATCTGATCTGCCACTGACTAATACTCGGAGGAGTTTAGAAGTGTACGCTTTTTAAGAAAGATAGGGTAAGTAGGTACCTCATGCTCCTTATCTTAGAAAGGATACGTGGGCCACCCGATTTCGGGTGAGAGGCCGAGTAAACAACGCCCCATATCCACGATATTCCAGTAAAGAATATGCTCGCTTGAGGTAGAGGACCGCGCAAGCGACCTCGAACCTGCAGCCAGACGGGTGGTCGGAGGAATCCGATTAAATCTGGGAGTGATGGGGTGAGACTGCCCGCAGGCTGGTACTTTCCTGTGCCTCGCTGCAAAGTGTTGATATAGGGATATAGTTCGCTGAAATGCCCCGGGGTGGACGGGTTCGACCATAGCAGGTGACATACAATAAATCTGTATCCTCCATGTGGTGACGTGCCCCTCCCCCTCCTTGCCCCCAGTATTCCGGTAAAGCGGTGACTCGCAGTTAAAAACTTCGGAAGGATGATTGCTCGATGCTCGATTGCTCGATCGATATGCCGTCCGTGTCTCAACAACGAATAACCGGAGGAGTTTGGAAGCGCAATATGACCTAAGAGTAAGAGGAATAGGAGTTAGTTAGGTACCTTGAGCTATCTACACTAAGAAATGATACGTTATCCTACCGATCTCGGGTGGCAAGTCGAGCAAGGGCGCCCCAGTTACGCGAATATTCCAGTGAGGAATTGTCGCATACTTAAGGTAGAAGACCGCGCAAGCGACTTCGAACCCGCGACAGACGGGAGGTCGGAGGTATCTTACCAAATCTGGCATCTTACCAAAGGTTACGATGGATGCCACACTGGGCTTGAAAATTCCCAGTGCCACAAGGGTTGGACTCTTACGGGCATAGGTGGAGATTGATACGTATATTCGCCTTCGCCCTCAAGTCTCTGTGTTTCATTTTAGGGTGATATAACGAACATATCGTTGAAATGCTCCAGGGTGGCCGGGTTGGCCCGTAGCAGTTGATAAATTCAACTTTTATGAAGACATATTATATATTTTTAAAATATACATTAATAATAGCAATATTTTTACTAATTTTTTTACTAATATATTATTTCATCAATGTAAATATTAGTAAATATATTTATCCCTAATATTGAATATTAGTTAATATTCTGTATCTAAAAGCCTAATTAATCAAATAGACGTTTAGTAGGTTAGGTTACTTATTTCTGTTGTAATCTTCCTCAAATACTTATAATTTTATTTTTGTGTAACTATTTTGTTTTTGTTTTTTTCAGCTCCTTTTTAATTAATTACTGTATTTGGTTTTAGTTTTTTGTTTAGGTAAACACATATAGTAGTCATATAGACGTAATACTTATTTTTCTCTTTATTTCCGTTTTAATCGTATTCAAATACCTTCAAGTATATTTTCAATTATTTTAATGATTTAATTTAAATATTTTTGTTTATTTTTCACTTTATTTTTATATTTTATAGTTATTTTTAGTTTTAATTGACATTTGGTAAGATTAAATACAAACAATAAATTGGGGCAACTTGTCATGTTATCCATACATATTAGTATCAAATAAGTAAATAACTAAATTTACATGTTTACAATATGCGCACACATAATTACGCTACTCGCGTTTTAGGATTATGTATATTTATATTAAGCATTTTATCTAAAAATTCATATTAGAAGTAAAACGAAATAGCGGCAATCTTACGTCCAGCGGATGCAGAACAGTCGATGTATAACCAGAAAATTGGTTCTTATGTAATTAGTACAATTTAATTTAAATTCATATATTTCATGGGACGCACAGATTCAGAAATAATGTAAAATAAAATATAAAATAAGCGCGCTTTACGGGATTAAAACGAGAATTTAAGAGGTGCAAAAGAACGATTGTGTTCGAATCGGCTATATGGTAGTGCATGTAACTAGAACCCTCGACTAAGATATTCCCGTATTTCGACTCGAAAGACGGGAATACCTCGAAAGTTTACCTCGAAAGTTTAATCATTATACTCTTGTACCTGATAGTAGCGATCACCTCGCTTGGCCAACACTGAGACTATCCTTGTGTCCTTTTTCACGATCAGAATAGAGATAGTCGACGTACAAAACTCATTGGATATTTTCCCGTATGAAATTAACCCTTACTATTGCCTGGACGATGTTATCTGTCAAAGCTCATCCCCTAGTGTCATCCCCTTATTATGAATACAGTGGGTGATCACATTACTAATAATGTGGCTCTAAAGCCACCGTGCAATTTTAGTGCTGATTTTAACACTTAGATTTTTTACATTTTTACAGTCCCGCGAGTCTCACTCGAGTATGGGAAGGGTTCGTTTCATAAAACGAACGAAGCCGAGGAATAATGATATTGGTCCGCTAATCCAGGTCAAAGATACGGACCGTGAACGAGGCGTATAATGTGCCCTTTATCTGCCATTATCACGGATCACGAAACTTGGCTAACTGCGATTATTAAGGGTATGATCTGCCAGCTCTACAGGGAATCGACCTAATCGTCCCTCCTAAATTTATTGTCTCCGTGCCTTAATCGCCCAGCTTAAGCCCTACTATTTATTATTAAGTGCGCTTGGAACCAGTCAATTATAATAAAATTTTATTGGAACGCTATGTAAGGCTGTGAAACGAGTAGATGAATATATGACGAAGCTACAGCAAACATCACAGGAGTCAATGTCTAGTGTAATGTGCTGACGGGAACTGAAATCAAAAGACCAAGGTCCAAAATAACAATGGCTATAGAAAAACACGCAATCGTATTTCAATCCATAGTATAGGCCACTTATATAAGTATACGCCTGAAAACCTGAAGAGGAAATACAGCAATCAGACGATAGACATATGTTCAGATAGCCAAGCTGCTCCAGAAGTAATAAACGCGAGAGTCACATACAAACTGCCTGGGTCGTCCATAGACGTGGTAACTCTCGCGTGGGTACCCGGACACAGAAATATACAAGGACATGAGGAAGCAGACTCTACCAGGGAACGGTCTTCGGAACCCTTCCTCTGCACAGAACCGGCCATAAGTATATCAGACTGTCTCCTAAATCTGACCACCAAAAATTGGCTGGAAAGAGGATAGGAAATCTACTAGAGCAGTGGTTCTTAACCTTTAGTCTTGCCATGAATTGCCAACTCTTTAGCGGTTACTAGCTGTACTCGCTACGTCGTTCGCGTTAGGATGGGATTAGGAGTATAAAGTTATTATTAATAAAACACGTATACCATTATTCAAACATATTATTTACTTACGTAAAATTTTAATTTTGTCACAAAAAATAAAAATACAATGAGGTTTATTCAATTGAAGTAAAGCCCGATTTAATATAATCGTCGTCATACTTCCGCTAACCAACTTAACACCTTTCTATTAAACAATCTAAGTATTATTTCACAAAGTAAATCACGGTTTTCAATGGAAGTTTTCACTCACTTCGTGCATTTCGAATGTTTTCCAGACATCATCGACGAAAGACCACTAGAAGTCTATCTTAGAATCACGTGTGTGCGATCCGCTGACCAAGCCGTCATGTTTACCTGAAAAATATTACGTCAGTTACAGCACTTTTGGACAGCTTCACTTCGCCCACTCGTCTGACGATGGCTTTCGTGGTCCAACTTTTAATAGCTTTTCTTTAAATTCACCCGAAAAGTTTGAGGAGCCCCGCACCACCAGAAGGGGCCGCGAGTGTCGCCGACTTTTACCAGAATTAATAGTTCAAAAATTTCATTATTAGTTTGATAAATGTCGCCATTACACGTGCAACTTGCGCCCGCCGCTCTTCAAACTTTCAACTGTCGTACAGTTAGTTGCTCCGGCGACGCGGACGCGCGATTATCAAACTTTGGCGGGGGATTTCGATCGCTGATCAAAAGTCACTAAACTCCTCTTAAAATCCCACAGCTTTATAGTTTACGTAATTTGACTGGAGAATACCAATAATATCAATTTCAATGATTACAACTTTAATGACAACGGGGATAAGTGTGGTCGAGGTGATCCTTAATGAAAATCCATAGATGCATTTTGCAAGGTGAAAATATGAATATGGTAAAAAAGCTTGAAGCTTTTGTAAATCTATCAAAGACACTCCGTAAAACTGAGTTGACAGAGACATGAAAGCATTAGAGTTTAAGACCACAGAAATATCGCGGACATACAGATCCACAGCCTAGAATATGTTTCTCGTGTCACGCGTTGTACTGAAAGCTACCTACATTAAACATCTAATATTAAAAGCCAAATTTCCTGAAGAATAGGTTCAAAGCAAACTTGAAACTAGCTGATGAAACATGAAACTAGGCCCAAGGATAGTTTCAGAAATCTACCTCATCCTAGTTTCAAGCCCAGTAAACAAAATGGTAAAAGCCAATAATGTATCTATATACGTTCCTATTAATTTTGTGTAATAATTAAATTAAAATTGGCTGATTATATATTTTAAAATTACTTTAAATTAAGTGGCACATCATGTTCTGTTTTATAAAACTTTTTGTTTCTTAGAAAATGTAATAACATTTTTAATGGTATATTTAAAATACAAATAATATAAAAAGCACTTTTGCAGTTATAGATTACAGCTATAGGGGAGTTTATTCATCTTAAACAAGTTAACTGAAGTTTCATCTTAAGCAAGTTATGTTCAGAATTTTATTACTTGATTGCGTTGCCAGTACCACTGTTCTTCAAGGTAGCATCCCAGGTATTTATAATGCTTGATCTCTCCCTTGCTTTATGTACATCAATTTATTTTAATCATATTACATATGTATATAATATTTTAAGGAATAAAATAGATTATGATAACATAATATATATAATAAAAGATTGGTTACCATCGATT
>JAOPUG010000033.1:24545772-24559062 GCA_027564375.1 Micropterix facetella | reverse complement strand
ATTTAATAAATATTATAAATGATAATGGTATATAAATTGTAGTAAATAAATTAATATACATATATAAATACTTAAATGGAAAAAATAATTATAGGATATACCTATTATGGAATATAATAAATAAGATATAAAAGAATGTAGACTAGAATAACATAAATTTTCCAAAAATTAAACATCATGTGCGTTTCCTATGGTTCCATATAATTCTATTATATAAGCAGATTTATTTAATGAATTAATGTCTGTTGAAACCTCATATTATATACGTACAGAAAACGATATATAAGGGCATTTTGTGCATAATTCGTATTTGCGCGTTGCAATTCGAATGTGCGAGGAGCTCTAATCGTTCGAGGTGGAACGAAAAATGACAGGTTTTCTACAAGGTATGGGGCTGTCGATGCCATTCTTTAGGATTTTATAGAGGAAAAGCATATCGCAACCGTGCGCCTGTCCTCTTTCATATGACTGCAGTCCCAGGTATTGGCGAAAGTTAAGATGCCTCAAGAATCTCTTTTGTACTCCCTCAATTCTCTCTTTATAGACGCTGTATTGCGGATTCCAGACAGATGACGCAAACTCCGAAACACTACGAACATAGGCAAAATACAGTAAAAGAATCGGTTTAGTGATTGTAAATGGTTTATATATCCTTATGATGAATCCCAGAGTTCTCATGGCTTTACCAACCATACTCTCGATGTGTTGGTTGAATAACAGTGTTCCATCTAATAGCATATCGAGATCTAGTATATAGTGTTCAGTTGAAATTATATCTCCGTTTATTTTATATATTTGACCGGTTCTCTCTTACGACTAAATATACCACAGTTACCTTTAGGTGTATTCAGGGACAGTTTATTCAGCTCGCAGTATTCGAAGAGGCGATCGATGTCATGCAGAATTCCATGGCAGTCTGACGTGTCATCCACTTCGGTATATATTTTTAAGTCATCAGCATATACAACATGTCGCGATCTTAGAAAGCATGATCTTATATCATGTATACATGCATTAAATAATACTGGCCCTAAATGTGAACCCTGCGGAACACCCGACGGGATTACCGCAAAGTTGGACCGGTAGCCGCGCACTACTACTGTCTGGTGACGGTTGAAGACATATGCTGAAATCCATCGGAAGAGATCTCCATGGACACCTAAAGATGTCAATTTGTTCAAAAGAATAGAGTGGTTGACGCGATCAAAAGCCTTGGAAAAATCGGTGTTCACAGTGTCGACTTGTTTCCGCTTGTCCATTGCTTTAAGTACAAAATCTGTGAATTCTCCCAGGTTTGAGACAACCGATTTGTGCTTCAAGAAACCATGTTGCTACGTGGGCATATATGCTAATTTTTCAAACAGTTTGCTTAATGCAGACAGGATTGAAACTGGTTTGTAATTGCTAACAGTATTTTTGTCGTCCTTTTTATGAATGAGCACTATTAAGGCTTCTTTCCACTTTAAGGGAAAAGTTCCTTGAGATAAGGACATTTTAAAGATGATGGAAAGCGGATGACTTATCTGCATTGAGCAATTTTTAATAAATACAGATAGAATCGAATCGCTTCCCCCTCCCTTGTTTATATCGAGATTTCTAATGCAATTCATAATAATTTCCTTTCTGAACTCTATCGTTCCAATGTTGCCTGCATGAGTTTCACCTGACATACTTGGGTCACTGGGGCTTTCCTGGGGCGAGTGGTCGATCCTTCTGTTGCCGTATGGTCATTATACGTCAAACATTGCGGAATTCCATTTTGCTTACGTATCGACTTTGCAAAAGACCAGAACTTTTTTTGGTCATTGACAATAATGTCTTCAGAATTGGCTATAAAGACTTTATAGCACTGCTTCAGGAGCGATTTTTGCCGCCTTCGTAAAAGTGCAAAAGTATCGTAATCACAAGGATTGCGGTAGAGCTTCCATATTCTGTGCATCTTAGATTTCTCCACCATAACCTTAATTAATGCAGGAGAAAACCACTTGGGGGAAACAGGATTTGCGGGATCTTCGATTGGGAATGTCTCGTCGCTCCCGATCTTTGTTCGAGGGACTCAGTCAAGTGCGATATTTCTCGATAGCTTCATTGATGACTGTATAGAAAAAAATCAACCGCAATGTCTACAGATCGATTTTGAAAAAGTACAGACCAGTTGACAGTGAATAAGTGTTGATTAATTGATGAATAATCAGCGATATCAAATCGGGAAAGTAAGCGAGATTTTTTTTATAAGTGCGCGAACAGAGTATTACCTAATTCTACATCAAGGGAAGGGTGGTGGGCAACTTCAGGTACGAACGGGTCTAACCCTCGAGTCACCTGAACTTCAACGGTCGAGAGAACCAAATCTAGACAGCGACTTCTTTCGTTTGAAATACGTTTATATTGATCGAGACCTGCAAACGATAGAGCGTCCACAAATAAAGCACTGATAGTATCCAATGTGCCTCCCGCTCGCAGACCATCGCCATCAGGTGAGTTAACCCAGTCGATAAGAGGAAGATTAAAGTCTCAAAGGACTAGAAATGTATCCTCGGGGTGGCTGTCTCTCAATGATATAATAGAGTCGAGAAAAAAATCTAAATGGATTTGTCGCGTCGCACCTCCGCCAGGTATGTAAATACACGCGATGTGCATGTCAGAGAATGCGACTCGGAATGGTAACCCATAAGTATTCAGGTAAGGCGTCTGCCGGCCATCAATCCGGACGAGGTCGGGGCCGCAAATTCTGGCGCACGGTCACTAAAACACCCCATAACACGTTCGAGACCTGTTTGCTCTTGGATCCTGTCTCTCCTATAAAGTTCATAACGTTGGTCAAATAATTCTCCATTTAGAAAACGCTTGTAAGCCATGCTTCGGTTGCAGATATTACATGATAGTCATGACATATTACGCTTTGATAGAAGATGTGTGTCTTGGTTCGAAGGTCACGAATATTGGCATAAAATATTCTAACATTGAACTCAATTCCTGTAACCATTAATACTTATTGAGATTCTATACTGACTGTGGAAAAATGTGTAATTCAGCCTATTATTTCAAATTATATAATATGTCCGCCAAGATACAAAATCTAGGGGAAGCACGAGACTCTTATGACAATTAGAATTTTCTCACGGCACCCTAGTCGTATAATATATATTTGTAACATATAGTATCTATCTATCTTCAAAGATAGTACTAGCATCAAGGGAACATACATAACAGATGAGTTGTACATACATTTCATCTGGTTGAAGTCCACATTCAATATAATTTAATTTTTATCAGTTGATCACTGAGATCACAGTTCATGTTTTGGATTCTTCGACTATGGTGTAGTTCGACAGAGAAATCTTTAAAAGAAGTTTCCCACATTTTCTCCAATCGCAGCAGCCGATAGAATAGGTGCATCAGTAATATTTTGCCGATAGTTTGCACTTCGCTACTATATATTCCGCCATGAATGAAGCCATCAATGGATTATTTGAAACTGATGCATTCTTGGTGAAACATGTTTTTATTGATGTGAATATTTAATTTTTCAGCTAAAATATTCACGTGGTTTGTAGACCATGTTCGTATGGGGTTTTTAAGGAGCTACCTCAACGCACTTGGGTTCATGCTCTCGGAGAATAGAACTTGATAGAATTAAATGATAGAACTAGATAGATCACACACTGCGGTCTATCTTCATCCTTGACTTCTATTGAAGTGAAACCAACTTTCTGATAACACGACAAAACTGCACAGCGACCGCAAAAGCGAGATACTCTGACGACGGGATTCAAAGTAACGGTGAGATCGACTATCTGCGCGATATTCAGACGTTCTTAGCAGTCGACCGGGGGAAGAGGGGTGTATTGCCATTCGTTATTGGTTGAGGAGTGAACCAGTTTTTCACGATTGACCTTGATACTTCTTTTCTACTGGCTATCGCGCCCTTACTACCAGATGCAATCAGATTTCTCCGATTCCCCGTCTGTTGGCAGGTTCGAGGCCGCTTGCGCGGTCCTCTACAGTACAGTCGTCTGCATTCCTAACTGAAGTGTATATCTTCATGTCATCGGCATCAGGCAAAGAACTTGTACGATGAAAACATTTCATGATGTCATGAATATATAGGCTGAATAGTAGTAGTTCCAGTTATGATCCTACGGGAATTGAAGCAAAGTTTGACCGATAGCAGCCCACAACGACTGCTTGATTTCGTTTGTCTAACTAGATACGAGGTCGGCCACCGGAACAAGTCACCGTTGGGTACTTATTTGTCTTGATTAAAGACTGATATTTCATGATCTACACGATCGAAAGCATTCAAGAAATCCGTGTAGATACTTTCAACCTCTTTGCGCTTATCAATGTTTTCGCTGATACAGGGGGTTTTTCATGATTTCATGAACGGAGTAAATTTCATGATAGACTACTTTTTACTTGAATGAAAGTTTACTTAGAGCTGCTATATAGATATCAATATGGTGAGAGAACAATAATATGCAATAGGATACTTATGAACTGCATGTCAAATAGAGAAAACTATAAAAAACTGCCATTTTAATATTATAAATGAAACGAAATAACAGTTATTGAAAACATATTATCGTAGCCTAAAACAATATTAAATTCCAAACAAAAAATTTAGAAAAAGTTTTTGGACAAAAATAAATAAAGTTGGATAAATTCGCTTTTTCTTGAATTTTGCATTGAATGGATCGCTCGCCAGAAAACAGAAAGATGTTTTGACAGCCATGACGAATGACATTTGGTTGAATGCGTTTTTGAATGCATGTCCAATATATGGGCTTAGTTCATTTTAGACTGATTTCACGAAAGTAAAAGCGATCTCATACTGAAAAAAAATTATTATTATTAACTCATTTTTGACGAAAATAGATGTCTTATCTTGCTTGAACGCACCTCTGTTATTGTCGAGTGTTTTTTTTATCTTCTGGGTTCACGCCCCATGCCGTTTAATTCAACTCTTTTCCTGAATACTCCTTTGTCCATCGAGTAAATAAGAAATATCTATCATTCTCGAATGCGATACCTATCGTTATAAAAGTGCATTGTTATTCAAGTCACCGGTAGAGAAATTGAAGCGCGTTCAAGCCTTCTCTTTCTTTATCTAGTGTCTGTTTCGCTTTATGTCTCGTCGCTCCCGATCTTTGTTCGAGGGACTCAGTCAAGTGCGATATTTTAAGTGGGGCCAAGGTGTTAAGCGGGATTTCCACTTTGAATCGAGACAAACATTTTTTACGTTTCTGACAAAAAGCGCAAGAAAAGGTAAAAATACCGTGATACCAATTGAGGCGCTGTTTGATAAAATATTTTTCAAATCCTGATTTTTTTAAATCTTGAAATTGTTTCAATATATGGCGTTGATAGTCATTGCTTCTAATCGTTCTTTTTGCAATTAATTAATAGTGATATTGTGATACATGACAGTGATATTGACATGTTTTATTATATAATTTTGATATGTACCTACATAATATATTCATATTGGTATGCCATGCCAGTGATATTGTGAGGAAGAATATGAAAGGCTTTGATATAACCATACTTTGCTACCCTAATTTTGTAACGAAACTATATTTGTCAGTAAAGTTTGGGTTTACATCATAAAAATCTGTTCGAAACATAAACGCTTTGTATGAAGAGTAATTGTTGTGTCATCATGGCCGCAAATGCTCTTTTGAATGGAAATGTAAAAACAGAGAATAGCGAGAAAATCAAATTTATTCCCAGAAAATTGAGTCAAAGTTGCACAATTTATTACAAAAAAAGGGCAAAAATATATCAGGGAGGAAACTGGTCCAGAATACAAGTAAGCCATATTTTAGTCAATATTGCTGAAATGTGTCTTTAATAGGATTTTTATTATAAAAATATTACATTCAAATGAGAATTGCATTACCTAATCGCATCTGAACGACACATTTTATAACAAAACTCACTTGTCAAGTATCTGACACCTTTATATCTATGATATAAGTACTAAACATCAAAATATTTTTGTATGATCCGTAGAATATTTAGATAGATGGACAATCAAAATAAAATACGTCTATTTTATAAACGGAAGAAAATAGGCAGTCTTTAACTTCTCCAGAAAAATTGTTTTATTTTGAAATACGAGGTTTTGTCGCAAGTCCGCTCATTTGCGATTGTGTTTCGCCAAATATGCATAAAAGACTTAAAACTGTGCACACTGCTTAATCGTAAGAAGAAATAAGCCACTCACGGAAGGTCATCTCTTATCAAACGGAGAATTAAAGAAAAAACCTTGATTCAGCAGTAAAATTTGATTTGAAAAATTACCTTGGACTGGAAACGATACCAACAATCATTTCTGATGTTGACAGCCTCGCATTGATGAATAGAAAAATATACAAGAAATCACGAGACATCACAAGGGAAAATAACTTCAGATTTGTATGGGTAAAACATTGACGAATTTATGTACGCCAAAGGAAAAATCGAAGTAACAACAAACTTTCTTTTGGAAAAAGGCATTCACACTGTTGAAACCAAGCTACATTTGGAGCAGCATCACCATCGCGTTCGTGTGTGTAAATTGGTCGATAACGAGTTCCGTAGGGATGCACTCGACTGGGTTCGCGTTCAGGAAATAATTTGTGGCCTCTTCCGGTCAACTCGGAAACACAACGAAGCGTCATACCTGCCGTTACATGGCATACCAAATATTGAAAGCAGGTAGGTTACAGGAAAAATACACGTGGCAGTCTATCATCAATCCTATACATGAACTAGTTAATCAAGTCCACTAATTCTGCAGCGAATACAGCCTAAATATAAATATTAAGAAAATGTAAGTTATAGTCATCAGCAAGCAACACAATATCCACGATAATATTCAAGTGTATGGCACTCAAATAGATCATGTCCAGAAATATAACTACCTCGACAGCTTGATGACTAAAGAATAAGATAATAGTCAGGAGATACAATGTCGTATAGAACAATCCAGACGCTCATTCGCCAAAATAAGATATTCTCACCACCATGAACCTTAACCTTCTTTTACAAACGAGATTGGATACATGCTGTATTTTTCCAGTTCTTCTGGGTAGTATGAAATCATAGACTCTGACGGAACCCACCCGTAAAAAGATTCAGGCATTCGAATGCTGGGTGTATACAGAAGATTGCTTAAGATTTCGTGGACTGATAAAGCTCGTAACGCATTGGTACTCCAAAGAATGGGGAAAGAGTTGGAGCTGCTCTTGACGAAGAAACGAGGCAAATTGGAATATTTCGGCCACTTTAAAAGAGCAGTAAATGGCAAGCCAGGGAAAAATAACATGATGGAGAGGACCACAATTACGTTGAATTTCTTGGCTGAAGAATTTGATTCAATGGTTTGGAAGGAGGACGAATGTCTTGCACCAGGCAGCAGCATCTAAAGTTGAAATAGCTATGATGATAGCCAACCTACGAAGAAGAACCTGGAGAAGAAGATGCGGAGTTTGTTTATGAGTAAATAAACCCTTTCAAACACCTAAATGTTATTCAAAATCTGTCACCCTAAACATTCATCAATGGAATTATGAAACAATCCCTAAACAAAAGAATTACATACAAAAAAAATCTGTGTTATTTTTATACACAAACTCTCATATGTGAATCAATTATGGTTACAACCTTTCTGCACCGACACATATAGGTACGGCCCTATTATTTTTCTTATGATTAAATAATAGTTTATTTTTATTTTATTAATGATGGCTGCTCCACTTCAGTCACATACAACTGATCGTGGCAGACATCCTGTTGATTATATTTATGTATTTTAGTCGAAACGGGTCCATGCCATCTTCAGCTTGCATAGTTGAAGTTATGCTGCCATCAGCGAGCTGATTTGATGAATTGCCGTTGGCTTTTGGCTGACGAACTGAATATCTTGAAGACTTTGCCAAAACACCAATGCGCGTTGCTAAAATATCTCCACTATATTTGTATAACCACTTGGGATGCTAGAAGCTAATTTCGATACATTATTCGTATTCATAAATCCGCTACATTTACTAGATGTTTACTATATTTTTTTGCCGCATAAAGCTTATGTTAAAAATTTATTGGTTGCACGAAAAGCGGATCAAGTACCAATTCGCTTTTAGCCCTCGCTTCACATACAAAATTTATCAGCCGTCGCCAGGAAATGTAGGAAGATATGGATGCCTACCCCTTCCACGATTAACCACCTTTCGCGGTCACTGCAAATACACCCCACCTGGACAGATATTAGCAGAATATCCAGCCAAATCAATATGCTATATTGACCACGGACTATAAGTAGGTTCACAGTCCGATCACCGCCGCTTGCCTCGGTGTGCACAGTCTTGGCGCTAGTCGACACTTTGAACATTACCTGCATGACCAGCAGCAGGTTGTTATGCTTCTATGACACTGTGCTAACTTTTGGTTTCGTACTCGGCTTACATCAACTGTTGGTTTTCGTTTGACTTCATTTTTTCTATTTTCCAGCGGAAGAGATAGCGGGCGAAGGCGGGGGTGCCGGACCTGGAGGAGTTGTATGGGCGCTGGTCATCCGAAATGCCAACGTCAACGATTCAGGCCTCTACGTCTGCGAACTCAACACAGAACCGCCAGTCAGAAGCTTCCACAAATTAATAGGTATATGACTAAACAGACTAAACACATCGATTCAAAAATCCTGGAAAGTAAGGACCTTGATTTATGTCAAGGTCATCGATATAAATCGCTATACTGAAGGTTTGTGGAATCTGATAAAGTAAAACACTTATAATATTTATATTGTATTTACTCTTTTTCAAAATATTTTCCTTGACAATTACACTTTTTCATTCTTTGAAACCATTGGGAAAAGCAGTTTGCCCAGTTACCTTTAGAGATCTTCTCAATGGCTTCTCGGAACGCATTACCGCCGCTTCTGGAGTCGTGAACCGTATACTTTGAAGTTTATCCTTAATTTTGGAAACAAAAGAAATCGCAGAGTGTACGGTCCGGATTGTTTGGATAATGCGGCATCATTAGGCCCCCAGCGGGGCCTAAGATGCCCTAGGCCTAATGATGCCTGGGGCCTAATGATGTCATTAGGCCCCCAACAGGGCCTAATCAAGCCTACAGCTCGGGCCATAAAGTCTTATTTATCATGGTCGTCCTGACTCACGGCTCAACGAAGAGGGACTAAACCGATGAACCCGCTGTGCATGACGACCGATCTGGGGGAATACCTCGGGCTGCCCTGGATGTCTGAGCACTGGTTGGCAAGCTAGCCTTTGCCTAACAGCCTTCCTGAAGAAGGGCACTTTGTATATCGGATTTTGGGATCTAATGGAGTCTTACAGCTCGGGTCTCAATGGCCAACTTTGTATATTGTGGATTGTCAACTGCTACGGGCGAACGTTTATCATTCTATTACTCCAAGGCGAAACGCAGAGACTTTGGACGTCTACAAATCTACTTACCAAGCTCCACCTAGGCCCGTACAAATCCGACACCAAACCGCGAGGACTGAGAATTTTCAAACCCAGCGGGCCTCCTCGCCCCCGTACTACCAGATGCGGATCATATTCCTCCGATCCCCCGTCTGGTCACAGGTCTGAGGTCGCTTACGCGGTCCTCTACCTCTTAAGCGGTATTCCTAACTGGAATGTAGCAGATACTGGGCGGCCTTTGCTCGTCAACTCTCACCCGAGATCGGATAGCCCACACTATCATATCTATGGATAAGCATTAGAGTTACCTACTTTCCCCCGCTGTCTTATGAAGCGTACACATCTAAACTCCTTCAGAATCAGTCCATTTTCAAATAGAAGGAATTATTTACTTTTTTAATACCTTTAATACAAGTGGCCAGATCCAGAAACTTCAGTTTGGCCCATGGACCACATAAATACGATATTAACATTATTTTATCAAAAAAAAATCATGTCTTTGAAAGATGAACAAGTAAAATATTTTGATGGGAATTTCAATAATATTCAACAGTATGACAGATTTATGGTATGTCACCTGCTACAGGCGAACTCCACCCCGGAGCGTTTCAGCGACTTTTATCGCTATATCAACCCGAGGCGAAACACACAGACTTGGGGACGTAGACAATCTACGTACCAAGCTACACCACTGCCCGTCAGAGGCCAACACCTTGCGACCAGGGAAGTACCACCCTGCGGGCAGCCTTACTCCCTGACTTCCAGATTTGGGTCGGATTCCTCCGATCACCCGTCTGGTTGTAGATTCGAGGTCGTTTGCGCGGTCCTCTACCGCAAGCGAACGGCATTCCTTACTGGAATATCGCGGATACGGGGCGTCCTTTACTCGGCATCTCACCCGAGATCGGGTGGCCCACGTATCGTTTCTAAGAATAAGCAGCGCGAGGTACCTACTTACTTACCCCCACTTTCTTTAGAAGCATAGACTTCTAAATTCCTCCAGCTATTAGGCAGTGACAGCAGGTCCGATTTGTCCGCCCCGTGAGCCAGCTGTCCAGATCAGCCCGAATTTCTGTCCACACAACCATCGCTCAGCGGGTTCATCAGGTTGGTCCATCTTCGGAGAGGCTCCTGGATAGGGGCTGCCCCGCGAGCTGGGCCGACTAAATTTACATATAACGGCCATCATAGCCCAGACCACACAGAACCAACAGTTAGAATTTAAATGCTCGCTACAGCTGGAATTTAAAATGTCTATTTTTTCAGTAATGCCTGCAGCGATAGCATCGTCGCTAATGCCGCCGACTATTGAAGCGACGGACAGCTACTCCTCGAACGCCAGAACGCCGTCCCTCGCGGCCAGAGTTCACAACTACACCGACTGCTGTGTGGCGAGTAATGTCAGTCATGGATGCTTGGGTTACTGCAGCATCCAAGCGATCCTGGATGGATCCACTGGACAGGAGCCAGAGAACTGCGAGAGCGAATTCGGAACCATCGTCAAGTGCGTCTTTTTTTCTTAAATGTATCATTTTCGTAATCGACTGTACCGTTTGGCAAGCGTATATTAATCGCCTAACCCAGTACTATAAATCCCAATAAATGTCATATCAAATTATTAAGATAAAAATCTGAAGTAGCTTTTACATAAAATTAAACTGTCATTTTATGAAAGTGTTCTGTGTACGAGACCTAGGGAAAACCCTTGACTAAAATGATATTCATATCGATAAGGTTGCCACCACGTTTAAACTTCTTGGAAGTTTAAACTTCTATATTAAGGGCTTCGTCAGATTTGACATCTCCAGGTACGTCGAAGCTGCAGTTAATGCAGATGAAAGCCAACTCGAGTTCGCCTCTGTCATTTGAATCCGAAGTATCATAAAATTAAATACATCGACCGAATGGAACATATCCAAACAGGCCCGTAGCCAGAAATTTGGTCCGGGGGAGAGGAGGGGCATTGTTATAAATGTGTGGGGGATACATGGATAATTACATTAATGAAGTAGAATTAATTAAAGTGAAAATGGGGATCGCCACATGCGTTTTGGGCGATTGTCGAAATAAGATTGACATTGTCACAGGGTTTGGGTTGCCACTTGCCAATAAATATGTAGAGTAGAGCGTGTCGCCACCACAATTCGCCACAGGAACCACAAGTTGACGAAGTCGCCATGTTTTTTCTGCTGTAGTCAATTTTGTTGCCATAGAATTTTAAAAACATTCGAACAAACAGAATTTAAAAAAAAACTATTAAACAACATCACATATTTTAATAGTGAAGCAGATCACAATCGATAGAGAAATGTCTTTCAATCAGACAGATATATTATGTTTTTAAAAAATCATTCTTATTATTTGAAATACTATATAATTACATACTACTAATCAGGATGTTAGGAATTTTAGAAAGCAATAAAATGGGCAAATTTGTATGTATTTAAACTTAGAAATTTCAAGAATGTTGTGAATTCGATACTCGAAATAAAAGATTTAGATTATTACAATAGCTTTTTTCATAATTTCGGGAGGGACTACGGGCCCTATCGCTAGCTACGGCCCTGAGTCCAGAGATTTCTTAAATGCCTGAATTTCCTCTCCCCCAAAATCGAAGTCAGTCGGAGATTTCAATACTTTGCCTCAGAAATATTACTTCAACAGCAATATCCTTAATCTAAAACGAGGAAGTCTTTCAATCAATTCAATATTGAAGCTGCATTATATTATGTAATCTGAAAATCTATTTTTAAAATAATCTAAAAGATAGTGAGACAACAGACAACACAAAAATTCCAGTGGGACAATAACTCCCATAATTTGTTTTGAATGAAAACACTCTCCTACTCATCATTTAAACACATTTCCGCCTACCAGGCGGTCAACAAAGTTTGGTAAAGAACGAAAGGCGGTTTGATTGGTCAATAAATGTGTGTACCTACACGTCCTTTCTTGACCAATCAAAACCTTAGCTAAATTTAGCTAATCTATCTCTCTTTGCAGATGCATGGCTGACAGTAGGAATCACGTTCCTTGCTGTATTCACGAGAGAGTTCCCGATATCTGCCAAGATGTCTGCCGCGGCGAATACACCCCTATCACGGACAACATAAAGACTCATTTCTCTTGCGCTGCTTACACAGACCAGACGCTAGCTTGTATCGTCGAAGGAATCGGTAAATATGACTATTAAATTACCAATATTTCCGTAGAGTTAAGCCTAGCATCGTCAGTAGACGACTTCTCTGTCGAAATATAGGAAATATTACAGTTTTCATTGAGGTTCACCTATTTTCCTATTCATAAAGACCTACCGCATAGATAGATACTTTTTTATGAGACAGTGGGAATACCCAACATCCCTGCATAATATCTATCTATGTTGGAGTAGCCCATGGAAGCGTGATGGGCCCTACACCGTATCTTCTGTATACTTCAAAGCTCCCATTAGGAGAAAAGGTAGATATGAGACCATTTGTCGATGATACCGCTGCACTAGTCGTAGGTACGTGAAAATTCTGAGGAGTCTTCACTTCTGTTACAAAACAATTTAGAAAATATTTCAATCTTGCTAAAAAAATTGGCTAATCAAGGTGAATGAGACAACATCCAAATATCACAAACGAGCAGCGGTAAATACCTCATATAAATACACATTATGCCAGAATTACACAGAGCTAACGAGATGGGGTTTCATTACCAAATGCTAAAAATTTCTTGTCGAATTTCTTTGTTGAATTTCTTGTTGCCTTGAACTACAGTGACCATCGTATTTCGAAACTTTTCTCGATTTAAATTCATTTCATAGTTAAGAAAACATGTAATTTTCAAGGTAAAAACTATAATATAAGGTAAATAACTA
>JAOPUG010000033.1:24513634-24524786 GCA_027564375.1 Micropterix facetella | reverse complement strand
ACCCCGTTCATATTCAAAACTTGCCTTATAGTTATATAGGGTTATGTATTACATATGATACATGGGAGTGAATAATACATAAAAGAATATGTCTGATGTATCATATATGATACATCGGATAATGAAGTTAAGACTAAACGTTGTATATTTTTTGAACAGGTGGTAAAATTCATTATTTTTGAAAAATAAAGATAAAATATATAAACATATTAATTGAACTGCGGTATTAATTCATTACATTTAACAGAGAATTGTTCTCAATTGATAAATAGATAAAACGAACATGACAGGTAGGCAAATTAAATATTACCCTAAAAATCCACTTAATGCCTACTAATATACCGCGTAAACATTATAATTGAGTTTACTAAAGAAAGAAATGGCTTTAGTTTACTAAAGAAAGAAATGTCTCACGGAAAAGCCGGTAAGATAGAAAAATACCATCAACCAGTATATCTATTGCAACATTTAGAGTGATCAGAATACGCGTTGAACAGTAACTATTGTTCTGCGAATAATATACTAAACTGAGGATTAAGATTTGGCTATCGATTTTAGAAGAACATGTTTTTTTACGGTTTTATTAAACAAAATAGAAACAATGATTTAAAGTGAATAGCAAGTAAACAATATAAAATAAGCTATAATATAAAAATTGTTTAATAAAAATTATTATTCTCATTGTATTTTTTATTTACATCCTAGAAAGCCTCGAATATTTCGGGATCTTGCGAAATTAAACTTCTCAAGAATCTCAGTATTGCAAAAAGGCATCAGGATTACTTTCACTAGTTCCATCCCTTGCAATAGGGTGTCGGGCGAAGAGGTAGGAATTGTAGTGGGCTAGGGCGTAAGTATCTCATTTCTACAAATTGCTAGGAGGTTTTGATCCTTTATGTACCGAAAAATACTAATGCTTCTGACATTTTTTTTACAAGCGAAAAAAATAAACGAATCAATGGTGATCTTTTTTCCCAGCCATTTTTATTTTATATTCTTTGACCACAATTATAACTTCCTCCTGCGTTCGTGATGAATTATGCTGCATCTACTTTATTATACATAATTTTGACTGGCAACACTGCAATACCTCCGTTTGAGTGGGAAGCATTTCTCAAGAGTTTGATACCATGGAACGAGATTTTCTTGATAAATAGGCTTAAAACAGATATAGTTTATTTTCCAGAGATAACTGGGACTTCCTGCCAATAAGCCAGTACATTGTGGGTAATAGTTGGCTTACCTGCTCGCGATTTGTAAATATGTGGTTTTTGCATTTTAGCGATGGATTTGCTCCGTTAGCCTTAATTTTCCACCTTTTCCTTCAATTTTCAATGTTCTTTGGGCTCTTTTGAAGACTTGCAAGTGCTTCAGTAGTATTTTCATGCACGGCGAGTAGGTATAGTAGTGTCATAAGCCGTTACGTTCTCAGCTTCCGGAAGATTAGATGTATGAATTGAATATAATATTGGGCTCAGAATGTACCCTGTGGGGCTCCTCCACGAAATTCGCTAAGGTTTAATACAGAATCAGCATACATGACCATAAAGTGTCGATCTTGGAGGTAAGACTTGAGAAATAAGTAGGTACAAGTAAACTTTCTTTAATTATGTATAATCGTCGTTCATGCCACACATTAATATCAAAGGCTTAAATTGTGGTGTGTCTAGAAGCCCCGCTAAGCAGAATGTTCGATCTTCAAATGATCTTTGAAATCTATTCACTATTCTGTCGACTTGGTCAATTGTAGGTACTGTACAAAAAATATCCAATCACAAGTTTTGGTTTCTTAATAACACAGCACAATTGAAATGTTCATAAAAGACCCACAGATTTCAATAATCTTTAAGAAAACTTTAGAGGCAAAACTTTCGACTAAGGAAATTGAAGTTAATTACAATGGCAACCAATGTTGGGGGAAGTGAGGAGGACTACTACTATAGTTGTGTGCGATGCTGTATCTCTCTTGGTACGTAAAGTACATGACAAATTCTGCATTCAACAGTACATTACTAAGTGTGTTTAATAAAGTTACGAATATTCATTAATTTCTAGGTTATACTATAAACCGACCGGAAATGATACGTTCACGGCCATCAAAACGACAGTGACTAGCCATACTCTAGAAAAATTATCACCCAACTCGCAGTACATCGTATACGTATCGGCATCGGTTCCTGCTGGTACAAGTCTCCCTTCAGAAACGCTGGTTGCCTGGACGGATCCGGCGTACCCCGCATTCGTTGAGGTGAAAACTTTTATATGACTATTCTCTTTAATTCCTATGCATGGGGATGTAGGAGTTTTCGGCCTAACAGTGAAAAAACTGTATTTTTAATTTTCAACATAATCCCCTCAAACTTCAACACGCGTAGACCCGGTGGCATAGTGGTTAGATCACCTCTTCTTATATTGTAAAGTTCCGGGTTCGATTGCCGGTTGGATCACCATTTTCTGTTGGGATAAAATTAACAGAGTTGCGTTTCAAATCTTTCGATCGAATGCAATAACATGACAAACTCTTACACACATATTCGGGTTAGTTGCAAGTGATTGTCGCACGATAATAAACCCGCCCATTCTGAAATTTTACGATAAAGAGTAGAAACAAACAAACAAACTTTTTATATCGTTCCTTTAATGCTTCGATTCCAGGGAAATACCAGTTTGGGTCTTTGCCATTAAAGCACTCAGAAACGGTGGTATACACCTCTCCATTGGACGAAAATCACTGGCATTTAAGGTCTCTCTTCAGGTTTAGAAAGAGGACATCGCTGGGACGAAGGTTTGGAGAATACGGTCAGTGGGCGAGCACTTCGAAGCCGCAATCCTTCAGTGCACCCTACGTGAGACTTTTGAACTGGTGCGTTGTCTTGGAGAAAGAGCACAACACGACGGATGAGTCTTCGTCTTTCTCAAGGATAGCGTCATGTATTTTTTTAAGTAGACCATTATAATAAACGCTTATAAAGGTCATGCTTTCATTCGTAAAATAATCACTTAGTATTATTCCTTCAGTATCCCAGAAACGGAGGCAGTGATCGTGCCGGCACTGGGTATAGCCTTAAATTTAAGAGGCGCTCGATTTCAATATCGTTACCACTGCATGTTTTGCTGTTTGATTTTGGTGTTGTAGTGTATTCGCGCCTCAATGTGACGGAAAACATTTTTCGAATCGACTTTGCATTCGAGGAATTCATTTGCGACAAATTGTTCTCCAATATGAGGTATTCAACTTTTTCGACGTCATCTTCAGTCGCCTCGACCTGGCATCATCCAGTGACTCTGTGCCAAACTTGAATCGACGTCATCTTCAGTTGCCTCGACCTGGCATCATCCAGTGACTCTGTGCCAAACTTGAATCGACGTGCCCAGAATGTCAAAGTACAAAACGAAAGAGCCTCAGTCCCATACAGTTCTGCAATCACCGCACGATACTCCAATTTCTTCATATTAAAAAAAAGCTTTACTCGCTTTTTGCAATCGAAAGTATTTTTTTTTTTGTTTATTTTGAGTGATAAAATTTTTGCAGCAATGGTATCTTTCATTCGAAAGTTTCAAAATTTAAAAAACATCAATTTTCTTATCACAGCGCCATCTCTATGTCAGGCCGAGAACTTCTCTACTTCCCTTTGTATTTTTACACTTTGACATATGGGGGTAGTTCGATGAAGAAATTTAGTCTATGCATTCGGTAGATACGTTCGGATGTAAAGAAGTTTCTTTAGATGTTTGTCGGATTCCAGCCGCCGACGGTGCACCCGGTCAACCTGGTCGTCGAGGGCTCCAGCATGACTATCCTCTGCATCGCAATGGGAACACCCATGCCCACCATATCGTTGTATATTTCAGGTGGGTACAATTCTGTATAAATAAACACAACTCGACTGTGGGGCGTCCACTTTACCACATATTTATTTACCTTCCAAAGTCATAATATAAAGGTGCAAGCTTGCGCTCAGGCACACTGGAGGACGAACAAATGCTAGGTCCAGCGAGTTCGTTCAAAAGTGAAGAGCGATATCCGGCAAACCCACGTGGAATACTAATACTGGCAATTCAAACTAATACTGCCGAGTTCTGTAGCTTTGTGCAATCCAAGCGAAACGAAAATAGTAGGTACAGTGTAGACTGTCAGCTCGGGTCCTAATGGCCAACTCTGGCTATAATGGTCGGCCTGACTCACGGCTCAACTCCCATCCGGCAGCCTCCTTGAAGAAGGATGAAACCGGTGAACCCGCTGTGCATGACGGCTGATCTGGGGGAAGATTTCGGACGACCCTGGATGTCTGAACACCAGTCAGCATGCCGGCCTTCGCTTAGCAAACTTCCCGAAGAGGGACCCTCCACTCTCGGATATATGCGATGATCGACTGGTCTGATCCGAGTGTAACCCGGTAATGCGGCATGTGCACTCGGTGAAAACTTCAGACGGATGGTTGTCTGATGCACTAATCGGTCTGCCGGCCCTTGCTCAACAACGAATAGTCAGGGAAGTTTGGATAGTTAGATACCTTAAGCTATCTATCCTTAGAAACAATACGTTGGCCACCCGATCTCGGGTGGCAAGCCGAGTAAAGGGCGCCTCGGATCCGCGATAATTCCAGTGAGGAACTGCCGCTTACTTAAGGTAAAAGACCGCGTAAGCGACCTCGAACCCGCGACCAGACCACACTGGTCTGGAAAATTCCCAGTGCCTTGCGGTAAGGAATAGGACTTACGGGCTGAGGTGGAGCTTGGTACGTAAATTTGTCTTCGTCCTCGAGTCTCTGTGTTTCATTCCGGGGTGATATAAAGAATAGATTGTTGAAACGCTCTGGGGTGGCCAGATTCGCCAAAACCCAACTGTCATGTAGGGCGATACTCCCTATTGTGGTCTCTCTATCGCTTCCGGGTGCGCAAAATACTTTGAGCCAGTGTTTATCCCGCGAATACCGCTTCTATATGGGTCGCAGCTTGTAAATCTTGCTGACTTCTTTTATACATGGAGCCGCTCTCCCGCATAAATGTCATATCGATGGCATGATTATAGTAATGCAATGGATGGCTTGATTATAGTAAATAGTTGCCTATTTCAAAACAAGGCCTTACATTATTTTGTAAAGTTGTTTAGAAAATAAATAAAATGAAATAGAAAATTAAAATAATGCATGAGACTTATTAATTACAGTTTTCTAGGATGTTTCCCGGAGAGAATCAAAAGTGTTGGGCGATTTGGTAGATTTGGCAATTAAAGAAGATTAGATTGTTACTTGCCGGTAGGTGAGGTGGGAGTCCATCCGACTACCCGCATGTATCTTTTTTATAGTTTCATATAAAACACAGAAAAGAGGTCGCATCCACCGTTCTCAAACATCGTTTTACAATAAAAAATCGTTTAAAATATTGTTATATATTGCGGTAATTTACTCAATCCATTGATTTGCGAAAGTGGCGTACAGACCCTTTCTACTTTGAACTGGTCGTAGTTCATCAGGACATTCCCATGACGTCACACCGAAATACCGACGTGTACGTATTTGCCGATAAAGTTACAAAATTCCCTAAAAGGGGCCGGCCAGCGGAATGTTGACTTTATTATATGTAAATTCTTTAGTAAATAGCATCACACCGGCACACGAAGCAGAACAATAGAAAATCTATGCGTGATATTGTTGAAGAAGCAGCTGAAAATATTGAAGATGAAGATGAGGAGAATCCGGAGAAACTGTTTCGGAGGTATATGGGGGTACAAAACAATGAAAGCGTTTTTATAATCACATAAAATTAGTGAGGCTGAGAAGAATGTCATATTGTACCACATATAAAAATACTGTTTAATTACGGTTAAAAACCAGCTAAGGAGCAAACTATGAAAGATTTTCTTAAAACACAATTTCTTATTTTTTTTTGTTTTAGTTATCTAATAAATGTTAACTTCAGTGCTATGTATTTTTGTATAATAGGTATATACGGATTTCGCTGTGGTATTTTATTTACTTATTTAATTTTTGTTTTTTATATCCCATTATGTAGTTTTTTTAAGATGCCATAATATTATTTTTGAAAGATCAAATCCCTTCCTTGCGTTAAGTATTTTCAGAATTTTTTTTTTTTTTTTTTTAATGTCCGTTCTCAAAAAGTCCTAAATTGTAAGAAATCGAAATCTACGAGTTTTGATAACAGTTTCTTTTAATTACTATTATCATTGACAGGTCGCCTTGTAAGACAGGATATAACGAGACACATGGTCACGGTAATCCACAACGTTACAAGAGATATGGATCAAATATCTTGCTATGCCGATAACGGTTACGGCACCCCGATGCAGGCATCAAGAAAAATCACAATTTCACGTAAGTCATCCACACATCATGTCTAAGATTTCCTGAGCTGCAAATACTAGCTTCTAGTAAGGATATGCTTTTAGAAAGTCAGGAATATCAGTATATGCTTTGAGTACGACCTAAGCTACGATATTAAAACCAAATGTCAACTTTCACAGTAAGGCAAAACACAGGGACCAGACGAGGCAAAGCATCTGGGACCACATTTTTACACTCTTGTTGTAGGTAGGTAGATGCTCTTAAAAATAAATGCAGACAAACAGATACCCCAGCGAGCATGATGACCTGTCGGATTTTTAAAGTTCAACAATCAATGAAGGCCAGCATGATCAGTGTAGATTGTAAACTTTTACACTCTAACGTAGAAAACTTTGTCTATGACACCGGCCATAGACAAAAATGATGCAGTCACATTCAAATAGATGAATACCGCTAGAGAGATTGAAAAATTACGCAATCAAATCACCTTAGCAAGTACTGTAAAAATGTGAATGAAAACCTCAAGGGATAAATCTTAAACAATATTGAAAAGTGCACAGGGTTCCTAAATCTACAACTGAATGTGTGTTATCTAGATACATCGATCAATGCCATAAAAAAGTAAATAGAAGCCGATATAAAAAAGATATACATATCAGATGCCGAATACTTCAAATCAATGGGATGAAATCGATATAAAAGAAGTAATCACCTCGACATTGATGGACGAAGCGATAAATATACAGTATAAAAGAATGCATTCTCATCTAAGGAGTCAAAATGTCTTTTATTCATTCATGCATTAATGGCGAATTTTGTAGTCAAGACGATCTGCAACCCTGGATGTAAATGTAATTGTAAAAATACTAGATATTACGGATTGAGGTTTGATTTACCTTGCAATAAAACGATATTCAACCACGCATGAATAGATGTAGAATTAATACAACATTTCTATACATGATGCCTCTGTTGCCTCCATCATTTTAGTAACTCATTTGGTAACACTATCATATTATTAAGTATAATATAACTTATCGTTTGCTTCAAAATTATAATTTTCTAGATATCATGCCAAAATTGTATGATACGTCGACGAAGGTGGGTTGTTGAGGAGATTTATAGATCCGCCAGGAGATACTATATTCGTAAATGCGTACTTATGGAGGGTATAAACAATATGGCACTATGTGAGAAAACGTTAAACATACAATGGGGGGTGAGGGGAGGGTCGACAGTAATTATATTAATTTGAGTAATGGCTAACAGTACAAAGAAGCATCACAGACAGGACAAGCTCGATACTAACATAGAGTTTTTAGAAAGCCTCTTCGGCTTCTGGACTACCTGAAAAATTCGCCCTTTAGAGTACTAATTAGCTGCAACAAAGTAGTAAGCAGATTTTTTGTAATAAATCATCAGCTCTAACTAGCGATACTGAATTTATAACTGACTGGCGAATTAGGAGTCTGGAAAACAGAATAGTCCTTTTTGAAGCGAAGCTCTTTTATCGGGGTTACGCGTGGCAAAAGTGAACTGGAAAAAAATGTAATGGGACACTTTTGGCGAGACTTTACCGTCATGAGGCGCTTCTTCTTCTTATATTTGTGGCAGTTCCACGCAGTTTGATTGCTGCTTGATCGTCAGAGGTATCTGTACCCCTCCCCCAGCCCCTTCTAACTCACCCCCCTCCCCTGCCCGCCCCTCCATCACTCCCTCCTTTCCAACCCCCGCTTCCTAACCCTTCCCCGCTTTTTATTATTGACGCCTAGATAAAATATGATTCTTTTATTTATTATAACATACCAATATCACAATAAAATAAACATTTAATTAGTTAAGAGCTTCGCTCCTATCAGGTGACCCACGACGCCTCTGTTTTTTAAAAATTTATTATTTTATTATTTTCTTTACTTCATACTATTTAGTCTTTTATAATTTGGATAGGCAAGTTGGTAACTTAACACTTCATGAAATCAATTACACACACAGCAAAGTGAAATCACTATAAAACACTTATTTTTAATTACATGTGTTTATATTTTTTACAAAAAGCGCATTATATATCTTTTAATTAAAGGGGAAATTTTAATTAATTAGAACTTTTAATTATTTTGATATTCTTATATGTGTTTTGTTGTACTTTCTGTTTCTCGGAGAAATAAAATAATCTCTAACACTTTTTTGCTCCCATTTCATCGTAATATATAGTAATGCTGATCATTGACTCACTGACTGACTCTGTAACGCTGTGACGCCTGATGTGGCGTAACCGTTGGCCCGATGCGGGCGGCGTCACGCCGAGGTTCAATGCAAGTTAACGTGACAATTTAAATTTTAAATTAATGTTTGCCGTCAAGGAGAAGGGTCTATTTGACACCGTACGCCTTAGGCGCGCTACAACTACTCATATGAGAGAGTTAACACTATTCAGCATTTATTAACGTCTGTAGCCGCGTTGAGTAATGTCTGTAGCCGCGTTGAAACACTGGTTCCCGTGAGATCACCAAAGTTAAGCAGCGTCGGGCGTGGTCAGTACTTGGATGGGTGACCGCCTTAGTACTGCCACGTGATGTTATAAAAGCCAGCTACCTTTAAGATAATTGACGTTAGACATTAAGGTGCGCCGTTATCTTAAGGGGTATTAAAAAAAATAAAAAAATGTATCACAACCATTAGGGTTAAGGGAAGCCTGAACTTGCATATGGTCTCCTGACTAATCAACATTTTTTTAAACATTAAATTAATTATTAATTGACATGAAAACATTGTTAGTTATTAGTCTCGTTTAATACCTTAGCTGATAAAATTACAAGATCATTTACTTTTTGGATTGATAACATAAATGGACCCCCAAGGACCTATAACAAAGAAAAGTTGATCCACCCATATATTAAAAATTAGTTATGCTTACCAATGCACCAAAACTGTACCATTTTCTTGACCCATCTTTATAAACTCATTTGTTTCTAGGAAGTGAGATATCATATCTTCCTTAGGTACGTCAGCAACTGAAATAAATATAAAAAAAATTGGTGTGACTGTCAGAAAGTACAGTTGAGGAAAATTTTGGGGAATACGATCCAAGTCCAATGCATAACGAATAATTAATTCATAAAAGAAATCTCTGTGTGACTCCAAGCGAGGCGCTACAGGCACCGCGTTCACTGCTGATGTGTTTGCGCCATCGTAGACCGAACTACAGACATTCACATTTTGGCGCACCTGTATCTCCTGACCCTCTTCTCAGGTAGTGGTAATACCCGAATCGCTGAGCTGCTTTTTCCAATGTTACTCGTCCTATATTTCAGGTTGGCCTTTGCTCATGATTAACACAACATTATTTCAATTTATTTCACTATAAATAGCTTTTCACTCTCTAAAATGATTTAACTTGTTATACTGATTTATAAATTCTCTCCGATGTGAAAATGATCGCTATGAGTTGAGGTCCCTCCGCCCATCCCCACTCTCTCACGGCAGTGGTTCAATGTTTAAACGAAACGGAACTATGCACCGATTAGAATGATATTAAAACCACAGCAAACAGAGTTTTAGTTTCTGAGTTATTCAATACTTTTATATCGTCATGAAAACGTTACATTAAGATTTTTGAAGTGTCACCTAGTACTTATCTGGTGTGAACTTCTAGATGTATTCACATCAAAAGTGTTCAATATAATGAAAACTGCAAAACATTTGAATTGTCCACTAACAGCTTGCGAATCATTTGAAACTAATAAACTGATTTTATTATATTATTTGATAGCTCAATTGTAATGGAAAACTACCCGATTATTTTAGATGTAACATCATGGTTGCGAATTCAGTTAACTCAAAGACACTCCTTTAACGAGGGCTGACAAGTACATACTCGACTGCGAGAGCCAAAGTCATTAACGGGCGCATCATTCGCCATTTAATTTGTTATAAATAACAACCTTTACCTTGTATATATTTCAATACAACATCCATTTTCTCCGATACGAATCTGGGCAACGGAACCGCATCCACAGTTAGAATATGCGTTATATTTAATTCTTTCAGGGCTTTTAGATCCGATGCGGCTTTAAGATTTCCTGAAAAAAAAATTAGTATAAACATGGGAATCTCTTCCACTAGTAGGGAAAAAGCAGCAGACAAAATAACAGAAGCGAGATCTTCACTTCTGGCATGGTAGGGGATGACCACTCTCTGCTCCAGTTTCCAGATGTGGAGCATTACGCATATACGGCGCATTTAAAATATTTTATTTTTTAATTATTTTAAGGCCATTTGTTGTAGAAGAATTTAAAAAAAAAATATTTATGACGTATACAGGTTTCTAGGTTCTTATTTTTAACTAGCCGTAAAATAATTATACCTAATCTGATTTTCAGATCTACAAAACATAAATATTTTTATTTATTTTATTATCATAATCAATATAATTATTATACGCCAATATAATAAAAAGATAATACAAAAATCTGTGGTTTAGTTGTCGATAATCGATTTTCAGGTGTTTCTTTCGTTTAGATAGTAGAATATTATTATTAATAAACGGCCAAACAGCATTAGCTCATATGGACATATCTGATTGAGTATTTTATTTTCAGTCAGTCTATCTTAGAACAGGGAACAGTCTATCTAGAACGTTTACCTTAGAACAGGCCTCGGCCTAGTTAGGTGACGATGCCATAGGACTATCAATTCATTTTCTGGTATTGACTCAACGTAAAATTATTTTGTTCATAGTACATACGTTCTGAAATTTTATATTTTTGCTTTACTACGAGGGCGGTTTGATAAGTCAGTGACTTTTTGAATAAAACAAATTTTTTTCGGCAAATAAACATTTTATTTTT
>JAOPUG010000033.1:24424791-24443273 GCA_027564375.1 Micropterix facetella | reverse complement strand
ATCAGTACTTGGCACGCCCGATAGATGGCAGATGGCAGTGCCGTTAAGAAATTTCTTTAAAATAAACATTGAATTAGTTAACAGCTTCGCTCCTTATTACAAAGAGTAGCCTGCCAGGCGATCATTTGTAGTAAGTGGTAATAAATTTATATTAGTATTCTAGGGTCAATTAGGATTCATTAAAAAATCACGATTTAAAAAAAAAAACATGTGTTTTACCAACCATGCTCAAGTACGAGGGGCGTTCAATAAGTTCTCGTTATAGGTATGAAAACAAAGATATGCAGATATATTTTTATGATTATTTTTCAATGTAGTCCCCTCTTATCATAATGCATTTATTAGATCTGTCAATTCATTTTTTTAAACCCATATAAAAGTAGTTTTCATTTTGGTTGACAAAATGTTCGGTCACAGCTGCCTTTAGTACATCAACGTCAGCATATCGATTCCCTCAGATGTCTTTTTTCAGGTTCGGGAATAAAAAGTAGTCACTGAGGGCCAGGTCTAGACTGTATGGTGGGTGGTCCATTGTTTCGAACCCGCAGTCGCGCACGGTAGCCTTTGCAAACTGAGCAGTGTGAACTGACGCATTATCGTGCAGAAGCAGCACACTTTTGTCCAATTTCCCCTTCTTTTTTCTTTAATGGCTGCTCTTAATTGCCATAGAATATTGGCATAGTACTTTCCTAAGTCTTTCAGCTATCAATTTGATCTTCACTAGACTGTTTTCCAATATAACTTTGTCCACTTTTTCAACAATTTCCTGTGTAGAGACTTCGACAGGCCGGCCGGCGCGAGGGTCATCTTCGATGTTTTGCCTCCCACATCTAAATTCACTCGACTACTTTTGGACAGTAGATAATGGAGGGTCAAATGCCCCATAAACAGCATCCATTTCCTCTTTAATACATTTTTGACTTTTACCTAGTTTGGTTAAGAATTTAGTAACAGCGCGATGCTCTAATTTTACTAAAAACGTAAAATTGCTCATTTTGGTAGCGTTTATGTTCAACATTAATAAAAAAACAAATGAATGTTTTTTCCATTTTTATTTTTATTTATGGGCTATAAGTGAATGTTTATGGTCAGTATTTAAAAGTATACAAAAAGAGGTTAGAACCTATCTATAACAAGAACTTATTGAATGCCCTACGTACATACCTACTTATATTTCTAATAGTGACAACCCTAACGTAGACGAATGGAGACTGTGGCGAGACAGTGGCAGCAGTATCGAGTGCCACAAAGGGACGTATAACTATAGTCATTATTAAACTGCTATTGTCGCAAACAGATATGGACATTTAGCTCAAAGAAACAAATACCTTCATTTGCGGTTGATATATCTGTCCAGCGAGTAAAGGTGGAGTGTTATCTTCAGCGCTTTCACAACGGCCCGGTGCGCTTTGGCCTGGACGCATTACTATTACATCTCCTCGGACAAGCAGAGCCCATGGTAGATTAACTATTTTTCCTGGTAAATATAGTAAAAAAAACAATTAGAAATAGATTGAAGACATTATAGGGTTGGAGGTAAAACCCATTAATTGTGGAAAAGTCAATTTCGAGATAAACATATCACAAAGCTATATTTCGTAGTTGGCCTGCAAACCTTCTTACATAAGAAATTACGAATTTTTCGGGAGACGATAAAAACATCTCATCTTTTTTTAAATTAAATACTGACATAACTTTAGCCTCCTCGTATCGTACAACTTTTCCTATGGATATCTAAAGCCCTTACAAGGTTTGATCTAAAATCCTCCTAGTACATAGCCGAATTTGCCAGTCGATGAGTAGTAGATTTTTCTAGCGTTTGACAACAAAAAAGCATTTCAGAAAAAAGGTATCATAGCAGGTTTTTGCACACTTAACGATGCTGTAAATAAAAAAAACTGTTCATAGTCTTGTTGTTAATCTCATAAAGGATAAAATAAATAGTAAAAACTTTTCAAGGTGTTAACGTTCTATGTGAAACGAGGGATTGCATATACAGTGGAACATCTCATAACGAGCATAATTCGTTTCATAATCTTACTCGTAATGTGAAACACTTGCTAAGCGAAACAATTTTTCCCATATAAATTAATGTAAAATCAATAATGCTTCCATGCTGAAAAAATACTAATTCTTTTATTATTCGAAGAAAATTACTTATAAATTATTAAGGAGCATAAATCATCTTCAACTTTTCTTCTATCGTGGAATGAACAAACCTGGAATGCGATTTCAATTTGCAAAAACAAAAAAAAAAATTAAATAATTACATAGTTTAATGTTTATGAATTTATTACACATAACTAATTCTGTTTTAATAGAAAGCTGTCTAGAGACATTTTTTTTTTGCAGATGAAAAACTGGTGAAGATGTGATGCAGCATTGTCGTTGAATAAATTTGTAGCGCACATAGCCACCGCCTTATTAGGACGATGCTTCTCAATGTACGATGCAACAGTTTACCATGCTTTCAGCATTTCTCTTATCATGTCAGAATATTTTTTCACAGAAGGACCAAACACTTCATTGGTCTAATCAGTAACAATGTCATTGTCACCCACGCCTTCTTGTTGGATCTCCACATCACATTAAGCCTGCTCTTCCGGATATTACACTTCTTGCAGGCTCGTGGAGTTTCTGAATGGTAAATACCAGCAGTTTAATTTTCAAATCGCTGCTTGATTTGGCACAAAATAGCAGCGTGAGTAGGTCTTTCATTGGCTTGTGGCAGGGCAATGCATTCTCCTCTGCTTTTATATAGGTTCGCTTTGGTATTTTCTAGAAGAGATCTGCCTCATCACAATTAAACACCTGTTGCGGCAGGTAACCCTCAGAATCTACGTGCTACTTGGAGTCGCCGATGAAGTTTCTGCTACCTTTGTGTCAGAGCTTGCTGCTTAACCGTGCCTCATAACGCTGTGGATGCCGGTTCTTCTCTTAAACTTCTCGAATCATCTATGAATTCCCTTAAATTGTCCTTCTTTTTCGGCAGTTCATGATCCTAGCGTCTTCTCAACGAGATCAGCGAAAATAACTCTCGCCTTCTCACAAATGATGTTTTCGTTAATAGTGTCACCTTGCAATTGCTTTTCGTTTATCCATATGAGAAACAACCTTTCAACATCGTCGAGAATACATGACCGCTTCGTAGACATTCTTGACACCCCTTTTGAAGCATATATCTTCTTAATCTTGCCCTTGTTCTTCAGGATAGTACAAATCATTGATGTAGACCGATTGTATGTGCGTGCTAGATCAAGCACGCTCACAACTCATTCTCAAAACCACGTTAGTGAGCAGATGTATTGATTTACTTGGAACGTGTTTCGTTTAGCTCTCCGGGTTTTTGTGTATAATATAGATTTTTGCTTTGAGTATTTATTAATATTTTTTTAAAATTTTATTTAGATATTCGGTGAACGGGATGACAGAACTCCTTTATGGACCGGAACGTGGCAGAGCATAGGAGAATTTCTTCCGACACTTCATAACGATTTGTTCCCACATGAAGGTAATAATAATAATAATAATTTGAAGAAAATTCTGCTTTTATAATATTGCTCTTTACCCTCTCAGCATCAAAATTCCGCTCTTTTGGCTGTTCTCCGATTATGATGTGTGTCTGATTTCAAACTAATTCATATAGGTACTTATATATATATAATGTTTTTTTTGCAGTGGTGCAAAAACAAGAACCTGTTCAACTTCCACAGCCACCTCAAATTCCGCCTTTAGTGAATCCACAGGCCAGCCAGCCAGTTTCCCAAACGAACTCTACGGGAAATGATCCTGGTCTCGTCAGAACTACAAGCCAGAAGGGAGCATCTATTATTCTTCAGCCGCCAATGGTGCCACAGTTTTCACATTCGCCACTGTTCTCACATCTTGGACAGGTAAGTTTCAAATGGGAATAGACAAGACGTTTATCGTATGTGCGTAGGTAGAAAAATATTCATCCTAACACGGAAAGGCATGTCCCCTCGGAAATCAACATCATTAAAACAAAAATCACTTTGAAGTCCTTTCTTTATGTTTATAAATAAATAGTCACTGGGTGCCAGGTTTGGAGAATACGAAGGGTGAGTGAACACTTCGTAGCCTCCAGTAGACCCATTGCATTATGCAACTTGTGAACCGGTTCGTTGTCTTTCAAAAATAGCGCACCACGATGGATAACTTCATGTCTTTTCTCAAAGATGGCGTCATGTAATATTTTAGGTAGATCAGCATAATATCGTAGATAAAATTTCTTAAAATGTGTGACTTTTGGGGTGTATGATATAAGTGATTCTCACTGCCTCACCATGAGGGGTCATCCACTATTCCAAGGGTATTTGGTGTTTGTTGATCCAGTAGTGCCTTATTTTCCATAAGTTGTTCCTGAAGTCTCAAGCGATATCTAGTTAGTCTGAAAGGGTTACCTAATAGAACGCTTTGATTACCTTAGCTTGTTTACCCTTCTTTAATAATAACAAATACATACAAATAGAGCTGTCATCGAATTCACAGACCTAAGTCAGGCTTATTATAATATTATTCTTACATTTTTGAGGAAGGAATGGTGGACCCCGGACTAACCGGAAGTTGTAGGTTTAGGACAGCTGTCTTAACTCGTGCGAGCGAACACCTTACCATCCATCCACCTCCTCTTCAAGACTTGAGATGCGGAATTTGCGGTTTTAGGTTTTTTTCTAGGAATGACTTGATTATTTTCCCAGAGAGACCAAGATATTTAAAGAGATAAAACAGGGATTTGGCAGGCCATCGCTATCTTCCGCCGCGTGAAGCCATTCCGAGTGACGGCATTTGTAAATTCATAGTTTTTATTTACTTTGTACTCATGGTCTTTGGTGATATTTGACTCCCATGTAACTATTAATAATTCTACAATAAGGATTATCTTCAGAGATAGAGAATAATAAGCACTTCCAAGCGCTTTTTTCTGGGAGCCTGCACTGGGCACCAGAGACACCAATTAATATTCATTATTTTTGTTTTAGTTGGTATCTACACCCATTGGAGTGGCTGGAGTGCCCGTATCTCAAGTGCAGAACTTTCAACCGTATCCAATTATTTGCCCGAAGCCACAAGAACAACCAAAGACTATACCTCTAACGGCGCTGACCACTTCGCTTCCGGCGAACATCAATTATCCATGCTTAGTCCCCCAAACGGAAACCCCGACTCAAGTACAAGAAAATGCCTCGCAAAATATCGTTATAGAAGACGATATCGAGACGGGTCTGCACAGAGGATGCAGTGTTGACTTGGGTATAAGCGAGGAGCTATCGGAGGAGTATTTACGCGCTCAAGCGGAAATCGACGCGGCAATCCCAACCAATTCTTTATACGGCGATTACTTGACGGACCCTTATAGCGTCGCGGAGAACGAAACGCCGTCGCAATACGAACCCAACGCTGCAAAATCAGAAGAGGAATTTTTGGCTTTGGCACCGTTGCCGCAGAAGTCATTAAGCGCGACCGCGAGCCCGCAACACGATCCGTACAACATCAAGAGCTTTGCGTCCACGGACAATATACAATCGCCTCGTGACAGCCAATCTAGCATATTCAATTTCGCTAATTATTTCTTGAGCGATGTCAAATCAATACCGCCCGGTTCGGAGATACTGTTCGGGGATCAATATCTACCAGCGAACGAAGGTTGATAATTTTAACTAATGAACAGATGGAGTACTTATGATGCATAGAAAGGACAATGCTGGTTTTTAAATGTCGACAAACACGAATGCATATATAAATAAATAGTGCCGCCACAGCTAGGAGTTCTCGGTAAACAGAATACACCAAGGGCTCATTTTAGGAGCCTTTTAGAAAGGGAGGGAAGTTGAATCAATTGATCTGTATACTAACAACTTAGAGCCGATATACATAATTACGAGGGAACTAAATTTAGTATCTATATTCTGGATCGTTTTGTCTTGCTTTTGGTCTGATATGTCATTGTATCGTTTATACACTTATTTATTCCTGTTCACTAGTTTCCTCATCCGATTCCTTCATTTTATTTATGTAGTTCCTGCACTGTTTTACACATTTTAGCTTTGTCTTGTGCCAATCATTCCCATTCCTATTTCGTTTTGTCAAATTATCCCATGTTGTGATTAATAGAATATTTCCATGTGTATTACATTAACAAATTAACTAATTGTTATAAAACATTTAATTACTTTAAAAAAATGTTACTGGAAATTGAAATTATCTAAATGTCGCCTAACGGAAATAACAATAATGTAAAAAAAACATATACACATCTAGACAGGCCAAATAATCGCCTACTTAGATGTGCTATTGGCAGGAATTATCATATAAGATGTGAATAAAATAAAATACTCCCTATAAATAAAATAAAATAAGTCACTTTGCCGGCCGAATATCTGCATGTGGCTTGAAATAGGTACAGTAAAACCTCGTTTGTTTGGGCTAACTGGACCAAAGGCAATCCGGAAAATCGAAAATCCGGATAATGAGCAAAACAAATCCTTAAATAACCAGATTTACCGTTTATTATAATAAAAAACTTGTTTTGTAACAACATTACGTAGAATTGTTTAAAAGACTTTAAAAAAAATTAAAAATAATTGTTCACATCATTTCCTAACAAAGAATTGGTCCACTGTTTTCTGTTTCAAACACGAATGAAGCACTGAAAATCTGAAACACGTCTACAAATCTGATCCGGATTATCCGTAGATCCGGATCAACGAGGGCCCCGGATAAACGAGGTTTTAATGTACCTATATGCGATGACTCTCTGCGAAAAATGTGACCGCAGTAGGTATCTTATGCAATCGTCTTTCCTTCGAGAATCTGGCATATTTTTTGTTATGGGTAGCAGGTTTCTGACTTGTTCGAGCATTTTCTTGGTTTTTAGGTGTAGACACACTGGCTAAAATTCCAGCATCGTCCTTTAGAGCATGTGATAAAGCTCAAGATATTTGACTCAATATCATCAGCGTTCATTATGGCCAAATTTTCTATCTCGACATTCCTTTTTTTTATAATTTTATTTTAGCCATATGGCAGCTCAATATCCCTTCAATTGTCTATCAAATCTTGTAATTTTTGTGTGTATAAAAATGGTCTTGTAAATAGTAAATTATGACAAAAGAGTGTTAAATATATAATGTATGTACAACTATATCATACTGTAATATTATTATGTAATTATCTATAAAATAACAGGAATTTGATGAGTATTAGACAAAGTATATTTTTTGTTATGCCAGTTTTTATGTTCTGTACAGAAAAAGTGTTGTTTTATTAAATAGAATTGTGGAAAGATGTCGGATTTTATTTTGTTTTAAGGTACATACCTATTCTTGAGTTTTTGTGACTGTTTTAACTTCTTTGCATCCAATTTGATGACCTCGATCGTTTGTAAAACGAACTGAAAATAGATTGTCGGAATAGCTGCAACACACTGAATTTAATTAAATCTGACGATACTACATAAGCATACTGAAGCCGTTCTAAACTATCACCTAAGAGCACTGTATCAAAAACGGCGTAGCCTGGCTAATACAATGTCGAGTAGCTAAAATATTGTAAAGTATCTAAAACAGTAGAGTGATAATGCTATGCTCCTAAACTTAAGAAGCACCGAATATCATATTTAAAAGACTCATTTGGTTAAGAAAATTGTGCTGTTCTCACTGGTTCAAAGAAATCACACGGTTTCTATTGCGTACTCCATCCGACATTTAATTTTGTTTTGGTATCTAAAAAAATGGTTACCTAGGAGGAATTTTTTGGAAAAATATGGAAATCGTTGCTGCTTCTGTACGTTATCCATTATGAAAGCTTCTGGAACTGGCCACTTGCATCAAAGATATTAAAAAAGAAATTCCTATTTTTGAAAATACAACCTTTGGCTATAGAATACATTTAATTTTTATGTCTGTCATTTCTCTTTTCTCTGTGGTGCAATTTAAAAAAAAATGTGTTTATCTTACAATGGATTTAAAGAGAGAACGTTTTCGTGTATGATTTTTTACGATTTTCGCTGTGGTTGAAGTCAACAAGAATTAATTATTAGCGTTTGGTGATGAAGCCCGATTTCGTAGCTCTGTGTACTTTTGGTATAATGGAATCAAACGTAGGCGTAAGTATTCATCTCCAAAACGATTCACGCGGCCGACGAAAACGGCAACAGAAACTAACATTGATAAAATAATTCAATCGGTAAAGAAAAAAAATTGTCAGCAAATTCGTACATTGGCTTGAGCCAAGTGCAAAACCTTTTGCACTTAGACCTAGAAGTTCGGAAGCTTTGTTCGAGATGAATACCGCATGAGTTAATGGAAGTTCAAAAGCGACAGTAATTAATTGGAAGTGTCCTCCTATGGCTATAATAACTGCTTTAACTCATTTTGGCATATACTCAACTAGTTTGTGGCAGTTTTCAGAGGTCCTCTTATCCCGGTTTCAACCCAGAATGAGAGCTTCTATCATCTTTGTTTTTGTAGTGCAGTCTGTTTTACATAGTCTAGCTTTGCAAATGCCCCAAAGTTCTCTATGGGGTTAAGATCTGGTGAATTGCTGGGCCAGTCTAGTACATGTATCCCCTATCCTGGAAATACTTTATAATTTCCTTCGACTTGTGGCAGAGAGCAGAATCTTGTTGAAGAGTTGATCCTCCTTGCGGTTGGAATTCTTATGTTCTTTGTTCAAATAATGTTTCTACAACAGTATTTGAATCGTTTTATACGTCATTACGAACACTAACGCCACGTTATCGCATTATAACGACCGTTCTATCTCTACTCCAACCATATAAACTGCAGCTACAGAAACTCGACTGAATTAAAATGAACACATTCAAATGATTCAGCTTTTCATACCTCAAAAGTGAACTAACATAAAACTTAATTTCCTTTAGGTACATTTAAGGTAATATTAGTAAAACCTGCTTTGGAAAAACATTATAACGATATAAAAATATTTGACATTTCGCGCGCTCTGCTAAAGCAATTCACATTATGAACAACGACTTTGACACGCGGACGTCAAGAAATGTAAAATGTATCTAAGATGGCAGTGATTTAAAAAAAATATGAACGTTATTGAAAAAAAACAATTATTGGCACAACGCTAATACAACATAAATTAACATATTCTATGGTTACAAAGCAAACATATATTTCCAAACGTTTTTTTGCTACACAAATTAATCACATTACAAAAATTTCGTGCAGGAATATTATACTGATTTTCCACTTTTCCCCCTCTAGAAACGTTAAACAATGATAATTTTTCATTTTTGCTTAGAGAATGATAATTTTCCATTTTCACTTAGAAGAAATGGCGTTCGTAATGCCGATGACAAACGATTTTCGATCGGAGGGTGTTCGGCTACTCGCCGCTAGGAAGAAATCAAAACGATAGTTTTCCTAATACCATTGATTATAGAATAGTATAGATTATATATATAATCAATGCTAATACAATTGATTATATATAATCAATGTTAATACCGAAATTAATAATTGCTTGTGCATATATGTGCGCGCGCGCGCGATGTGATGTTGCGCGACGCCGCAACATCACGTAGATTCTAGATAAATAAAATTACTCTACATTATATTTTTCATTTATTTTTTGCGAAATGTTAGTGTCTGCCTTGCAAGTAATCTGTTTAGGTAAATAGATACATATTTATTTTGATGCAGTGTTGTTTTGTAAAAACTGTCGCATATTTCAATAGAAAATCGTCATTTTGATCATCTACCTATGCTAGGTAGGTAGGTACCTACTTGCAATTATTAAATCTATATGATCAATTTATCCAAGTTTGAAAGTGGCCAGTGGGAAAAACGACAATGTATAGACAAGGACCTAATATTACTGGTGTGTGAAATCCGGGCCTGAGCAAGTTTCATAGCTCTCAAGCGTGTCGGTTTTCCCATGAAAGGTGCATGGCTGTTGGAGATGAGAGCAACGGCACAAGGCAATCGGGTAATCTTCTCGCATAGGCTGTGGTTCAGACAATTTTTATCGTATTAAAGCATGACGCGCTCTTTCGACACGCTCTCCGCTCGCAACACGCAACAACACAAAGGAATTATTGGCTACATGTCGTCTGCCACATAACACGGTCACGAACATGATACATGATGATACCCAATGCAGGAACTGCGAACTCCGAAACGTCTGGCTAGGTAATTTTGAGGTAATGAAGTTAGAAGATATCTGGAATCCTAATAGTACCTATGTAACTATAGGCGTGGGCAAAGAAGGGCACGCGCCCCTTTGAATTTCTTTGGCCGAGTCCCAAATTGCTGTCAAGATTCTTGGGCTCTCTAGGAAAGTAACGTACGTATGTAAGTACGTACGTACTTACGTACAAGCAATAATCAACCGAAAATAAAAATAGCATAGGTATTGTCAAAGAAATATATAATTAGAATTCAATTTCCAAACTCAAAACTAATTGATAATATTGCTTGTAACAATCAAATTTATAATTGAAATTCTAATAAAAAGGTCATTAGAAGATGTATTTAATATTTTGTAGAATTTAAAAAATCCTCGATAGATAAAATGCATTTTCTACTATAATTTTTAACTTTAACTTTTTCTAAAACACTGCAAGCAAATGTTAACTTAATAATCTGCAGTGACTGGTCTTAGGTTTTCAAGGGAAATGTTGGTGCAAGTCCCGTCTTGCTACAAAAAAAAAGAAGCAACCATGTAAGTGCATCGACCTTTCTTGACTTTCATCGGCAAATTCTCCAAAGGAAAGACCCACACCGCCGATTGACTCTTTCTTTCAGGTTTCTAACAGTACACCCAGCTTTCATCTCCTGTTATGATATCATCGTCTGAACGATTGCCTTCCGTCGTATTTTTTTATCATTTTATCATACCACTCTACATGCTGTCGTATTTGAACGTCCGTTAACTCATGCGGTAAAGCTTCCAAACGTGCAGGTGTACGTGCAAAATATTTTGCACTTGACACATGCCAATGTTCAATGTTGTACGAATTTGCCGACATGTAATTTTTTCATCCGATTGAATTAGTTGCGTACAGCATCAATGTTAGTTTCTGTTACCGCTGTCGCCGGTTGGCCTTCGCGTGAATCGTCTTGGAGATGAATACGTCCACGTTTGAATTTCAGTATTTGTTTTCACTTATTATGACCTAGTTATATTCAAGAATACTACAAACTAAACAATTATAAAGTAGACACATTACATGTATATTATTAAACTGTTTGCACATGCGAATAACAAAACCGACCATTTTGCTAGCGCGATTGCAAGTATCTATAAAGTGTGCACGGAAATTCAACTTCATATCGAATGTAATTTCCAGGTCCCTCGCCTCGGTTGACATTTTTAAAATTGACCCATTTATAGCGTACGGGAAAAAGCAAGGAGTTTTCTTCTTAGTTTATGCCCCAAGGAACTTTGAATTATACCTGCGCCCAAAACTTCAAAGCTCCCCCAGGCTTCAATTTAAAGCTCGTTTATTTATACTGTTGTCTAAGGAAGCTGATATAAAAAAGTCATTTATAGTATTAGAGGTACAAATTGTCGAGAAGCATTATCCGGGAAGAAGTGGATTATTTTCCTAGAGATCAAGATCTTTAAAGAGGAAAAACTTCCACCGCGTGGAGGTGAACAGCGAAGTCGTTCCGAGTGACGACATTTGCAAGATCATGGTATTTAACTTGTGCCGTGCTCGTTTGGAGATATTTGATTCTCATGGGACGTAAAGAGTTATATCGTTGTGTATCCGAAATTGTCACGGAAATGTTACTAAGTAGGTACTTAGTGAGCGAATCGACCTCCAGAATCCAGTCCGAAGATTTCTTAAATATTTAGAAGGCTTTCGAGTGGAATGTTTTTTTAATGATGGCTCTAATGCCATTCCGCACAAACTGTATTGAGGGTTTGGTTGGACGGTAGTCAGACCCTTGTTGGCATGAGTAGGTGTCACGGTCTCTATCTATCTAAGGCCATCTTGCAGCGAGCTAAAATTCGTCTAGCTGTTCAGGGGTTCCAACAACAGGGAACCATTTTGACTCCAAATGGTTCCGTGTAGTTCGGCTATATGGCCGCTCGTTAACTGGCAGCTCCTATCCGAGAGCCTCCTCGAAGAGGGACCTGCCTGGTGAAGCCGATGTGCGGTGGATCTGGTGACAGAACCTCGGGCGGTAACAACAGTATTATAATGGGTCCGACTCTGGTCGGAGAACTCCATGACTGCTCCGTATGTACTTACCATTCTATTTGTGTGCGCGAGACGTTTTTCCTAGTCAGTTTGTTTTCATTATACTTGGCCAAGCTTTCTATTAATTTCTACTGGGATATGCCGCGGTCGGTGCGCCCGTCCCGCGACCGTAATAGAGCGGTTTTGCATAAAGCTATTTTTTCGACGCCACGAACCAATCGAGATTCAGAGCGAGTCTCAACTCAACGCAGGCGAGAAGCTCGGTCAATAAATAACCGATACCGTTGCCTTATTGTAATTTGATTTTATTAAAAACGCATCGCCATAAAACATCGATCGTATAGCGCCCGCATCGCCTCATCTGCATCCAATTTCTCAAATGGAAAACAAACTGATAAGAAAACTTCTACAGTTTTATATTAGATAAGTAGGTACGCATTTTTTGGTTGCTATTCTGATTGGTAATAATACACTGGCAATACAGTGCGTATGGCTCGGTAACAAACAAAATCTCTACCTGCATATACCTAACTAAGTAAACGTACATCAGACTTCGTCTCATGTAACAGGCTTCGCAATACCTCGCGAAAATCATCACAACGCGTTCCTGCCTGCTCTGCTATTCGGCTTGCTTGCCTAGTGGCTACAGTACGGAGAACAGGAGGATAAACGCATAGCGGAAAAAAATGGTCGTAAAAGTCGCCAAAATATGTTTCTTACCTTTCTTTCAAGTCAAAACATTTCAAGTTGAGGTACTAGTCGCTTAAAAGCACGATCGCATTCTTCAGAGAACATTTCTTCCACTTTCTATGTTCGACGTTTAAACGCTTATTTAAATTTTCTTGCTGTGAGAATACAAGATCACATTCACTACAAACAAATGTCTACAATTTCCTATAAACGGCGTCTGCTTAGATTTTTGAATTTATTTTCTTTATAAAAGCGCGATCGTAATCTCCACATGAGTATTTAGTTTCCTGTCAACGAGTCCAGATGTCTCTTTAAATCTTCTTGCGCTGAAAATGGTCGTCCGCATATTGGATGTAAGAATTTCTTCAATTTCCTTTATTGATACCTACCTATATACGATTAATTGAGTTTAAATTAATGTATCTTTAAATTTCCTTGATGTCTAAAAGTACGATCACACTCGCCGCATACGAATTCCTTCAATTAGGGGCATGAGAGGACGGAAGGTAGGGAGGGGGAATTTGCCCTGAGGGGTGGAATCAGCCACCATAACGTTTTTTAAACGAACAAATACACCCGAAAGAAGAACTGAATCGATCGGTTAGAAAATGCTGTGATTAGTAGGCGTTTGCGAGGTTTTGATTTCATTTTCCTCCCTCTGTTGACGGGAAAGTATTGCCATTTCTCAGCAGAGCCTCCATGCTGAACATGAAGCACTCCACCTTGCTTCATACGTTGCCAATGTAGTGCTAACTAAGCAACCGCTTTACTTTCGTCGTTGATTTCATGGTCTTGTCACCGCCGTGCCTACTCCATATGACGTGAGCATATGGCGATTATGCCGAAGTATAAAACCACAAGTTTTGAAGGAAGTCGTTTCGTTCCCGTCCGAAATTTCCGCATATTGTATAGTACGATGGTGTGTTATTTAGTGCCAATAAACCAAACTATATAAAAGATCTCGTTATTCTATGCTGCTGCGATCTCAAAAGTATGGAATAGGTTGGGTTGGTGCGATAATACTATCGAAGTCATTGAATATATTCAAAACTGAATTCCGAGAAGAACTTTTAAAGGACTATTAGTGCCGTAATGTAACTTTATACATCGTTAGCATTATCATTTTATAATTGTTTTATTAATTTATTTTGTTATATTATAATAAACTATACGTACAAATATCAGTATTTCCTGAAAACCAGATTTAGATCACCTGGGGATATTCCGATTTGCAGCGTTTGTAGTCACTCTATGTAGTATGATGAGGATGTTTAAAATCTTTTGAGAATCGTTCGGGATTAAACTCTTCAGGGTTAATAAAATGCTTTGGATCGCGATGAAGAGCGAACACGGGGATCAGAATTTTAACATCTGAAAAATTAATTCATGTATAATCGTCGCTTTACATTTTCTTAATTTGAGTTTTAATACCTTTGTCTAGAATAATATCCGTATCCGGTATTTTATATACCGAATCGCACCGTCTCTCCAAGAAAGACAAAGGCGGATATTTTCTCAACGTTTCATCTATGACCATAGTGAGGTAGTGCATCTCTTGTATACTTTCGTATGTCAGTTTTCCGTCGTATTTATTGAAGACTGTATCAATTTCGGTAATAACTTTGTCTTGAACATATGGATTAAGAGCGATCTCACGAATAGCGTAGCTCATAGTGGTCGAGGAAGTCTCGAAGCCAGCTCCGAAAAACAAGTAAGACTGAGCCGTTATCAGATCGTCTGTGATCTCTAAGGAATTGTCATCAATTTTCAAGTTTTTTTCTATTTTGTCTACGGTCAAATGACCCTTAATCTTCAACTCCATCATCAGATCTATAAAATCGCGTCTTTCAGAAGGAGTTTTCCTAAAGGCTATCAATTCTTTAACGAGTCCCAAGAAGAAGTTCTCCAGTTCCTTTGATTTGGATTTGAAGTTTATCAAATTCATTAGATTCGGTGCCATTTCAGCTAAAGATCGCATGAACTGTCGCTTGTACGATGGGGCGAATATTTTCCTCCTGATTTTGTCAAAAGAAGTATTTTTGTCGTTCATCGTGTTCATGCGAAGGCCGAATGCGCAGGAGCCGATCGTATCCGTCGTGTATTTAGCCATCAATTCCACCATTTCTAATTGATCACTCTTTTCCAATTCGCTTTTGATATGGTTTTGCAGATCTTGTCCGCACTCCACGACTAGGTGGAACATTTGCTTCATCTTGGTGGATGTGAAGGTCGGCGTGAGCTTCTGTCGCATCAGCCGCCACCTGTCTCCAGCCGCGTTGAAGAGGTGCTGATCGAGAATGTGCCTGTCGTTGGTGAAGATGCCGCGATCGCTGAAGTGATTGAAGTCCTTAACCATAATGATGCGGATGAGGTCAGGGTCGAAGAGGTACATCTGTGGCAGGTGACCTTTGAATCCTCCTACGAAGCGCTCGTTCGGGTTGCTGTCGTATATATCTTTGAAGACGAGCCCCGCATGCTTACGAAATGTCAATACTCTACCAAACGAACCGAAAATAGGTATAACCCCAAGCGACTTCACCCCTCTAGCACTCCAATAGCTAAACGTTCCCTTTATGTAAACATATAATAAAATCGCAATTATTATTGCCCAATATGTTAATGTTATTTCCATTGTATTACCGACAAGCGCGTGCTTCGTTGACTGACGATCTTTTTAATTTCAATTAATGAAACAGTTCAAGAATATAGTTATATAAAGATATCTCCAATTATTATAATATGGTACTTCCGTTAAGGAAAAATCGGTTGATAAACATTTCATAATTAGATAACTCTGTATGTATATGCATTTCGTTTATCACGTTTTAAAATATGAATTCAAATTTCCTTTGCCAATTCAAGATCTTCTCAAATATTTTGATGTATTAATGAAAGTGTTATACCATTCTGACAAATTTATTTTAAATTCATCTATGACAATTTTCTATTTCTTATATTCATAATGGCATAGATTACTTTGGATATATACGGCGATGACACCATTGATGACATTGATGCTTTTTTCTAGTAGGAAGTGTAAACATCTCTTTCCGGTACTTAAAACCTACTCATGTAGATTTCGGCTAACAGACTACTTGTCAACATTGTAAGGCAAAAATGCCTTTGAAGAAAATTTAGAACACTGTGATCTCCCCTAATATTGGGCCGAATTCTGTAGGCATTTTGACGTACTGCTTTTTGACGTACGTCTGAAGAAAAAATTAAAATTCTATGGTCTCCCCTAACACGGCACATTACGGCGATCCATCTTTACAAGGCTTATCTCTCCGGCGCGTCTCGTCGTACATTCGTTGTCCCAGGCGATCAAAATAACCTCTGCTATTCGTGTTAACAAATACATTTTTTTCTAATTGAGTGATACTACCTACTGCCCATCCAATGGAGGTTGTTGGTGAGCACTCGATAAATCCAATTTTGAAAAAATCTTGTAACGAACTTTCTGAAATAGGTTTCAGCCAATGGCAATAGGTATTGGTCGATTTGTAGGTTTCAAATTGTAGGCTTCTAGTGTCACAGATCGCCATTAAAGATCCTGTATTTACAAAAAAGTTTGCCTTTTTTGGTAAGAAGTTCCACCACAAGTTGGACATGAATACATTCAAATCGCTGTTTAGACTTATATTAAGTAATCCATTTTTTTTATTTGATGCAGGATATTTAAATCACCGTATACGTCCACGACGTCTGGTCTATTTATAGCTTCATCCAGCTCTCTTGATAGGATACAGCAGACTTCTCTTACATGTGACATTACATTCGGCCGAAGTAACTTTTAGAAGATTTAAAATCGTTGAATAATATAAAATGTATTACATATTGTTTATTCAGCTAGTGCTTGATTAGGCATAGCATATTTATTCTATATTATTCCTTAACTATTTCGATTTTTAGAGTACGAACATAATTAGCATATCATCAGCAAAAGACGTGGTTCCACCTACCAGGTTACACAGTTCATTTACATAAATGAGAAATAAAATAGAACCGATGACATAGCCCTGTGCTACACCATAAGTGATGTTTTCTAGCTTACTCTCTAATTATTCTAATTTGTTTCCTGAATGATAGGTAATGTTGACACCATTCTAAAGTGATGGACTCTCAACTAATCCCTCTCAGTCTCTCGATAAGTTTTTCGTGAGGAACCATATTAAATACCTTTGCGACATCCAGGAATTTAGCGAAACACTTTCTACCTTTATCCAAGCTACTAATAATTTCAACCTAGTCATTTTGATCAACCTTTGTACACTTTAAAAAATGTTGAAAATATTCTTGTTTTGATACTAAAATTAATTACATGCACAATGGGCCCACATAGCACCTACTTCGATGTTTTGAATTAGTTGTCATTTCGATTACCAGTGCCTTCAGACGGACCATTTACTAGAGATGAAATTGTTTCTGCCACTTCCTTAGGCGTTGTCGGTCGTAGGAACAAGGAACAAGATACTGGGGATATATTCATTGAAGAAATCTTATTAGAGCCGTTTTAGCATGATTTTTTTATCAAAAGGTCACTGGACTATTTTTTTTTATATGATCAGCTAGTCTCCACGGAGATTCACAGGGTATTGTATCATCACCAGTATTTATATTGTGTCAATTATATGTTTGAGCTAGTTCTATTTGTCTCGTCATTTAAAACTTACCGGAGTCTGTCATTATTGCATTTGTCAATTTTGCTTATATAAAATCTAATATTGGTGTTGTGTATCCTTTTATTACATATATTTCTATATTGTTTATTTTTCATTGAGATCTATATTATCAGAATTTCGTTGTGATACTGAGCGCAGCTTATCTCTTTTATGGATACAAAAAAGATTTTTTGTTATTCATGGTGTAATTATACAATATTTATCATGATTTTTATTGTGTTTGTGGAGCGATTATCGGGGATGACTTTACAATTCAATGTGTTAACCGACCATTTAAGTGTTATATTTACATTAGTGGCATTATAAACTGGTGACCAATAATGGCATTTTGTATGTTTTCATAGTTTAGCGTTTTTTTTTTCGAAAATGATGTTCCTTCTTCGTAGGAGTATCCGACTTATTACGTAATGTAAACAAGAGCTCATAATGATCTGTAATTACTGTTTGAAACATAACAGAGCATGACAAACTACTTGATCGATATATGATGTAATCGATGCATCGTTTAGAATTATTGACTACCAGTGTCGATGCATAAATTAGTCATCTCAGAACGTGAATAGTTAGAAGATCGAAATACTCCTCCGCTTGACGACGTTTCTTTCCTTTGATAAAAATATTCATATATAAGGACAAGATGTTTTCAGTTTTATCTATATTAAACAGATAATTGAGACTATTTAAGATTTAGGATATATTATCTATAGAGGGCTTCTCTAATTAGGAACAATATTAACTTTATAGTTTATTATCAATTCCTCCAAAAAATAGTTTCATTATCAACTCCTCAGCATAAGCAATTTGCTCCGTAGGGACCAACCTCTTTTACCTTTTGTTTTCCGCTATATTGTTATTTACGTAGGCGACTACACCATCGTTTTGCAAAATGTTTAATTCCATACAAAAAT
>JAOPUG010000033.1:24362039-24374103 GCA_027564375.1 Micropterix facetella | reverse complement strand
CATAAACTCCTTTGTTTTTTTTTTTATTTGCACCACACCCCCCCCTGGCCCGCGGCGGGGGGGGGGGGGGGGGGGGCCCCCCCCGGACCCAAACGTGACAGTGTTACAAGCGGGGAGAAAAATTCTTTAAATGTGACGTCATATTTCAGACAACAAATAAAATCTGACATTTTGTTTGCAGTTGGAAAACAGCTGCTGTTAAAAAGAAAATTGTCTTAATTATAATTAATTTTATTACGTTTCGGACCCAAAATATAGATACATATATTAGGCAATGGGTACGTTACATACACACTCCCAAGTAACTGAGTATTAATGGTTTCAACATTTTTAGACAAAGAAACCGCCCGTCAATGATACAATCTGTCACACATGGTGCGATAGTGCATAAAGCTGATTTATTACTTTCCTACATAACTTAGTTTTGTTTTTGTGTTTTGTATTCAGAACGCCAAAGACAACAAAGACAAAAGGTGGCTTTTGAATGGGATAAAGTATGCCTCGAAAATTATGCTATTTGTATTCGTGTAGGGGGCTCTAAATAATAATCGATATAGTCAATAGTCTGGTATTCATCCAAATTTGCAAGTACAGATGGATATGTCATAATAATAAAAGTTTAAAACACAAATAATCAAAAATGTGAAACAAATAATCAAAGAAAAGTAGAACGCAACAAATAATCCATAAAAATAATAATATGAATAACCAGTCAGACAAAATTAAAGACAAATTTGATTATAATTATAATGAATAATCAAACATCAAATTATTCCTACGAGGTTTACCTTACTACGCATGTTTGTATGTATAACAATAATCCACTTTCCTTATTATTTAGTTAATCTACCTCGTTTTTGCCCAAAAGTGGACTTAGTACACTTCGAAAAGTTGCTCCTCAATTATGATTATATCGCAATTAAGATATAGTCGCATTTGCCCACGGTCGGCTCGCCGCGGTCTCCCAACCAAACAATATACAATTCAAATCCCAAAAAAAATCATGTAATGGCGTGTTTATGCGATCCGGCGCAAAGCTTTGGGGTCCTTTTACGATGTGCCGTCAGAGCGGCGCGGAGAGGACCAATTTGCAGGCTGCGCACCCTCATTTAAAAAGGTCTCATATCGGAGCAGTACCTGAATGGTCCGGCCGACACAAAGCCGATCCTAAAATGGACCTTTTCATGCCGGCCTTTGTGGCAACAAGCGAACCCCGAGCGGACATACCAGCTGTCAGCGTCTTTTCATGTCAGAGCAGCGCGGTTATGTATTGTTTTAACACGGTCAATTCCCACTGTTATGGGATAATTCACATTAAAAAAAATATCTGCCTGATAGAACGTATCATATACTTTCCCAAATTTCGTGTTGATGAAGCGACACACGCTGCATCGCTGTTCTAGGTATTGGCTATATACTTTATTTGCATTCTTTTTCAAACTCTTTTGCTTTCTTCACTTTGGCTCGTCCGTAATATTACGCAGTACGGGCATAATATAGTCTAATGCATGCTGTGCATTTGTTTGTCTGTATGTCCGAGGACTTCTCGTGGTCCGATTTGGCATGCAGCCTCCTTTGGTGACCCTAAGCACCACCAGGTGGTAGCAAATTCGGTCCGAGTCCCGCAGGTGCTGCTGCAGGTACATCCTGGTTTACTTGGCCTGGGGGAGGATCTGACCAATAGGTAGAACAAGCATAGCGTATATGGGTATTTTTGGAATCGTGATGCCGAGAGAAACTAGTTTTTAAGCGATTTTGGATAATTCAGGAGTTACCAATCATGGAACTGGCCAATGTTGCCGATGTGTATCGCTACTTTTCCTATTATAACGGTTATAATAATCGCAATTTCATGTCCAATTTTCAAATTATTTTCTACACATAATTTAAAATTAAACTAATTTATTAAACTCGTATGCCACTAAATATATTAAGAAACGACTTAACAACAGTTAAAAGGCATTATTCTAATTATTCTTAGACACGTTTGTTTTCCATTCTAGCATTAATAATAACTAACGAAGTTATGAAGTAATATTTTTTCAGATTATGTATAATATGTTTTATTTAAAGCCCGCTGAATATATCAAAAAGTGGCACAAGCAAGAGTTCTAGGCAAGGTCCTCAGAATTCTAGGTCACAATAATTTATTTGTCTAGGACCAGTATTAACGGATTTATGATTTTTTTAAATTTTGAAAAAGCCGACTCGCATACTTTTTTGGACTGTCAAGATCTGAAAACGTGGAGATCCTGTGCAAACTCGAATTCTTAAGTTTGCTTGAAAACAAGACTTTTTCTTCCCTATTTACACACTTTGTATAATACGATGCATTTTTTGAGCGGTTGTTTTAAATGTAGGACAAGACTCTAATCAACTTTCCCATATTTTCACTGTAGCGATCTTTATGTGCCTAGCTAGATTTTGGACTAATCAGCTTCCCGCTCCGTCGATTTCCAGTTTCTCCCCCTACATATTGCTATGCAAATAATTTATTTTTCTTTATACATAATGTGTTTTTATTTTTGTTATGGTCAGGCCCCACGTTGGGCGCCAAATCAGGAATTACGATCCAAATGATATAGGAATTACGTTAGATTCAGATCTAAATTTCAAGACACACATTGAAAATGTAGCCGAGAAAGTAAACAGGGTTGATGATGAGATCACTAAAAAGTGAAAATGTCCACAAAGCATAATCCTGCTTTCTAATTCATTGAATTTGAGTCCTCGATATCGATACATTTTAAATCGTATTCCGATAAAATTTAATCAATTCAGAGGAAGTTTCTGCGAATGTTGTCATTCCAAGGCGGCCTTAAATCAGCTCACTGGCTACGAGGAAAGATTGGCTGTTTTTAAATGTGTAACACTGGAAATACACTGTCAGGGAGTCAATAAATATCTCACGTCAAATTTTTCATTCAGAGAAATCCATTATTATAAAAGATTACACAATCAATTCCGGGCATATACAGTTATTCTTTTATTTTATAGAAATAGGATATAAATAGTATTGAAAACCAAAAAAAAAACATTTAATATATTCACAAAAATATATTTTACTACAAATATTAAGTATTTAGTGGTATAAATCAAATTACATAAACTCGAATAACTTTAATGAATTAAAAATTATAGGGTAAATATTATGCGAGGGGAAGGGGAGGTCCCACTATATCTCACTAAGGGGGAGGGGAGCAATTTTATTTGAGGTGAGCAACACCTCACGCAATTAATGGATGGCTTATTATATACTAGATTAGAAACTTTCTTTATTGTTTATACTTTTGTTACAATGTTATGTCCCAAGGGGTGTTTGTTACGGTATTGTCTTAAAGAGCAAAATGTCATATAAATATTTATATTTTACATCCTGCTGTTTCTTCTGCTTTGCGCAGGCGGCGAAAAACGCTCTTAGCCGATCTAGTATTACATTGCTAGCTCTATGTTAGGAACAAATCACTTGCAAACTTTTTTCCTCCTCTCCACAGATGGTATATGTTCTATGAATCCTGATCTTTTGGTTTTGATTGAATTGTCCAGGAATGTTGTACGCCTCCCCGACCACCTTATCTGCACGTAAGACTTCCGTATCTGCACGTTTCAAGTTCGAAGGTGTCATGGGTTATCGTCCAGCATTTCCCATTTTTTTTTAGTTGGTAGACAACTCGGAAAGTTGCCTGCAGTTTTCAGTGCCATGCGATATTATTGTTCCAGCGATATGTTACTTTTACTCTTACGAGGCAACAATTGCACCACGTCCTTTCAGTTGAAGTCTAGTTTCTTAGAAATTATTTTATTCTTTTTATTGCGGAATAGCTTCACTCTACTAATGCTATTGTCACTGGAACGGCAGCCCTATTTACAAGCAGAAGTCAAAAAAACATCGATTGCATCAATTGCATATTTCGCCGGTTTTCTCCCACTGTTCGTCTAATATGGTGATATTCTGTTGCACTACTTTGTTGCAGGTATGCACTTAGTCTATCTAGACTTTGCATGGTTTACTATAATATTACCTAAATCTTATTTAGTTTTTTAATGGAAATTTCACAGTCCTTATATTTAGTATTCACAAATACTTCGTTAATTTGTTGTATTATGATTGTAAACGTAGGTTACTGTTGTTGTGACTCTAATTTCGTCGTTAGCATTGACAAACACTATATCAAAGGTTATTCACATTAAAATTGGCTTAGTTTTTTTTATCTATTATTCGAGTGTATTGTACTAAATACATACAGAATTTCCGGACTAGGCCTGTAAAGCCTATAACCATAAACGAGCCATAAAAATAAGATTAGATAAAGAAAACGTTCTTATAGTCACACGATGTTCTTAGCTACATATTGTCGCGTTGTGTTGCCTTTGCTCTCTTGGCTAAGCAGTCGAAAGCCGGAGAAGCTCCAAGCTGCATAACATCAGACTTTTATCGAGCAAGATTCAAATAAAAAATATTTTGCAAATATACTTGATGCCGAGATGAAAATAATAAAACAGATCATTAAAACAATTAAATACAAACACAAACATGTAAATTAGGAATACCTTATAAATAAATAAATATAAGGAGTCTACCTTGGACAACGACTTTTGCAACATCGCCGAAACGCCGGGTGCTAAAAAACTTCAAGCGGTAAATTCGTTTAATCTTATTTATAATCTCAAACAACCGCGATAGTCTTCGATTTCATATTAGGAATACCTGGCTAATACCCAGATAATAAAACCCTATGGTTTAGAAATGCGGGGGGGCAGACTATCTGTTAGGGGAGGGGACCTTCATAAAAAACCCTACATGTAGGTATCATATTGGAAAATACATGCTCAAAAAATACAGCTCCGTACAGGCATAACAATAAATGTGCTGTAAGTATCTAATGGTGTTTTAATAATCATTTGTGTTGGTGTTCTCCTTAGAACAGGCTCTGCTTAGTTAGGAGCGCCACAAAAAATATATATCACTAACGGCGTAATTTTTTGAGATCTAATAAATAAAAATAAAATAATATAATATGGGGCGAGATACATTATTTAGATCTTGTTTTAAACCAGGTTATGTCTCCTTTCAGTCACATTTGCAATATTTTAGATGCGAGCTCACTATCATTCGCAGTCCTGAATAGCTTGCAAATGTGTTATTTGTTTTTTAACTTATTTTTAATGTTTATTCACTTATTACTAATAAATATATCAACTATTCAAATAGAATGTCGCCTAAAATACTAGCTATCATATAAGAATAGATAATGAATTGCCTGTAATTTAAACAAATACAAATATTATATTTGTTTAGCTGTCTAAATCTGGCGCCATCGAGTTAATATCTTACAAGCCCCAATAAATTCCACCTCATAAGGATAGTGCGCGAGAACAGCTCCGTGAATAGATGGTGTGATCGAGTACGAAGATAATAATTAGGCACGAAAAGATCCACTTTAGCTATTAAAAATATAGACATGGTCAGCATTTCTCTTCTGAGAGAGAGAATTATAGCCAACCATACCTGTGATAAATGCAGTCGGCTACAAAAATGGCTTATCAGATTTGTATTTCAACATATAATACTTATATGGCAATGACAAATATATGATATGGTATTCGGTATATGCTATATCCATATGTGGTATGTTATAGTGCAGTTTATCTATGTGCTATATGTTATATGGTATATCCATATATGGTATCCAAATATATGGTAATCACATTCAGTAGGTCAGTGGCCCCTTTGCACCAAAATTCATCAATTGCGCATGAACGAAATAGAAATAGAAATGCTAGTTGAAATTTAGTTGCAAATAGAAGGCCCGATGACATTTCGAGATAAATTAACTTTTTTAAATTCAATCGCATCAACGTTATTTAGAAAAATTTCCATTACGAGTAGATAAATACGCTGCTCCTGCGTAAAACATTTACTCGCGTTTCTCAATCAGTATGAAAATTTTGGTGGAAATATTTACTTGCATCCAGACGACAAAGCCTTTTAGGCGTTCCTAAGGCGAGGGCTCGGGGATATTTTGCCATAGTGCTGTGATTACCACTGTATGTATTATGGGACGTCTATTATAAGAACCATGGGCGTAGCCAGGTTTTGATTTCGGGGGAGGGGGTCAATATTTATAATTATAAACATTAATTCTTTGGTCTGAGTCACACACTTGTCATTTATGTACACTACAACGAAATTCTCCTAACAAACCGAACCTAAGTTACTATGCTACTCAATGATGGGCGGTCGGTTGGTAGATACCCACTGTGTCGTCGATGTCCAGAGTTCAACAGATGTTGTTAAACAAAAGAAACACATGTGCAACCTCGACATAGCTCTGCTCTGCTTTTGGTTTTTACCCATGAAGTTTTTGTGTAGTGCGTTTTTTGGCAATGGAATGCAATACTTACGTGCAAATGTTTTTTGGTAATAATGGGTGGGGGGTTCGGAATGCATACCACACCGTAACTTTCGGACTAAGTAATGGCTTTTCATGTAACTCACCCGGGATTTCATCATTCCAATATCGACTATATATTTAGTTTATTTACATATCCATTCAAATGAAAATGTTCTTCATCTGACAAACATGCGATGAATAAAGATTTCATCATCACATAAAACGATTTTACGCAGAAAGCACGCTGTACACCGGAGCTCCTTGTTTCACAAAAGGCTTTAAATGTCAAATCAAAACCTCCACGTCCCCTCATGAGCAGAAAATGAAGTAATGGAAATGTCAACATTTCCCACTCCACTTGAGGACCTTGTAATATTAAACATTGAAAGAAAAAGATAATCTGTAGAATTTCTCAAGTTTCCTGATAAGGTTATTTCAATAAGGTGTAATATTAATTGTACCCCAACTTAAGTCCACTTAATTAATTATTGTGAAGATACATAAAAAATGGAGTTTTACCTAATTTAACAACGATAATATTACGCTGAAATAGCGATGAACTCAGAGCAAAGTGTGCAGTCGTAATGGAGAAATTCAGCAACTAAATGAATGTAATTTCGATAGCATATTTTACCATAAAAAATCCAATAAGTATAGTTTTACAAGACATCAATAAAATATATTGAATGTTTTTTAGTACTGTACTACCGTTCTCTTTTTGGACACATGTCTTTGTGATGAAGTTGGCAATACCTGTATATAGCGATAACTTGGTAAAAACTGCAAAGTGGACAAAAATCAAAATGGCAGACCGGAATGGCGTCTCTCCGTTTGTGACGTCTCTGTACTTGTCTGTAATCGTAACTCTTAATTAACCATTAAATTGTACTGAACTGGTTTTATTCGTGAAGATACATAATAATTGGCGACGAGGGTGGGATTTAAGACTACGGCGATAAGGTTTTTCTGATATGAGATGTTAACCAAAAAGAGCTGAAATAGTGGTTTCGGTTGACTCAGGATTGTTGAAAGATTAACTTTCGTATTCCAGACCAGATCAGTTTTAAAGATCGATCGTTTTGTTTGTTATCGTTTTCATTGTTAATGCTAACTTACAAAATGTAGATATAAGCATCGTATCAATATTATTTAATTTTTTTGTTGTGGAAAAATATATGTTCAGTTGCTGTGATTACCTTCAGTGATGAAATTAAATGTAATTTGAAAAGAACGTTATTAAATGCACGCAAGTAATGACTTTTTTTACGTCTAGTCCAGGATTTAGATCATTATCGGCATGCAATGAACCTTTTATTATTTTTATTTAATGTTATCTATCTGACACCTGCTTGAACTGTTTCAAGAGCTGATGATCTCATTTTTGTCTTCTAATAGCACACAAACGATCATTAAATATAGTCCCTTATCGCGTTTTTACGAAATTAGGTATACATACGTGATTGACATACCTACTATACAAACATGTAAGTTATATAAACTAAAATTAAAATATATGTAACATAATAATAGTATATAGTACTTCCAAAAATGGAAGGCGCTACGTTTTTCGGGCTTTTCATTAGCTTATTTTATAATCAAGCTTTCACAAAGGAGCAGAACAGCGTTGGTTCGATTCCGTACAAAATTGTCATACCAAACCGTAAATCTGCACCCACTCATTCCATCAACGCAAAGCGCCTCTCATCCTCAGAATAAGACCCATCCAAATGACGAGTTTTGCAGTTTGATGATTAATTCCGCAAGAGCACCATGATGGATCTTCGACGAGTCCTATTTTGGCAAATTTTCCATTTCATGGCCGCCAACAAGTCTTTTAGTATGGTGATCGAATGCAGGAAATGTCTTTTCATTCGCTTCGAAACCGACGGGAAGATCCGCCTAGCTCCCGCAAACTTTCTTTTTTGATCGCCCTGCAGTGAGCCTGCGGAAATACCCTCAAATTATATGAAATGTAGAAAACGCGACGCTGTTTTATGTTTATTTTTCTACAGAAGGTCGATTCCGCACGCGAAACGAGATGGAGGAATAATAAGTTGAGAATTGTCCATTGTTTCTGTAGCGTTGTCCTTGTAGATTATAAGGAGAATAAGGTGACCAATCGTCACATGAAGAAGAGATGCTCTATTTGAAGAGATACATTTATTTAAGAGGAGGGTCATTTCCCATTTTTTTGTTTACTGGTACATTATAGTATATTTTTACAATCCTGAAATATACTAACTTCATGCAAAAACTGAAAACACAAAAAATACACAATCCGGTCTCACCACGAGCCATTCGACCGAGGAACATAATAATATATTGTATATTGGTCGATGAAATAGTAAAACTTCCCAAACATTGGGACCCAGTCATTTGGATGCAAGGAGACTATATTGAAGGACTGTAAAAATACTGTTAAAAAAAGCAAACATAAAAGTAAGCATAAAATTGTGTGGATAAATATTGGAGTGAACGGTAAAATTAGTTTTTTTCTTACATGTCACCGATGGCCGACAAGATAATCTATACCGATCCTGTGGTCACCGCATTATTATACCCCGCCTGCTTTTGGTGGTTTTATTTGAACGTTTCTGAATCGTTCGTCAGTCAGCTCTTCGGATGACATTACGCGTGGAAACTCGTTTAGGTCTCTTGGATTTTTTTACCGGCTGCCGGCGAATAACGCGGCCGATCGCGATGATAATGCCCTTACAGCCTTTGTAAATGATCTACGCGCGCCGCGTTGACAAATTTTAGAAAGAAGTGGAAATAAGCCGTCACCTGAAGACTACATTTTCTATGCTCCCGCGTGAAGCCCCTTGATTTCCTAATATTAAAGCGTAATGCGGTGACTTCTATTAATGGCTTAATTAATGACACTTAAATCTGCCGAGGTACAACTCATTAATTCCCCCGCAGAGTGCCATTAGGGGGAAACAGTATTAACGGAGCTTCCAATATTGTAATTGGTTCGGACGTTTTAATCCGCGATAAATCACATTTTACACAGAAAAAGACTCGAGGCGCGGACACCGCTAATGAAATTATCATTAAAATTTAATTGAAAAAAAGTTGTGGCAGGAAATGAGGACCAGTCGCCCACCGATCAGACGACTAATGTTGTTTTTTTTCTTTTGTCCACAGTTGCAGAAGTATGCGGTGGTGGTTGCGTCCAGGTGCTCTGCGCATCTACGGTTCTTCCTGTGCTCGGCGTTCGTGCCGCTCTGTTCGGAACACGTGGAAGGTGGAGTGGGAGGATGTCGAGCGCTCTGCGAGAAGGCTCGAGAAGAATGCAGGACGCAGCTCGCGGGAAGTGAATTATTACCGGCGTTTCGCTGCGAGCGATACCCTCCGGCCGGCGATACTCTTTGCATGAGAATGCCGGAAGGCGAGGAGCCTCCGCCGCCACCTCCGCCGCCGCCGCCGCGGCCGCCGAAAGCGACGTCGCCGGCGGCGGCACCGCTCTGCGCCGACGAGGGCTTCTCCGCCGCGTGGACGGCCGCCTGGGCCTGGGTCAGCTTCGTGTCCACACTGTTCGCGCTGCTGACGTTCTGCATGGAGCCGGCGCGGTTCCGCTACCCGGAGCGACCCGCCGTTTACATGTGCGCGTGCCACTGCGCCGCTGCCCTGGCGCAACTCGCGCCGAGGGCGCCGGGATCCGGGCAGCAGGCGCACATCGCATTCGTCGCGCTCGCCGACTCCTTCTGCTCCGCCGCCGGCGCGGCTTGGCTCTGCTCTTTGGCCGCCGCCTGGTATTTGAGCGCCGCAAAGGATTGGTCCGCGGAAGCGCTGGAGAGAGCGGCTCCGCGGTTCCACTTAGCGGCGTGGGGAGGAGCCGCTTTGGCAGCCGGTGCGACTCTATTCTGGGGTTCCTCCGGCGGGACCGCAGCCGCTGCGACGGCGGCGGCTCCCCGCCTCGCCGCTTTACTCCTAGCGGGAGTTTTAGCAGCGAAAGCTGGCGTAGCCTTGTCGCGTGTGCGGCGGACCCTCGGCTCCCCGGCTCTCACCCGGCTGTCTGCTCGTCTCGCCGCGTTCGCTCTTTCTTACGGCGTTCTAGCCGGAGCTGCCGCAATCGCCGCAGCGGCCGATGCGGCATCCGGCGTGCCTTGCGGCGCAGCATCTCTGGCGAGACCTGCGCTTGCACAGTGGGCCGGAGCCGCCGCCGGAGCGCGCGCTTGGTCTGGGAAATCCTGCCGCGTTTGGGGGCGGGCTCTTTCCCGACTTTTCCGACATGCCCCAGAAAAGCGACCGCCACCGCGATCTCTCCAGCCTCTTCAGCTACCTTTATATCCAGCGCACTCGTTACGCGTATCGATATTGTGATATACTGTGATTAAATTGACAAAAAATGTCTTCTGTGAAGACTAAACGATTTGTTTCTGTAAGAAACTTGTAAATATTGTCGTAGTTTTAAGTATCTATTGGTTAAAATTAAATAAACTGTTACATATATAATATCGTGTTATTTATTAAATACGATTCTGGATTCGAAATTAATTTTACATAACAAAGGCACAAAAAGCGAAAAAAGGTATCAAAGGCGAACAAACTTTTTGAATCGGATTTAAATTACTAATCTGGGTTTTATTTAAGCAATTTCTCCCATCCAACTTAAAGCAGAATATCAAATGTTGTTAATTGCGCATGACTTCAAATAAAACTATTCATATTTTTACGATAAAGTTTATTGAAATTTAAAACGTGAAAATTTTCATAACCTTTTTTGTGGCTGCTCCACGCGGCTATATAGGTTGCTGGTGATTTTGTGCAAATTGTTGATAACGGCGAACTTCTATTATAGTATGGCTAATTTACAAATAAAGACATGGAACGTCACAGTTACACATACAATAACAACGTAAAAAATGGAAACGTGAATGTGAGGGGGATATGATACTAGGGTTAACATATATAAGGGGTGTTGGTGCGAAAAAATACACTTAGGGGGTCCCGGGGAGAAGTGTTTAGGACAGGTTTAAAGTGTGAATTGGTGAATGGAAATGGGAGGAGGGTTTTTATTTATTTATTTGTTATTTCAGAAACGTACAGCGCTACAAGTTCTTATATAACATTATAACTACTGATACGACTGGCCGATAATATGTTTCCTACGGTAATTTAGACGAAATATATAGTGATTATTTTAGAATAATCGTTCAAGGAAGATAACTCAGTGTACACTTGGAGACATTCCTGGGTCCGTGCATTATATTAATAAATTTTATAAACAAAGATCTATATTCAAAATTTTATAAATCCATCTGCATAATTTTCCTAATAGGTTAACCTAAGCCAATCTCATCTACTCAAGTTAACATTCTCGAACGCACCTTTTATATTGAAAAAAGTGCAAATATTATTTTTATGGCCCAATTTGGCTGTTTCAAGTCTGAAATATCTGATATAAAGAATTTAAAGCTGTCAGCGGAGCTCTTGTCTTTATGGAAGCCAAATTGAACTAAAGGAATTATGTTGCTGGGTCCAACCTTTGATTATATAGCATTATTTAAGCAATGGTTCAACGAACTATCTAGGCGCAATTTAAAATCATATTTTCTAACAATTTACCGATGATAATAATAATAATAGAAAACTGGGGCAGGAGGAAAACCCAAGGGTTTGTCAAACTTCGGCCCATATGATTATTTTCTTGTATGTATGTATAC
>JAOPUG010000033.1:24334478-24360497 GCA_027564375.1 Micropterix facetella | reverse complement strand
AGTTCGTTTGCGTCGATTAGGAGCTCATAGATGACCAGCGACACAATATTTCTATACTGTGATAAATAATGCTCTTTAACTTAACATATTTCTTAATATTTTAACCATTTCTTTTTATTAAAATTCTAAATTATTCGTACCTATCTACCTACCTACCTACTATAAAATTTGTTTCGAAAAAAATTAAATGAAAAGCCAAAATCTTGGAATTGAACAATTAAATACTGAAAAATTAAAACTTGAAAAATTAAACGCTAAAAATTAAATTGTAGGCAGTGCGTCCGAAGCCGGCGCAGGCTAAACAATATATTATTTCTAAACAATATATATTTCTAAACAATATTTTATTGTATGGATTGAATTATTATAATTGTATTAATCTTTCCATTCCGTGCGCCCTCATTGTAGGGCCGGCGAAGTATATTTATTTTAAATAATAAAAATTCTGTAGACTCTAGCGGATTCAATTCCAACTGCTGGCTCGACTGATATCAATGAATATATTATACAAACATACAAGAAAACAATCATATGGGCCGAAGTTTGACAAACCCTTGGGTTTTCCCCTTGCCCCAGTTTATTATTCAAGCAGTTTAGTCGAAAAGTGGCATCCTTTGAACAAAGCGCTCTTTCAATAGGGCAAGGAAGTGAGAATCGCAGTCATGGCTGAATACATTCGATATCAGGCACGGCAGTAAGAGAAGAAAATTTGTATTTCAACTCTGGTCTGGGATAAAATTAAACGGTTTACAATATTATATTAGGGCTATGTAGGGCGCGTATTCTATACAATCTAACTATCTATTTCGCGCACATAGACTACATAGAGATAAATAGCGCGCAGCCAATGTTCGCGAGAGAGACTACCGATGGTGTTGCTTAAGGAGACTATGTATTTTGTTAAAATCTCATACCAATCTCATGCAAATCTCATAACAATATCTCATACAAATGTGCCAAACCGTCTTCGTTCGGCAAAAATTATTATAAACGTGCTGAATAAAATATTATTTTTAAAAAACACTAATATTTAAGTTGATAAAAATTATCAATGGTACAATTTCAATGTATATAGTTTAAGTAAAGAATAGCAAAATATAATAAAAACTTAGCAGGGAGAGAACCCAATGGTTTGTCAAACTCCGGCCCATATGACAGAAGTCCGCGAATATAATTTTTTTTTGTTAATTATCGTGATTGTTATTGGTGATATTTTTTTGGAAAAATGGATGATTATAAAAATACCGTATTATCAAAACTTCGTTTTTACGCTCTCTCAGCGGCGTATTCAAGCAAACGACGTATTTCATAAAATTGAGAACTGATTATTGATATTGCTTTAATAAATTCCTCCATCTTATCCGCAAAATACTCCTCCGAACCGCAGATTTGACATTAAAATGAAGACTAGTTAGTACGTGGTGATCAGGAGTTCATATCCGCGAGAGTGAAAATCGAACAACTCTATGTATCAGCTATCAAACTCGAACCTTATAAGCTCCTAATACATTCACGGGCGTAAGTAATTTTTGATCGCCTTCTATCGGCTGATTTTCAAATCACTTACAAGAAAGCTTGAGCATAGTTAAGTGACATTCGATAGATAGCGAAATTTTACAACTTATTTAATAATAGATTCCAAATACAATAGGATGAAAGAAAGATCGCATTCACTGCAAACTAACACTTCGATTTCCTATGAGCGGAGTCGAAATGTTTATCAGTTATTCTTTCCCGGTGGTTTTTTTTTCAGTTATTAATTTTAGATCTCAAAGATCTCGAATGTTTTGCACCCTTCAGTTTCGCACAGTTTTGCACAGCTATATTGCTTCTAATGTCCCATACTATCACATCCCGCCGGTATACAAAGAAGCGGCGCGATTGTATGTGCACATCTACACAATAAAAGATCGGAAATCAGTTGTCGTATTAAAACGCACAACATTTCCCTTTTTCGATAAAATAATGGCACTAGCAAATGTCAAATGTTAAATGCCGCTATATGCAGATTGTGATGGGACAGCCTCGGCGCGAGTACTTTGACGTGCGAGACGTATGCGCTCCTGATAGATCCCGGTAGTTGAATGCACATATGTGTAGTATCAGTTTTATATTCTATATTACAGGTAAACTACAACACAAACATATATGAATAAATATTAAAACCATTATTGTCTGACTATAGATGTCTGGGTATTATGGAATAATATTCAATGATAGACCTACTTTCTTCATCCAAGCCGGACAATAAAAACTAGAAATGGAGAAGGTAATTCTTTTTCTTAACATTTTTTTCAATAAAGAAAAAATAATTAAAGCACAGGTATAACTCACATAGTCGAGTCTACCTTGGTACGGGCTTCAGACTAGTTAGGCAGACCTTGCATATAATCTGTTTAATAATTTCATTTCGGAAATAAATTTATTATTATTCTTATTGTGCACGATTCCAAACTATATGCAGTGGTGGTTTCACTGTGGTAAGACTACTTTACAATTTAGCCACTTGTCGGACCCCACTTTTCGTCGCTATTATTCATGGGTGATAAATAATATAGTTTCACTAAAACTATGTGATCCTAAACCCATACATTAATAATTGTACAACGTCAATGTTAGCATGTAGGCCCCATATTTGTAAGAACAACCTCTTATAGCCAACCATTCTATTAATTTTAGTAGAATCAGCTTTAGTAGATGTCAGTGTGGTTTTCCGGCTGTCGGGAAATCGCGAAAAAATCGTTTTGATTAAAAACTAGACCCCAGATAATTAATAGAAACATTTGTTTTACTTTTGTAGTCCGACATTTTGATTCATAAATATTGCAGAGCCATGGATTAGTATTTAAATATTGGCGCTGGAAATCCTTCAAAGAAATCCTTCTGCGATTGCTTCATCCGGGAAGTAAGATTCCGCGTTGCCAATAAACTAAAATTTTCATTTCCTTCGAACTACAACACCCTCTACCGTTTTATCATAAAACTACTACGAAATTTAGCTAAGAACTATATCAACTGAGCCGTTACTCGGTATTTTGACGTTTAGGTGAAATGAATTTATATTCAGTGCCTGTCTGATTTTCTCAATAAAAGAATGTATATTATGACGTTTCTCAAACGTCAAAATTTGGTATCGGTGATATTCCGTTTTTTTCGTGATATTTACGCTAAACAATTAAACCAATAAGTGCAATTAACCGAAATACTAAGAGCAATATGTTGGAATCGAAGTGTTAGAGTGACACTGACGCGAAGATGTCATATTTAGAGGTGGGGCGAATGACAATTGTTGGGTTTTCTGATTAGTCGACTTTGTGCTGATAAAGAACTAATGTTGTTGTTTATTTAATTTTATAGTGGCGTCGTTTCAATTTCTTCGATTTGCGTACAAATGAGGATGACGGAAAGATACACGAAGCATTGGAGGTAATAAATGAAACTGATATTTTAATATGAGGTTAGGTTAAGCGGACGGTACTACTGGCGTCTAATATGCGCTTTGTGGAGAAGAGGAACACTTTCCCCGAGTTACATAGTATCAACCCACTGCTTCTTTATTTAGACCAGTTTTTTTTAAAATTTTATCTATTTATTTATTTCATAAATCAACTAAACAGAGTGACCAAGATCTTGCTATGGATCTTAATACTAACCATAATAAATAAATACAGCATAAAAATAGATAAACACATATTTATGATAACAACAAATGCTACAAGTTTGAGCCTTGCTAACTCCAGATAAGATGTCGTATAACTTTGGATCGAATTGGTCAAATTTAATGAACTGTTATCGGCCTCAAGAGTGGTCTGCGAAGAGTTTCAATAGCCTACCCGAGAACCCAACAGCAGATAGTTTACCGAGCAGCGCATCATTGTCGACACGGTCAATTGCTTTCTTGAAATCTAGAAATACAGCACCATTTGATTCCCAGAGTGTTATCCAATTCATTCAGTAAACGAAGAGAGATTGGTGGTAGTATAACGAATGCGAAATAGTGAATTTTTGTGGTTTTACCACAACACCACACAGTTGGTCGGTCACAGTGACTTCAGAGCTGATTGGACTCGCTGATCATCAAACTGCATAGCACATATTATCTAATCATGTCCTGTGTTCTCGGTCACGAGAGAGAAACTACTGGATGCAGTCGGTGGCCACGTGAGGTGGTTACCCATCTGGTACCCCTATCTTGTCAGTAACAAGGAGTACTTTGTGGTCCTCCATCTGTCCGTGTCTCATTGTCCAGTGAGTTGAGGCAAGTGGATGCTCCCCCGCCTGGGAAGAGTAACAGAACCATACTGTGACTGTGTTATCTGATGGCCCGTCTGATTGGCTGATGGCCCATGTATGCATCCACAGTCATATTAATACGCTCAGTCTGTCAGCGTTCATAGTAAGAAATCTCGTTTACATTGCAAGCTCAAACATTAGTGCACGCACTAATATACTGCCCGCCTTAAAAGCTTGCTTTTAATGAAATGTGCATACTGTGACATGGCCGATTTTATAAATTGATTGATTTACTTAACAATTAAATGAAATGCTTCTATAAGAAACATTGATGATAGTTGAAAATTAATTATATAAATGAATAATTTAAATATGGTTTGATGCTGCTTAATAATCTAGTAAATTGGACATAATTTTACAATCGCTTTGTTCAGTGGGCTACGGGACATCTGGACGGTGGCTAAGCGAGGAAAACCGTCTTCTCCAGGATAAAGTGCTATTACTCGGCCCAGTTGCTATTTGAAGGGCGGAGCGTTGTCATCCTTGACGATCACCATCATGTCTGGTGTCAATTGTTCAGTCCCATCATGTTTCCATTTGATCCTTTGCTGAAGAGTCATCATATAGTCTTTTGTCCACCTCGACCAGAAAATTCGAAAAGTCTGCATTAGTATGAGGTAAAGATCGCACGAATTCATCCATAGTATCATGTATCAGGTTCAGGAAGAGACTTCGGCGCATTTCCTATAAGGAAATGGCCGGGTATGATAAATTCTAGGTCATTTGGATATAATGACAAAGAAGTGAGGGGTCTGGAGTTCAAATACATCTCTATCTGTGCAAGAAGAGTAGCAAGTTCTTTAAATGTGAAAATTTTGTCTTGTAATGTGCACTTCAAATGGTATTTTGCCGATTTAACTGCTGCCTCCTATAAGCCGCCAAAGTGCGGGCTTCTCGGAGGAATAAGGCCATGTGATAGAATAAAATGCTAAACATTGTTTTATGTTGTTTTGAAATTCAGTAGTTGCAATGAATTTGTTAAGTGTGTGAAGCTCGTTATTAGCTCTGTTAAAATTAGTCGCATTATCTGAATAAATGTGATGTGCTATTTAAACAATCGTCCATCGAGATAATACCCATAAAGGTTTTTATGCGTATTATCTCAATGCAAACAGAAGGATTTTTGAGTACTTAAAGCATTGCTCGATGTCATTAATATAGATTGTGAACCCCAAGAAGAGTACCTTGCGGTACACCAGACTTTACCGATATTCGACTTAAAACCTGCTACCGCTACGATTTGGCTCCTTTTACTAATATAGGATTTGAGCCACCCTAACTTGTAGTGTCACCGCGCGCACCGGTGTGCCATACATTCGCCAGACTTATGGTGGTTATGTGTTATAAAAAAACTACCCTCTTTGTCAAGACATTCTTGTATAACTATCTTGTAGTTTGGAAATTAGAGTAGGATGGTTTACTTTATCGAAAGCCTTAATTAAGTCGTATCTATAGAGTCAGTCTGGTACCGTTGGTCCATATTTGTCAGTAAGGACTCGGTGAATAGAATTAGGTTAGATGTGCATGATCGTCCGGTTTGTTAGCCATGTTGGGAGTCACTAATATATTTTCATCGCTGCATATACCTGCCTATAAACTAATTTCTCAAATATTTTATTGAATATGCACAATTTTGAGACAGAATGATAGTTTTCAACGTCATATTTAGGTCCAATTTTGTAAATCGGAGTGACGTGGGCCGTCTTCCATATGTGCATAACATGCCTTCATCTATTAACCTTTTAAATATGATGCTTAAAGGATAGGCTAAGATCATGCCACAACGATATACAAAAATTAATGAGATAATAGTATATGTTCTGATAGTAGAACATGCACTTTTCCTTATGCTGACAGTTTAATAACCCGGTATATAACCCCAGCATTAATGGTTATTAAGAAGATGTCAGCGGGTCTGATCTCATTTGGTAAATCTGAGTTAACTGGTATTTCAAATGCACATTTGAAGTATCTGAAAAATGAATCTACAATGTCCTGCTTTGTGTCGGAGACCACACCATGATAAGTTACCCTCATTGGTAGAGAAGACGTATTTTTCATCGCTTTAATAAAAGACCAGAATACTTTAGGATTATTTGATATACTATTTTCTACACAATATATGGAGTCGTTAAAACAAGATTTGTGCATTCTTTTTAATGCACAAATGCACATAAGCTTTAATGCTCGTAAAGCTAAGAATCAGGAAAACCTTTAATAAAATATCATAACATTTCTAGCCTAATAAGAATCTGAATATCATGAAAAACATTATAAAAATAGACATAAGCAATATCACCAAACAATAGTTCGAAGCGAGACAAACTTTATCTAAAACTGCAATTTCCAAATCTCAAATTCTATGGCTTCAAAGGGGGAGTAAATGGGTGGTAAAGGGGACGCTCGCATGTGTCAAGACAGTTGTCCTAAACCTACCACAGCCGGTTGTTAGTCCAGAGTCCACCGCTCGTCCCCCAAAAGTGTAATAATAGTATTATGATGGGTCCGACTCTGGTTAGTGAAATCCATGGCAGTTCCGTTTGTACTTAATTTTTATTATCTAATTCCGGCTTTAATGCAAGGGAAGCCGCAGGCAAAAATATGTATACTAAAATAACTCTCCCACAGTCTTTATTTCTACCTATTCTCGACTATGCAGATGTGGCTTACCTCGACTTACCTGAAGAACTCCTTAACAAACAAACAATTTGTAGAACACATACATTCGGTACATTTTTAGTTTACAAAAGTATGACCATATGTCTGAATACAGGAGACAAGTGGCGCAATTGATATGTCAAAGGAGTAATGTTCATGTACTCGCTCTTCTATTTCGTGTCCTCTCCCTATTGACACCATCACACTTCCAAGAGCTTTTCAAACTATCAAGTTCCCACGGTCTTTCACTACGATCAGCCTCAGATACCTTACTAAAAATTCCTCTCCATTACTCCGATCTCTTCAGCCACTTTTTACCATCCACGCAGCGAGGCTTTGTAAGCTCTCAGTCAGCTTTGATAGCATCATTCAAGGATCACCTCAAGAAATTACTATCTCGTCATAACCATTTCTTCCTTTTCCTCTAGCTCTCCCTGCCTCTGTCTTTCCCAACTTTCTCTCCTTTCTTTGGGCATGTAATGTAATCAGGTAATATTATTAGTGATAAGTTATATGTATTGATATTTTATTCAATATTGTATATTTTTTCTTATATAGATACTCTTTATTTAATGCATCTATGCACCTATCTCAGGTTACACCAGTCTCAATGAAGGTTCCACAGGGATCAATTCTAAGTGCTCTTCTTTTCATCATATACACAAATGATCGAAGTACCGCCCTAATAAAGTCTAATATCGCTCAATATGCTGATTATACTAGTTGTGTCGTAGTAGCTGACACAATGGAAATCCTAATTGTACGAAAGTATGTGACCCAGTGGCATAGTGTTTAGGTTGCCTGATTTTACAATGTAAGGTTCCGGGTTCGATCCGGCGTTTTCAAGTTTCGAATGCAATACCAGGGCACACACTTACTTATATTACATGCACAGTCAAACTTTGGAATTCTTCTCTAAAATTATTGTGAAGAGATTTAATTTTTATTCTTAGGACACCACAATCACAGCCGTCTGCAGTGGCAATGCAAACGTTGTCATCGGCGACGCCGCCGGCTGGGTGCACCTGGTCTCCCGATGCTGGACAGTCACTCCCTTCAAGGCTTACGAGTTAAAGCTGACTCTCGCTGAGCACCTCAAGCATGACCCTTTCTTGGTCACCATTGGAGTAAGTGAATCTTTGAAGATGTAATGAAAAGATCGTCCAACCGAACCTTCATTGGTTTGGTCTGAAAATGACCAAACTTTATTTTAGATTTTTTTAAACCTGAAGAGTGTGCAGAGGAGATGGGTAGTTTTTTATGTGAAAATATCTATACTATAATTTTGCTTTCTGCATTATTTGTTTTTAAATGAAGCTTTTTCTACTACAGTATTCTCAAATAACATGCCCGATTGTGTTTCTTCGTGAACTAATATTGGAAATAAATTCATGCGAACGAGACAGAGCGATACGTTAGAGCGGAATATGAAATGAATGATCGACGATTTTCCCACGGCAAGACTATCTGCCGTATTTATATCCATCCGAAAATCACATTTGGTGCGGCCTCAGATATAGCTGTTTTTTTTTCGGTGGGTACTTTTAATTCGGGAAAGTAACAACAGTTCATTCACATTGCGCTCTAACGTATTGCCCTGTTCCGTTCACATGAAATAACACGAAGAAACACAATTGAGCACAAATATCATGGTTAAATGTTTTATTGTTATTATTCATATTGTCAACACAAATGAAGATGGAATCCTCACCTGATATACCAGAGAAAACTTCAGTCTAACTGCAATTATCTCAGAACTTTATTAATTAAGTGATTACTTTTTTCAATAGACTGAAAATATAACCTGTTTTTCCAAGACTTACTTTTGGCATACCAGTTAGATCTATCCCAAAATTAAATTATTCCTTTAGTTTCACTTAAAAATATATAACACTTACAGTTTTTCGTATCTAAGCACGTTTTTTCTCTTTAGGAAGACGAACCAGGCATAAATCCAGTGCTTAAAGTATGGGATACTTGTCGATTTGATCGGCATGGATCTCCTGTGTGCGTGCGTGTTGCACGCGCCATACCTGCCCATATGCAACCCACTCAAGTAACTGTACTCACGTTGCACGAAGATAAGGTATGTAAAACTGAGACATGTCGATAAAACTGCATGCGTGTGTATATAGCCTGTCCTCATTCATCATCCTTGAATAAAAGAAATAAAATGTTGTGCAACTTCCATAGTATTGTGCCATATGGCATATAGCTGTGGCATCCAGCAATTCAAACATTGAAATCCTACAACACTTCCAAAACAATGTATTAAGATCAACGGATAACAGTTCATGGTTTTACAATGAACAATGAGCTCCATGAGCACCTTAACATTCAGCTCGAGGTGAAAGTTTAATTAGGTAGTATGATTAAATCTCAACACATTAGCCTCAAATCTCACTAGAATAGATGAACATAACAGATGTTTGAAGCACTGTTACGGGGCAGACCTGAGCATTGAGAGATGAGGATCATAGGGCCAATTGCAGATGGACAAAGAAAAAAAAAACAGTTTTAATGCATTTTTGTGCATTTAATCCGATTTCGAGTAACAACATGTATAAAATAGAAATTTATTGCTTGAATTATTCATTTACAAAGGCATATAGCATGAAATTATCAGTAGGTATTCAAAATTCCAAATTGAGGTATCACAGTTTGTCTAACGTCAGCTAAAATTTCTAAAATTGTTTTACTTAATTTAAATATGCTTTTTTCAACATAATTACATTTAAAACTTTTAAATTAATATACATATAAATGAAATAGTCTAAGTAATGGAAAGCAACCAGAATAGAAATAGTCAAGCAATAAAATACCTTTAACAGTGTAATAGAATATATGAAATTATTAGACAGTAGATGTATTATGAGTAACACAGCATTATTAATTAAATAATCACATAGTAAATGTAAAACCTGCCTCTTCATGAAAATTATAATAATAAATAATAAATGTACTAAATTATCTAAGATGTTTAATGTTCATTTAATTTTTCTAAAATTGAATTTTTCATGATTATCTTTTTTAAAATTATTTATCTAGAATCTTATGGCCATTGGATTTGCGGATGGTTCCGTGGTTTTGATTGGAGGTGACATTGCCAGACAGCGGAAAAGCAAAATGAAGACTCTAGCCGATACTGGCAACACACCCATTACAGGGCTAGCATTTAAGTAAGTATTTTTTAAAAACTCTATAAACAATAAAATACTAATTAATATATACAAAAAAATGCCAATATTAATAGTAAAAGGTGAAAACAAAATTAGAAAAATGTCAAATAATATGTTTGTCTGTCGAAAACATTTGATCTGCGGACTGATTCTTGAAAAAATTAGCATGGTTTGGATTTGACTGGTTTACATGTCGCCATATTGGTGAATTTAGGATGCTAAAATTATCGCCTTCTTTTCGCACTAGAAATCGTGTGGTTGAATGTGGTCAAATGTAGACTACATTGAAATTATTATTTTTAATATCATTATTATTAATAATGTTAATAAACAGTCAAGCCGAATAAGCTGATGTTGCCGTATCTGATTGAGTATATGGTTCTCATTCAGTCTTCTCACACTTGATGCAACTATCTAGTCTGTTTGTTCCGATTTGGGGCCTAATGGGGCAAGTACAGCTCGGGCCATATGACTATCTCGTACACCCGGCTGGCGCAACTCACGGCAGCCTCCCCAAAGAGGGACTAATCTGTTGAAACCCGCTTTGCGGTCGGACTTGGGTTAACACCTCGAGTGGCCCTGGACGGTCGATGTATTGGTCGATTTACCGACCTCACTCAACCGACGAATAGTCTGGGGAGTCTAGTCGCGTAATGCTTCTTAAGGCACAGGGGTAGGTATCGGCCTGTCGTCACCTACCCTTAGAAACGACCCAATGGCCACCAATTTTAGAGTAGTTTTTAGAATCGGCCCTCAGTTTTTAAATATAGGAGTTTTTTTATATATATCTCAAGATATTATTATAAATGTTATGAATATTTTTTTTAAAATGCAGGGATTCAAATCATTTATTTGTGTCGAGCCGATCTTCCGTACTCCTGATCAACGGATCGGGGGGCTGGTGGAGCGGAGGAGAGCGACTATTAGCTCTGGAAGCGCCCGATCCCCAGAAACCTCGGGAGAGTGGATGCAGAACTCGCTGTTCAGTCCTCGCCGACAACACCTTCATGGTCGCCCGCAGTGATGTAAGAAATTTCTTTTTTCTTACAAATATCGAATGACTAAATTCATTGAACCACTCCAGCCAGGAGTGCTCCTTAGAGGGGCATCTTTTTAAGGTTGAGGAGCACCCGTGTTTAAGGAAGAAAGGGAAAGGTAAATCAATCGACCAGTATGCATGAATCTTAGAGCCAATATAAGAAAGCAGACGGCTGAAGATCTAGGGTTGTAAGGACAGTAATAGTATTTGTCGTTTTGGTGTCTATATTTCTCAGTTCTTTCTTCCTTTTTAGTATAATTTGGATATTTCTCTCTTGTATTTTGTTTGATATTTCCACGTATCGGTAATCCACTTGTCTCTTTCTCTTTGCTAATTTCATTTTCTGTTTTATCCATTTTACATACTTTCTGTGCTGCTTTCCAGTTTTGGCTTTGTGATGTGCCATTTTTTTTTATCCTTTCGTTTTGTTTGTTTGTTTCTACTCTTTATTGGGAAAATTCATAATGGGCAGGCTTATTATCATACGACGATCCTCACAACCGACCCTACTATGAAGTATTTATGTGTATGTGTGCATGTAACATGTGTGTAAGTGTGTGTCTTGTTATTGCATTCGATCGACAGAATTGAAATGCAATTCATTTAATGTTATCCTAACGGAAAATGGTAACCCAATAGGGAATCGATCCTGGAACCTTACAATGTAAGATTAGGCGATCTAACCACTAAGCCACCGTATAATAATATATCAGTGTCAACTTTCCGTTTACCTGCTGTATCTGCAGTATCTCCATGCGACTATTAAGTATCGGTGACTTTCTACGAATGATGTGACTAATAATAATAATTCATCTTGTATATCTTAATCCTTTTTGTGACTATCTTTCCTTCGAGAGCTTGCATATTTTTATGCTAGGTGGCAGATTTCTAACTTATCCGAGCATTTTCTTTATTAGAGAAGGTGTGACCGGAAAGTATCCGACCTGTGCATATATCTATGTGTCTGAACTCGTTGAGGGCTTCAAGTGAATGCCTACTTCAAAGTACACCCCTTGGTAATTTATAACTCCCTGCTGGCAGTTTTTCATTTCTTTTAAACAATCCTGATAGGTATTTTTCGGAATGACCATCAGCTCCTGCGTCGCATTTTGTCGTCGAATATTTATCCTTTTAGGTGTTATTTTAGTTTCGGGAATAGCCAGAAGTCACACGGAGCTGTGTCAGGGCTGTAGGAGAGGTGCTTGCCGAACCTATGCAATGCTGTGTTTTGCCAAAAACTCTTGAACAAAGTCCGACGCATTGTCGTTATGGAGCATCCAATCGCTGCTTTTCCTAAAATTATCTCATTTTCTCCTTAAAGCATCTCATAATCTTTTCAAAACTCCCAGATAGTATTCCTTGTTAATTGTGTTACCTTGTGGAGCATATTCATGATACACAACACCTTATACCAACACAGCTATTAAATGATGACATCGATTAAACCACTCCTTTATTTGAGTTTTACTCATAGCTTGGCCTTCTGTAACCTAGAAATTGTTTTTGTTGCTGTATGGTCAAGATCGAAGCAAAATTTAATGCAAATTCGTTTATTCAAATTTAGTTCAAATGTCCTTCACCCGGAATGGCTTCGCTTTTCCCCTTCAAATGGTGGCTTACCAGCTAAATCTCTGTTTCTCTCTTTAATGATTTAGATCTCTCAAGAAAAATAATCAGCTCCTTTATTTGAAAAATTTAAATCAAATTTTATGGCTTCGAAGAAGGAGTGGATGATTGGTAAGGATGAGTGGTCCGGAGTTCACTGCTCAGCCCCCAAAGTGTGATAATATTATGTTTCACCCGAACCCAGTCGGCGAATTCCATGGCAGCTCCGTTTGTGTTTATTTGTTATTTATATGTTTCTTTTCAATTCTAGGCGGTATACTGCCATACATCCGAAGGTCGAGGCCCCTGTTATGCCCTCGAAGGCGAAAAGAAGCGCCTCGACTGGTTCCACAGCTACCTAGTCATCACTACCACAACCGACAATGACCAGAACCCGAGCACAACAAATGGAGAGACTTCATCGCCAAAAACGAACCAAATCACCATCTTGGATATACAAAATAAGTTCATAGTGTTCACATGCTCTCTCGGCGAAGTGGAGGCCGTGTTCTCAGAGTGGGGGGCTTTCTATATCCTCACCAAGGATAAAAACATCCATCATCTGATAGAGAAGGACCTGCAATCGAAATTGGCTTTGCTTTTCAAGAAGAATCTTTACCACGTAGCGATTAAAATGGCGATGAGCCAGCACTATGATAGCGATGGTCTGATGGATATCCATAAGCAATATGGAGACCACTTATATGCAAAGGTAAAATGTAATGTTCTGTCTCCTACAAGATAAGATAAGATAAATTTATTTATGCATAAAAACTTAGCCCTAGCCCTATTTAAAGCTTATATACCTAATATTGACTAATATTGTATGTTGTCGAATACAAAAATTTACAAGGTAATTAATGATTGCTAAATTAGAGAATAAATTAAGGTTTGTAGTTCTGTAATCAAGGGGATGCATAAACTAAGTAACAAAAAAATTACTTGTGTCTTAGGTATCTAGTTTATAAATGTGGGTTGGTGCTTAAATAAAAGAATATATGTAATAACAATAAAAGAGTGTTGCAGTACAGTTCTACTTATTCTCTGTTTAAATGGTGTCTCGTTGTTTAACAACTAATAATAGGTATTCAGTTTCTTCGTATTTTTTATTTTTAGCCAGTCTTGTACTGTTTAATTACATTTCACTTGGTTTATTAGGTAAATGTAAATGTAAATTAGGTTTATTAGGTAAATGTATAAAGAGCAATTTATTCTGTTATACAGAAAACTGCCATGAACGCAAAGGAATCTGTGGTAGTGTACGGTTCGAAACGGTATAGTAGTACAAACAATATCTGCTTTTCTTGCTGGATTGGAGGTCAGGATCGTAGAGTATTAGTGAATGCTTTTTAGTAATAGTTAGTTAGATGAGCAACTACCGTACAGAGAGGACATCACCTTTAGCAAGAAGTTCAAATGTCATAAAGCTAAATGGGCGAAATGTGATGACTTTCAGAATAGCTCTCTGTGCTTTTTCCAAACTTAACAAGTCGTTTTATGGATACCGCCCCAGGATGTTATGCAGTACACTAACAAAGATCGACATAGAGCTAAATAAACTGTTTTAAGCAGATTGATGCTTGCGGCACGTCTTAAGTTACTAAAGACATAAATTAATTTATGTATTCATGCTGTGAGGGTTTCATTATGTGATTTAAAGTTGAAATGCTTATCTATTATAATGCCTAGATACTTCATTGTGTTTGTGCTGCTAAGTTAAGATTGAAGGTTGGCACCTCATGAACCTCAAGAGCTCTTGAGGTTCATGAGGTAAAAAACGATTTATTGAAACCAATTAATTTATTGAAAAACGAGACAATGTCATCAAGTGTTTGTTATTCTTTGATATGAATTAATTAATTTTGCACTTGATAATATTTCTCATTGTTTAGGCGCTTGACCAAGGAAAATCACTTTACTCTCAGTTTTCCTTATTCGTCTGGTGGATTTATTGCACAGATTCTCAGCTAAAGATTATCAAAGTCTACTGAAGTCTGCAATTATTTTCTGAAACTACTATCTTTTCCTGAAGTCTATTATCATTTCCTGAAGTCTTTTACCATAAGGGTGAACATACTTCAAATCAATGCTTGATTATTTCGCAGGACGATGCGATCCAGCTCCAACCATCGGTTAAGACGATGGAGCAGGAACACTAGACACTTTCAGTATTTTATAATGATCGACTTCCAAGTTTCGTTATTTTATTAATCAATTTATGATAATAATATGATTTTCATTTTTTTATTCGAGGATATCGGCGATGTATAATTCGCTCTGCACACTGGTAATTTCTCGATTTACGATGGCCAGAGGCACGCTCTTATTCCTGGATTCTCGAGCCCCGGGTGGTTCCATGCAGCTTGGGTCACGATGGCCAATTTGTCTTGTCAGTCGTCCCAATTCATGGTTCAGCTCTTGTCCGGTAGCCTCCTCATAGAGGTGTATTTCCCTCGGAAGACCTCACTGAGCTCTGCCTGCTGGTGTATCCTGCACTTGTAAGCACTAGCGTATCTGCAGTGTGCTGGAGGAATTCTATCAGGCAGGAAATGAGCGGATATCACTGCCCGCACTTGTAAGTACAATTCAATCCAGCAAATTTACTAGAGGAGAAAAAATAGAATCTGGGAATAGAAATGACCCCATGGCCAAGTCATCCCGTTGATTAATGCGGGTAAAGGTCGCCACAGGCCCAAGATGAAATTATCGCTAACACCAGCAGGGTAGCCACTGCCGGGGAAAACCGAAAACCCCAACGCCTTTTAGTGCAGTTGCCACGAAAGCTCTGACATTGCGACTTATTTAAATGTCAATATAGTTTAAAATGTGTTCAAGCCGCTGTTAATAGTTGGTGTCACAATAATTTATTTTATATTACTACTTTTTTATGTGAAACAATAATCTGTACACAAACAATATTCATCTTACAACAAATGCTTATACATTTCAGCTTACTAGCTTATATTATTGACATTTCTAGAGCGATCACAGAGGTGCAATCGAACAATACATCAAAACAATCGGAAGACTAGAAACGTCGTACGTTATAAAGAAGTATCTCGATTCGAGACATCTCGAGCCTCTGACCTTCTACTTGGAGGAGCTTCACAAGAAAGGCTTAGCGACCGAAGACCATACGACGTTGCTGTTGACCTGCTTCGTGAAGCTCGATCAGCATGATAAGAAAGGGAAACTGCGAGAGTTTATAAGCGTTAAAGATCGCACTATTAGCTTTGATGTTGAAATTGCTATCAAGGTAAGAAAAGTTATTTTTATTGTTCTGACCGAAGAGTACAAACATAACCCTATTTATGAGATTTCACTGTCTGTCTGGCAGTATGTATGGATGTGTGTATGTCACCGTTGATTATATTGGGCTATTGTCATAAAACTTGGGTAAGCCAGCGTATTTCAGAATGGGTCTAGGAATGGCTAATTTTCTTAAATAAGGACAAGTGGTCAGTTCTTCACGTTGAACTTATAATGGGAAAATTGCCAAAAACACTTTGTTGAACGCCACGGCGATTAGGACCGAAACGCAGAAACTACAACAAAAAAAAAACTGTACATACAAAAATAATTGAAGAAAACTCAAAAAAAGGTGGACAGTGCAAAAAAAAATACAAGTGTAAAAAACAGGTGCAACAGTGGTGCACTTGTTGAAATTTGGGCTAAACGAATCAATCCATTCGGCGCCGGTTTTCTTGAGGTAATCGAGAGTCTTTGGTTAAATATGGCGATTCAAACAAAGTGCCTGGAATATGGCTGAAATTAAAATGAAAAACCGCATAGAATCTTCACTCTCAAAAATGTCAATCGGCGGTAAAAAAAAAAACAGAAGCGTCACTTACCTTTGTATAGCACACTACCTCTACTACAAAATGATATATTTTATAATTAAAAAATCAGAGGAAGATATCCCTCTTCTCTTCCTTAATGAAAAAAACAGCTAGTTCATCATATTCGCCATTTTGACAAGAAAGGACACCTACAGTATATCACCATTGTGATGCGACAGGCAACCATGAAAATAATAATTTTAACTGAAGAAACAAAATATCTAATTTATACTATAAAATCCACGTAATATTATTTTTTTATGTATGGTTTTATTGTTTATTTAAAATTTACTAAGGAAATCCTAGTTTTTTACTTGTTTATTGCAACACTGAACCATATTATTATGACTTCAGCTGTCAAATGAATTATTAGGCTATATAGAACTGTTTGTAAGAAAATATTAATATTATAACAGAAAATCAAAGCAATAATCATGAAATTTGGAGAGGCCTTAGAAATAATATGCAACATGCACAGAAAAGCGGTTTTCGTTACAACCCTGCCCCAAAAGGCGAAATTGGGGTTGCAAACCACCATATCGATCGAATCGTCCCGATTCGAAAGAAACAAACTAAACAAACCAACCTAGGAAAGAAATAACATCAATTCTTGAAACTAAAAACAATCTCCACGTTAACTAGGTGATAACTATCCTTTCAGTTAGGATCGCAGAGGTCAAACTCAAAAAGAACAAAAACTCCAATTGAAAACTGAAAATTATTTGATAAATATCACTGAAAACGACAATTATGAGAAAAATAGAACAAAGTCTGTGAGATTGTAATATTTTTTGAGAAATTAACTTACACTTAATAAAGTAAGTAACTTTCGGTGACTATTGATACTAGCACTAATATTTTCTAATTGTCCAAACAGGTATGTCGACGAGTAAGTGTAGACGATGCCTTACACCTAGCGAAAACTCATAATCAACACGACTGGTACCTAAAAATAGTACTCGAAGATAAACAGGACTACAAAATGGCTCTGGATTATATATCTGAATTGGAGCTCGAGGATGCCGAAACCTACACAAAGAAATATGGTCACAAACTGCTACTACATATTCCTAAGGAAAGCACAGAATTTTTAAAAAGTTAGTTTTTTTTTGTTATTTGACTTTTCACCTGTGTTTTTTTCCTAACCATATTGGAATATGATTTTTTCTCAGAGTTAAAGAAAAATGGTGTCTAGTTGACCTTGTTTCATATTATATCCCCTTCTGCTCAATATTTGTTGACCAACGGTTCTCCGTTAACATACCAGCAGTGGCATGCATGGTATAAAGGCATAAAAGCACCACCTACTCAGACGCACAGCCTTACTACATATTCATTTTTTAGTATAATTACACACAATTTGCGCCCTCACTCATCTGCTCTCTTATACCATCATTCCGGGCATCCACGGGATGGCTAAGGACAGTCCACAAAAGAGAAGAGAGAATGGCGGATGCCTGCTGCGGCTGTGTTCGCCTCGCTCCGGGCACCCGCGTAGGCTGCTGTAGAGGCACTCACTAGAGTTAGTCATGTGTACATTTTCAGTTTTAAAATCTCTGTTCTATTATGATTTGAAATTTGAACTGCGGTATTTTTAATAATTTTTATCTTTATTAATTCGGTATGCGTTTTCAACGGACAGTGAACAAAGAAAAACATGGACAAATTCTGTCGAAAATATATGTTAAACAAAAAGGCGCTCCTCCCTCCATTAATAATTATAATTTATTGTCTTGTGAAAGCTCAAATGGTGACTGCACAATTTATGGTCATTATATCTTTGTTACACAAACTCTTCATGCAAAATCGTGAAAATAGTCAATAAAAGTGATATTAAATAACAACTCTAATCCAAAAAAAAAGTCCATTCGGCAATAAGGGAAGCTCCTACCGTCCCCCCTAATCCCAGGTAGAAATTTGGTGCAACATATTATGTAGATGCCAATTTTAACTCCACACTTTTCAAGGGTCTCTTGGGTTTTCAGACTTGAAGCATCTATCGTATTAAATCAATAATTTTATTTATTCACAGGGCTATGTACAGATTATCACCCAAAATTGAAACATCTAGTCACTGATGCAATGATGCATGGAAGCAATCGTACAACAAAAAAAGCAAGAGCGGAAGAATACATACACCTTTTTCTAACAAATTCTCAAATGTTGGTGAATTTCCTCGAACATATAGTTAATACTGATGCCTACTGCTCAACTCTAGTCTACAACACGTTAATAGAACATTATATTCATGTTTGGTAAGTTATTGTATTAGGGCTTTACTTATAAGTAAAGCCCTAATACAACTTTATAAAGTTGCCACTCTACAAAGGATATTTAATAAATATATATGCAAGTATGTATGTATGTGTGTGTGGGTGTGTGCGTGCATATGTGCATGCGTGCATGCATATGTGCATGCGTGCACGCATGTGTACGTGCATGCGTGCATGCGTGCTTGCATGCGTGTTTGCATGCGTGTGTGCGTGCTACAACTTCTGGATTCTAAAGGTTCAACACGCATACACCAGACACTGACACTTGTGCCAACACAAATGTTTGCTGTGTCTTCCCCTGTGTGATTGTCTAGTGTCTGGCTTGTGTTTTGACACTCATTATCAGACACTATTGTTAAAACTGTCTCCACTGACAATAGCGACACTTATTGATACACTTCTTCCGACAGTCAGTTCAATTTAGCCATGGATGAAAGTTGTGCCGCAGCTATAGTGGCATATCTTGTATGTCAACTGCTACGGGTGAACCCATCCACCCTGGAGCGTTTCAACGAACTTTATCGCTATATCACCCCGATGTGAAAACAGAGACTTAGCGGATGAAGACAAGCTACATACCAAGCTCCACCTCAGCCTGCAAGAGTACTACTCGTTACGGTGAGGCACTGAAAATTGTCACCCAGCTGGCGGTCTCACCCCCTTGCTCCCAGATTTAGTCGGATTCCTCCGACCACCCATCTGGTTGCGGATTTGAGGTCGCTTGCGCGGTCCTCTACTTAAAGTGAGCGGCAATTCCTCACTGGAATTACCGCGGATACAGGGCGTCCTTTGCTCGGCAACTATTACCCAAGGTCGGGTGGCCCACATATCGTTTCTAAGAGTAGGCAGCTCCTTCCCCCCACTTTCTTAAGAAGCATAAGCTTCTAAACCTCTGAGTATCAGTCAGAGACAACACGGCCAGTTTGCCCGCCCTGTACGCCAGCTGTCCAGTTCTGCCCGAGTTTCCGTCTTCGGATCCACCGCACAGTGGGTTCACCAGGTTGGTCCCTCTTCAAGGAGGTTCCCGGATAGGAGCTGCCCCGCAAGCTGAGCCGACCAAGTTGACATAACGGCCATCATAGCCCAGGCTACACAGAATCTTCAAGAACCAGCTATAGTGGCAGTGTGTATTTTAATAAAACATCGTTGTAAACCCAGAAATAAATGAATATGGCTAAAACAATGGATACAAAGAAGAGAAGTATTGGGTGATTATAATCCACTGATGGCGGAACTGCGAAATGGAGATAAAGAACTCTATAAAAACTTCATTCGCTTGACGGCTGCTGATTTTGATTATTTGTTGGAGAAAGTTTATTCTAGGAAACCATAAATTTCATGGCTTCAAAGAATTCCCAGGTACTCCTGTATGCGCCGTCTGTTCCTTGACTGCTCTTTTTGTTACACAATTTCCTTACTTCGTTGTTTAGTTGTGTTCTTAAGTTATGTAACTTTCTGTTAATTTCAACGGAACCAGTGTTGAATTCAGCTACCAAACTTTTTATCGCAGCAGTTTTTATAATCTGGGAAAGAAATATTCCACAGTTTGGGCAGATCTTCTGCTCTTTCAATTAGCAGTTTTATTTCTTCTTTCATCCATAATCGTGTCAACATTTTAAATTAAAATGCAAAATGTACGCCGGCAAAATGTCGCCAAAAGTGTCTCGCATTCTGCAACTCAGACACAGATCTACATACACCTGACACAGATCTACATACACCTGACACAACCCGTCCACACAACGGCTGCTGCACTAATCTTGTTTCTGGAGAGCAGTGTCTCTAGAGCAGACACCGGTGTTTACATACAGACACTCGATGTATACACAAATGTCAGACACAAAAGTGTCTGTGTGTATTTGAACCTTAAGGATAGACGACAATAGGCTAGCGTTTACCCCCGCTGTCATATGAGGCGTACCCTTCCAGACTTCTCCGGTTATTCGCAGATTTAGTAGCATGGATAGTGAACCGACCAGTGCATCAACCACCCAGGTCCGCCTGAAGTTTCCCCCAGATCAGCTTCACCAGGTTAAGTCCCTATTCGAGCAAGCTACCAGATAGGAGTTTAACTGAGAGTTGGGCCAACCAAAATAACATAAACGCTGCCATCTAGCCAAAGCTGCACGGAACCGTTAAGACCCAAATTGTTATGTCAGTTTGCAGCGTTTTTACCTAGGTAGCAATGGATCTGCTTCCACACTATCATCCTAAAATTCATCATCATCAACCTTTCTCCCTCCGTGCACTGGGCTCGTTCAAATAGCCAGTGTGAAAAAACAGCAATTACATACTTAAATAATTATGACGGTAAGTGCTGGCTCTGTTAACAGCTTTAAGAACAAACTGGACATGTTTCTAAGTGCAAACAGTCACAAGTTTAAAAACAAGTGCATTTGATATACACGCATCAGATTTACGCTGCTACTGTATAATATAATAATAATAATACTGAAAGTAAAGAAGAAAAAAAATGTTTTCAATTTGGTGTATTTTTTTGTGATTGCATGCAGCTAGTTTGGCAACTAAGTGCAAACTAAACACAAAACATACCAAACGATTGGTTATAGTGTGTACATTAACTCATACTATGATAGCTATGTTGAATCTGATGGATGAAATGAGATATTGTCACTCAAATGGTGCAATTGGCATGGCGACCATGTGGCATTAACCTCTTGTCTGTTCTCGATGCGGCGTTCATCCAAAAATGCCGAGGATCCTTTAACATTATTTTCACAGGTCTAATATCAAAGATGAACACTCCACTCAAAAATTGGAATATAGAAACAACGTACTATCGATTCTTCAGAATCCAAAAGCAAATTACGATAAGGATCAAACGCTAATCATCTGTCAAATGCTGTCTTTTCGACCGGGCATTCTCTATCTTTACGAAGAGAAGAAACTGTAAGTATGACATATTGTTATTTCAATGCCTAGTATACAAAATGGCAATAAAAATAAATATAATTTCACTAGTGACTGATTTTATTGGGTCGGTAAATATTGATAATAAATGCAGCCGCCATTGTAATACAAAATAGATGCTGGTGTCCTTCATTTTATATTGGTCGCCACTTAATTCAGGAGTGTTTTTGTCAGTTATTTTTATAAGAAAAGTGAGTAAAAGGATTACTAAGCCATATTTACTTAAATTTATTTTTTTTTCGATGAAATAAAGCTTGATGCTTGTAAAATACTAAAATGACTGCGTCACCCATGGACTTAGAACTATATTTCAGAACACGGTCTTATCATAAATGTTTAAAGTCATAGGGTCTTCATTTTTCATAATATAATAAACACATTCTAAATCAATCGAGTTATTATTACTAAATCATAAACAAACTAGGGCCTATTTTTAGCCATGAGACGTGTGATGTATCCGAAATAGGCCAGTTTTTGTGTTTCAATCGTTTTCACGAGTTCTGCCTCAAGCTAATGTGCAACATGCAGTGGTAGAGCCACATCTTGAATGTGCAGCTTTCGTTAATTCCATTCTGAATCTAAACAAAACCTTGTTATATTTTAAGTGGAGTGTCGTAAGTAAGGCACCAGTGCGGGGGAAATGTTGGCTTCCACAATATAACTAGTACCCGAAGGTCGACTGGAGATTTGGTATTGCTGTGCACAATAAATATATGATACATTTTTTAAAAATGTTTTAGTTGACAGTCTACTAGGCGTAAAAATATAATTACCAGGAAAAAAATGTAGGTTCTTTCAAAGTGTGAGTTTATATTTATGAAGTTCATTTGAATGCACAGTTGATTTTTAATTGGTTTAAAAAAAGTTATTTTGGAATCATATTTGTCTACAATATGCATCTATTCTATATCTATAACAGTTGGAGCTTAAGTGAATTCAATGATGTAAACCAGTGATATTGCACATCGGCAACGTATGTCTCAACACATAAAAAATACAAAACTGACTTAAGTATGCCAAAAGATCGCAATTTTTAACTTTACCTGTTAAACAAACATATAATTATTGTGCAGTTGCTCGCCGAGAGATTTTACTGAGCCAGTTGTCTAACCTATGCAGCACCTATAGTGTCGTACCAAAGTTAGTACGGAGCGGACGTGCACCTGATGTGTGTAGTACTGTCATAGCCTGTGTAATTACAATGATTGCAATGTGACATTGTACCAATCGTAAATTATAATTATTAATGGAGGGAGGAATTTATAGACATCATTATCGTGTCCAAATTTGGGTCTTCCTTGGAACAGGCGCTGCCTAGTTAGGAGTGACGCAGAATCATTGTGTTTATAAATAATTGTTATGCATTTTTTTCTTGAATAATTAAATAAAAAAATCAGCATAGAATCTCGGATTAGAGTATTTTGCGGGGCGAAGATTGGAAATGTAGTAAGTGAATAGCGTGGGGCCCAGAATTGAGTCCTCTGATACTCCCCTAAGAGCGAGTGTTTTGGTTGAAAGGCAGCCACCGATGCGAGTTTGGGTTGTTCGATCGTTGAGAAATGCTTCTAATCCATCGAAGTAGGTTTCCGCAGATACCTTGGTGCTCGAGTTTTAGTAGCAGTATCCCAATGGGTACCCTATCGAATGCCTTTTCAAGGTCCAAATAGATTAAATAAATTCTTATTCTACATCTACAATCTCATAAGAGATTGAATTCTATTTTTGTTTTGGGCACACTCGCAGATATACTGAGATTGTTCGGCATCACATGGCCTGTGGTGATGGAGAAGCTGCCTTGGAAATTTGCAGTCGCATTGCTGATAGAGCCGGTGGGGGAAATGGAACACTTTGGCTAGAAATGCTTTGGTGGCCACCCTCACAGGAACACCTCGGACAAGTGCTTAACGCTATCGGTATGCTCTACTTTTTATGCAATTTAATATTAGTGCCCAGTAATCTGAAGTGGTTCAGCGATGTGACAGCGACATGAGCTTGCTATATGACTCCATATTGAGGAGCAGACGGGAAGTCAATACTGCCATTTGGAATCCTCATAAGGAGCTGAACACGCTGATGCCAGAAAAAGAACAAAACTATTTTCTAAGGTTCCTGTACTTCAAGCAATACGGATACTATCCTGTCATATCCAAGCAATTTTGTTCGTGGTATGGTTGGGTACAATTCTCTCCACCGGAGAAGAGAGATGTACTCAATCATAAGATATTGAATAATAGAGTGGATAATCCGTATATACTGACCCAGACTGTTTTGTAGGGCCTAATTACTAGATTCATGCTAGAACACACGAACTATTTGTAGGTTCGTCCTCCCACGCAAATGTCAGGTTTATGGCATTAGTAACGAGAACTGTCCGACACCTGAACGCGTTGTTGTCGACAGCCCTAGATAAAGACATTTGACATATCACAAAATAGCTCGGCAAACAAGCTAGAGGTATTTCTTGGATCAATTTTTTAATATTAAAAGTTTTTTTGAATGTAGTTAATGTAAATAAGACAATGAATTGAATTCATTTGTAAGTTGTTTTGTAAAATAAAATAAAGAAATAAATTAGGTTCTTACCTGTAAAGTTGCCGTTCTATACGAAAAATTTAGAATCAATTATTTTGTATCAAAAATACATATTTTATTAACCGACAAAACTATGCAGTTTTGCCATTTTAATCTGAATTGGTGAATGCCTCAGCTAAATAGAACTTTCGTGGATAGGAATCAATAAATGCTTGAAGGTATTTTTCATTGCCTCTTCAGAGTTAATTTTTCCCCTGTAAATATTATCAAATTCTGAAAAAAATATAAATCAGTCGGAGCAAGGTATGACGGGTACAGCGGGCGACACAATCTCTCGCTTTACAACTGTTTGCTATGAAGTGTGTCGTGCAGTATTAGTGGTGAAAAGCGATTGACCAGGATCGGTTGTTTAATCCCGAGATTCTCCCTCATTGTTTACAGTTCATGACAGTATGCATTTGCGTTAACTAGTGCCATACAGCAACAAGCTGTAATAGATAACACTGACAGAGGACCACCAAACCGTAACCATGAGCTTCTTCTGACTGATCTTGCGTATTGGACATTGTTTATCTGCATCTCCTGAATTCAACGATCTTGATGAATGCTTACAATTATCATCTAATATCCATTCTTCGTCACAAGTAACACTCAGATTCAGAATCTCTTAATTTTGGTGTTGGTTCAGTAAACCAACAGACGGGTCGATGCGTTTTTGCAACTGGTATTCATCTAGCTCATACGGTACCCACTTTTGGAGCTTTTTAACATTGCCGATTTTACTCAAATGTCTAAATATTGTTTTGTCACTCATGTTGAAAGCTGCTAATAGCTCAGCCGTAGTTTGTCACGGATCCCCTTCCACTATCACCTTTAATTCATCATCATCGACCTTACTCTCCAACGTTTACAGTTCTCGTTCTCGAGGACGAAATGACCAGAGCGGAGCGATCAAACCAATAACATACTTTGCATTCTATCATGTTGTTTGTTCCATACATATTACGGATATTGGAGTGCTGTCTCTGCTGTGTTACTGCCGCAACGAATTTTCAACCTACCAAAAATATTTCAGCAATAACAAAGAGCAATAATACAAATGAATAACTAATTTTGTAGAAGGAATAACATTGCGTTAAATTAATATTTATTTCAAATTTGAATCCCAACTCAAACTGAAGTATCCATGTTCAAAGTTGCCAGTGTGAAAGTCCAATATTCTATTATACTTGGGCTGCAGTATCAAAAACAATTAAACTCTTCAGATACTAGTAGCCAAGACCATTTAAGACCTGGCTAATAAGACAATATCCATTTTTTCTCCTTTAATATGTTTGCAGCCTCCAAGAAATTACTATCACCGATGCTCGTAATTGACTGTTTGGCCAGTACTACATCCTGCACTTTAGGAGACACCCGCAAGTAAGCATTTATTTTCTAATGATTTCATTTTATATCTACTGTGTTAGCCTTAAAATTTTACCATATTTTGGTAGATTGGTGTGTCAACTGTGCTGATTTCAGTAGTAAACGTACTTGGAAGAAACTAATCCAGTGTAATTAGTTTGTGCCGCCGGAATGATTCTCGAGTGTGGGGGGGGGGGGCGGGGGGGGGGGGGGGGGTGGGGGGGGGGGGGGGGGGGGGGGGGGGGGGGGGGGGGGGGGGGGGG
>JAOPUG010000033.1:24150073-24184616 GCA_027564375.1 Micropterix facetella | reverse complement strand
ATTACACAAGTAGTAGTAAAAATAGTCACATCACAATTTTTCAAGTGGAAGCCTTTGTAATAATAATAATGAATGCAGGTGAAATTAGAAAAAGAAATCAAAGGCAAAGCCCTACACATTTTCACAGATAGTGGAACTAGTACTTAAGAGGCACAGGCAAACAACCAAACTTAAAGGCAATAAGACCCTTGAAAAGATAGTACAGGGTAATAGAATAAGCCTTATGTGGGTGAAGGGACATAGTGGAGTAAGGGCGGACAGACTTGACGACGGAGATTGGCTAACTCGCTAATTGGGCCGGAGCCGAAAATAATACTGGCAGAGGGATAATAATACCAGGACCGCAATGCGAGACAGAACGAGAGATTGGGTTAGAGAAAGGTAGATTCATCTCCATATATTACAAATCTAAGACAAACAAGGCGTGATATTAGGAAGTCGAGAGATTGGGTTAGAGAAAAGTGGATTCCTCTCTATATATTACAAAGCTAAGACAAACAAGGCATGCTATTAGGAAGCCCGTTCTCATACTAACTAAATATTGATTGAGACTTTCCAAGAACAACTAATGGAAAACAGTGGGATTGCTAACAGGACACTGCCAGCTCAATAAGCACCTTCAAACTCTTGGGATAATGGGTGATCCCATATACAGGGGCTGTGGGGCGGAAGAGGTGTCAGCGGAGCATGTGGTGTACGCATGTCCATCGTTGGCTATCAGGAGAGAAAAAGTAATGGGCCTATATACGGTAGCTATGGACGATGTGTGCGGCTTCCAACCGTCATGGGCTCTGCAACTGTTCTCTCAGGTAGACTGGTAGCAGGTTCTGGAGGTTGAAAGTACTGACCGTTATGGGGGTGAGCTACAATAGCCATCTATAAAATAGTCTATAAATCAAACTAGTCCAGTCAGTAGGATCATTGAATGTTTCATAGTACCATCTAAATTTTAACTAACTTACATACTACTGCTGCCCTTTTTGAAAACCTATAAACCTATACAATTCGGACAACCAAACGAAATTCTATACCTTTTCAGTCTTGGTGAACTCGTGCGTCTGTATGTTTCCATGGTGATGTCTACCGAGTCTGTCTTTTAGAAGAAGCAAGTGTCTCACGCGGCCCACTTGTTCAAGGCGGGTCATTTTCTCAAGCTCCCACTGCAAATGAACATTATTTAAAATTACACATACATGAATAAACAAATGCCTTGTAGCAGATTTTGATCTGAACATGTATAAATCTAAAGACCGTGTTGTAATGTATCTAAACCAGTGATCGATTTCCAGGGGTCGATTTCAACGTGCAGGGGGTCCATGCCAGCGAGAAAAAAATTTAGTGGTGCACAAGATGTAACTGGGGATCCACGTGAATGGACCATATTTAGGCAGGTTATCATCAATGTTAAGCTATTCCATAAATGTTTTATTACACCTAAAACAGATTGTGTGCAAAGCATAGTATTTTAATCTTATGTAAACCTATATAGTATACAATAAACAAGCACGCGCGTCACAATTGCTGTGGAAGGAAATCACCACTCAACTCAAATGGCATCACTAGTTTATAGAAGAGGCCAATCCACATGACTAGTGAGGGAAGGTGCGAGCGAGGTACTGCTTTAACGGGTGTCTGCAAGCGAGTAGAATAGACGACTCACATAAATGAGCAAGTAAGATAGTTCTACTTGTGCAGTTATGTGTAACTTTCTCAAACTATTCATACTTCAAGGTCGTGATCGTTTAGAAATTAACATGTGCCTTGAACAATGTAAGTCCCTTTCAATATAGGTATGTATAAAAATTGTATATTAACTTGTACACTAACAAAATGAACAGCACTGTGTCAGCTGCTTAAAACTCATTTTAAGTTAACAAGTTTTAAAATTCAATATTAGCAAGTAGGTGTCTACGGAAACAAAAAATATCGGCAAGTGGTCTACGGGACATAAAAGTTTGAGTACCTCTGATCTAAACCAATGGTTTCCAACCTTATTTCGCTAATTGCCTCGTAATTACCCCAGGCGAGAGTTTAGTGGTGCAGGCAATTTTTATTGATATTAATACATCTACAAATCTTGATATAACATTTTCATATTTATACAAAACCATCGATAACTCAGAAACTAATATTCTAATCAGCACATAGTTCTGTTTCACTTAAACATTGTGCAGTCAGTGCGAGAGGTTGGATACGGACGGAGGGGGGTTTATCTCACAATGACCATTGAATCACTAGAGCTCGATACAAGCAGTGTCAAAAATAATTTTCTATTATATTTACGAGGTAAAAATATACAAATTTATTTAATCCATTTTAGAGAGTGAAAAGCTATTTATAGCGAAATTAATTTGAATAAAATTGAGAATGCCGGCAAAACCACGAGCAAAAGCCAACCTGAAATATAGAAGCTAAATAGATGAAGTCGTCAACATTTCAAATTACATGCCGTCTTGGTACCAATGTTTTTTCCACCAAAGATCTCAAAACTCAATAGTATAATCATATATCATCAAAATGTTAGAGCCTTATGAACAAAATTGAACATAATATTTCAAAATATTTTGTGGAACAAGTTTGATTTGATTGCATTAAGGACGTAGCATGGTTAATGAGAGAATAGACTGAGAATAGAGGTGAAGATTGGCGAGCCATATGTTCACTCTTTAGACCATAAATAGTTCTGAGTGCATGTTTTTGCAAAATAAACAGATGAACCATTTCCCCACAATAGTATTCCATATAACTTTTTGGGGTGGAAGCAAGCATGATAAATATTCGTAGCAGCCTGCTCACCGGCCAAAAGCCAAACCTTTCATATTGCACATATGGCAGACGAGAGCTTGATATGTAGATTGTCTATATGTTTGCTCCAATTGAGGCTTTTGTCAATCGTCACCCCTAGGAGGTTAGTAAATTTCACTAGTTCTAAATTATTCTTGCCCATTAAAATATTAATACTATTACTGCTCAATTTTTATTTGCGGAAAATTTTATAGCCACTGTTTTTGCTGGATTTTTTTAGTAATATCTTGAGAATATTTTGAATATTTTAAGCAACCTACCCATTTCCCTAAAAATAAATAAAATCAAGCACGGATATGCTCTAAGAAATTAATGAGAAGCAATCGAATCGTAAAATTAGTCATATTGCTGATACCGCACGTTTCAAAAGGTTTGCCTTTGACAGAGATCGTGTTTGTACAAGGCAATGACGGTTGTTGTGCGATTCTTACCATCAATCACTGTCAGTACAATTTACGATAGAATATCACTAATGTATATTACTGAGTAATATTTTCTTGGTTTATTAAAAGTGCAGAATTAGGCCTATCACCCAAAATCGGCTCGATCACGTAATTTTACCTACATTGGGCAATATTGCCCATGTTGGGAATCACTGGTCTAACAAATTAGTTACAAGACGAACTTTTCACTACCGAGCACCAGCCATACATATGTATATGTATACATATACATATGTACCATACATGTATATTATGTAGGTATGCCTGCATCGAATGGTTGGTCCTCAGTGGGTTATGAGAGCTGGCAAAGAGGAGAGTGTTGTGTATTAAGGAGGTCTTCACCTAGCGCAGTGAGAGTGTAAAACTAAATACACGCTTCTTATTAAGTTTTACACTACTAACCTGATGATCAAAGATTAGGGAATCTCCCCTAGGCCTCCATCCGTGGAGGTTTTCTTCTCCTCGAACGTAAGTACCGCTTGTGTCAAGCACACGCCGCTGTCTCCTCTGCACGCCTGGTTCTAGCGCCCTATATCACAAATTGTGTAAGAATTTTTGTAACGTGGTAATCGGACGTAGAGACTTAAATAGAAGCAGTATCCACTCAGCGTATACAACTAACAGACAAATAAATCAAAACACAACTACATCGTCCATACTGAAAGTTTCTGGAAGTGGCTACTTGCAGCAAATATATTAAAAAGTAATTGTTACTTTTGAATATGGAAATTTTTGGCTGTAGAATAATTTTATTTTTTATATTTTTACGATTTTTGGTGTGGTTTAAGTCAACAAGAAAGTTGCCAAAGACTTCAATTAGGTTTTGGTGATGAAGCCACATCTCACAGCTCTGTGTACCTGTGGTATAATGAATTGACGTATTCATCTCCAAGACGATTCATGCGAAGGTCGGCCGGCGATAGCGGAAAAATAACTTAAGATTGATGTTGTAATGACATCTAATTCAATCGCATAAAAAAACTACATGTCAGCAAATTCGTACAACATTACATATTGGCATGAGGCGAGTGCAAAATATTTTGCATGTACACCTGAAAGTTCGGAAACTTTGTTCGAGATGGATACCGCCTGAATTAACAGAAAATCAAAAACAACAGGGTGTAGAATGGGTGTGATGAAATAATAAAAAAATACGACGGATGGCAATCATTAGCAGTATATGATATCGTAACAGGGAACGAAAGTTGGGTGTGCTGTTACGAACCCGAAAGAAAGAGCCAATCGGCAGAGTGGGTCTTTCCTTTGGAGGGTTCGCCGACGAAAGGCAAGAAAAGTCGAAGTACTGGTAAAATGATGGTTGCTTCTTTTTTAGCAAGACAGGACATTACACAATTATTTCACTTGAAAACCAAAGTCACCATAGTTGTACCTAAATAATAAATAAACCAATTAGCGACATTGTTAGCAAGCAATATATTAGATCCATTTATTAATATACCACTAAGGAGTCAAGCAGTAATCTAATTAATTGGACTGACTTAGTCAGAAATAAATTTATAGCGGATAATAACTCTAAGAAAGACCAACCTTTGAACTAACTAAATCAACAAAAGAAAGGTTTTTTAAAAAATTAGACATAGTCAACAAGTCTGCCAATGGTATTTGTTTTTTTAAGAAAGTAATAAAGAGTTATTTGTACAATTATTCATAGATTTGGACATCATAGACTATCGCAGTTGTTTAAAATTATAATTAAAATCGGATTGGTAGCACCACAACATTTTCAGAATAACATTAAATAAAGCAGAGGTTTGGAAGCCTTTATATCTATTGGAGTTTGGGGACCTTCTTATTTCCAAAGTAGAGACAAACAAAGCGGCTCATAGCTAGTTACTCAAGGCATAGAACATATTAAGGTTGTTAAAAACATTCAGTGAGAAAAATCGGCGGTCTGTGAACACATTTTGGATGTGTGTAATGAACCAATAGGTGCAGTTTCAAAATCCCATTATGCTACCCAAAGAAACATTCTATTTACTCCGCATAGCCCGGCAAGACGTAGAAATAAAAAGAACCCCGAATGTGAGTGTTGTGTGCAAGGCGCAATTTAAAAATTCGCACACGTCCGCGCCCGCAACGCCAGTCCGCCTTGCATAATAGTATTTGCAAAAATGCCAAAATAGCAGATGCTACAAACATCACATTGTAAAATACGATTTTATTAATCTTTTAAGTAAGAAATTTCTTAATTCCCAAATACGAGGCCACTAAGAAAGTTTTGCGAAGAAAAGATTTTTTTGTCTATGAGATACAAGTTTTAAAATATGACTATTAGGAGTTAAAAGACGGAAATTACAAATTTATATATCCAACATATTGCAGATTAAATCAGCAAGCGTGGCTAACTGAGACTCAGAAGCAGGCTCGTGTGGAATTGTGCCGTTACATGATAGCTAAATTTGAAGCAGGCTCATTTCGGCGTGTTTACGATATTGTTACTGGTGATGAATCTTTGATCTACCAGTTTGATCCAGAAATAAAGCACCAGTGACTTCTTTCTATTCCCCAAAATAAAAAATCATCTGAAAAGTAAACAGTTTTCATCGTCGGAAGATGCACTAGCTGCATTCGTGCAAGCAGTGGAAGAGGTGTTTGTTGAGGAATGAAAGAAATACTTGTGAAGGTGTGAAGGGTAAAGAGTTGTTTGAAGGTATATAATATCGACATTTTTAGTTAGAGAACACTTTCCTTTTATTTAATTTAAGATAATTCAATGCGTACGTCAATTACCTGTGTAATGCCAATTCGTATACACCCGATAGTCGGTCTGCCCTGTGAGGAGCAGAAAGACGTGGCCATAGAGCTCTACGTAAACCACGAGCTCTGCCAGCTTCACGGCCAACTACAACAGCTGACAAATCCTTTGTGACGATGACAGGTCGTGAGCACTGCTCCAACTAAAGAAATTGCCAAAAAATAATTGATTTGTTTTATTTATTTATTCAAGCAATGCACAATTACTACACTACATAATTATGAAGAAAGTCACAGCAAAAAAAAAGCAATGAGGGTGAGTGTGTGTAAAACATTTTGTAGGTAGAGCCAGCAGCGACTAAGTTCCCAAAAGGAGTGAAGTGAATGACGCACCACCTAAGAGATTATCCGTACAAAGCTAGATGTTTAATATGTTTTTTTAATGCAATTATAAAAAGGATGCCATACATTTTTTTCAAAAAAATTCGCAAATATGGATAGTTTTAAGATAGGCCGGTAATTTGAGACGTTAAATCTGTCTCCGCTTTTGAAAATTGGTGTTATCAATCCATTTTCCCACAAAGAAAGTACAGTGCCTGTAAGCAGAGATTTTTTAAAAATATAATATTAAGACGTTTAGACAATGAATAAACACACCATTTAACGAAAAAGGCAAGTATCCGATTGTACCCTGCTCCCTTGCTGGGATATTTTTTTCAAATATAAGCTAGCGTCATAGGTTTGGATATATTTACCTTGTTTATGGGCACATCATTATGATAGGATTGCGTAGTTTCATAGTCGCAGTGATTGGGGTAATGTTCATAGATAGAGTTGAAATAATTAGAAAATAATTGGGCTATATAATTTACATTACTCGCGGATAGCTCAGTATAGTTTATAGTCTGTGGGAAAAGCGAGATTTTTGACATAACACCAACATTTTGCATCACTTTTTAAGGCAGGAAGACTTTTATTCACAGTCTTGTTTAACATTCTTTTAGAGACGGCGGTGAGGTAACTCCAACAATTCAACGAAGAAGCCCAAAATGGAGATTATGAAAATACAGGTCGGTGATATAATTAAGAGGATGCATAAGGAAACCCAAAAAGCAAACGCTCAATTGGTATACCAGATCGATGATAACATCAGACAATTGACAACAAAAAGTAAAGTACAGCTGGCTGTGCCAGAATGTTGTTTGACAACTGAAAACACAGTTCGGATCACTGCCAGTGAGTAAGAGTGGATTAATCCGTAGAGTGTGCAGAGAAAGAGGGTAGTTTTTTATAACACGGTAGACGCATCTGTCTGTCGTTTTTAGCGACCTTTCCAGTACCCTCATACGCTCATTGAAGTTAAGATAGACAGCGGTGATTCAGTTTCAAATCTTCAGTTTTATTAAAATTGTTTTATATATTTGGTTTCTAGTCATTTGCAAAATAGAGGTTAGCTGGTGAATCGAAGGTTAGTCTTACCTCCAAATAAGCGCTAAGAGTGATGTAAACGATTTCTCCATTAGCACTGACACGATTCAATAAAGGCGAACCATGTAAACTGCTGTCCCAAGCGGCTTCAAACCTATAGAATTAAACAATAAAATTGAAAAATCACGGTTTTTGATATTATTTATATGAGAAATGGATCTTATAGTTTTAAATCACTTCATATCGAAAGAGTGAAAGTATATACGAAGTTTATATTATAAGCAGTACAGGTTTAAATTATTTTAAGCTGATTATGATGATGTCCTCCAAGCCGGTTTCAGTTTCAGCATCCACAGTGTGTCACAGTTCAATTTGGAGGTGTCAATGGAATGGGCGAACTCGCCAGCCCAGGAAGTTACAACAATAACGATCATTCTTTCTCCCGTGGGATGAGACGCAAAGACTTGCGGACGAAGACAATCCACAAATCCAACTACGCCGACAGCCCGTCAGAGTCCAACGCCTTACAGCGAGGCATTGGGAATAGCCACCCAGCGGGCGGCCTCACCCCCTGACTACCAGATTTGGACAGATTTCTCCAGCCTCCGTCTGATTCGAGATTGCTTTCGCGGCCTCTACCTAATGTAAGCGGTCGGGCCCTAATGGAGACGTGCAGCTCAGGACTGATGACCAGCTGTATTATCTTAGGTCGGCCCGACTCACGGTTCAACTCACATCCGGAAGTCTCCCCGAAGAGGGACTTAGCCTGGTGAAACCGATTTGTGGCAGATCTGGGGGGAATACCTCAAGTGATCTGATCAGTTTACCAGCCTATGTTCAATCAGCAAATAGCCGGGGGAGCCTAGAAATGTAGATTCTCATGACAAATGGGGTAGATGTTAACCAAATGTTGTCTATCGTTAAAAACGATCCGTTGGCCACTCAATTTTGGATGAGAGCCGAGTAAAGGACGCTTCGGATCCGCGATATATTGGAGTCATAAATTAACGCTTACATTAGGTAGAAGCCGCACAAGGGACTTCAAACCCGTGACCAGATGGGACGATGGAGAAGTCCGTCCGATATCTGGGAGTCAGGGTGCGAGGTCGCCTGCTGGGTGCTGTAAGAGTTGGCCTCTGACGGGCAGTCGCGGAACTGTAAAGTGGATTGTATTGTCCACATATTCTCTGTGTTCATCTCGGGGTAATATAATGATAAAGTTTATTGAATTATCTCAGGGTGGCAGCGTAAGCGGTAATTTGTAACTCGAATAAATCGCGAATCCAAGGTGTCCTTTGCCCGTCATGGTCACGCAGGATCGGGTGGTCAAAGAAACATTTCTAAGGATAGATGACTCCAGGTCAACATTTACCCCCATTCTCATAGGAAACGTATGTTCCCAGACTCCCCTGGTTATTTGCCGATTGAGAAGTGTGGCGAGTTCGCACTGGTAACTGTCAGTTAACATTCGCACCAATGTGGTCAATATGCACTGGCAAACCGGCCAGTGCACCAACTGCCTAGTACCGCCTAAGGTTTTCCCCCAGATCCAAACTTCGATCTCAGATGTCAACGGCCACAATTTACAGTCCGAAGACAGTGGTAGCGAAGGCCCTTCCAGGTTAAGTCCCTCTTCATGGAGGCTACCAGATAGGAGCTAAACTGTGAGTTGAGCGAACTAAAGATCACATAAATACATCAACTGTCCTGTGCCCCCCAAAGTGTTACCCCAGATCCGACCGCATAGTGGATTCACCGGTTTAGTCCCTCTTCAAGGAAGCTGTCGGTGGGAGTTGAGCTGTGAGTCGGGTCGACCGAGTTGACAAATTAGCCATATGGCCAAGCTGCATGGCCCCATTACGCCCCGGAGACTTGGCAGTTCAATCGCCATGTATACAGAGATTTTAATCGCTAACTTGACGTCATGCGTGCGGAAAACCTTGAATCTAAGTTTTCCGAAAGCGGCTGAAGCAACGCCAATCCTGTCATTAATTTCAGTCAAGCTCACATTTTGATGTTATTGTGCTTCCCAGGTACTTAAATTTCTCAACTTGCTTCAGGACATCTTGGACAAGACATATCTGAAGATGCTCATCGTTTGTATCGATGGCCATCACTTCGGCCTCACATTAAGCTACCTAAACAATGACCACAATACGCACCTGTAAACAGCTCTATCATCAGCTTGAGAGGGTCCCAATTTCTCTCCGGGGAAAAGACCGAGAGACAGGGCACCCGTTTCATCATCACATTCTTCACTTGGTTCCGGTGTATTCCTGATGCGACCTGAGAATAATTCGTAATAAAAATCAATTCCAGTTCCAAAATTGCAAAACATTAAAAGTAAAAATGGAAGGCCTCACCGGAATAAGCAGAGAGAAAACTACAACTCTTTCCTTTGTTTCCTTTGCTTCCAATTTACTGTTCAGGATCTAGCAGTGGGAAATATCTACTTTGATGGCATTTGTATGGTTTCAAGAAATTATAATAACCGTTGGTTTTACCTTGGAAATTACAGTGTCCAAAAAAAAATGACTGTTGTCTGTCTGCGGACAATGTAGTGTCTAGGCAAGTTGAAAATATAATCAATGTCCATCTCATTTTTTTTATTTTATTTTTTATTTTTATACTCTTTATTACGGTAACGGCCCACCTATTGATGTTATCTTACCTATTGATATTGAAGGCCAACAGCATGAGCTATACTGTTGCTGTCGTAATCTCTTTACAGGAGGGACTTTTTTATATCCACATTGCTCATGATTTTACTGCCATACTACTCCAGACCAGTGCCATTCTGGCTGATTCTCGCAAAAAACTTTTTGTGGAAGTCTATGCGGGCCTGTAGATCATTTGGATCACTACGGCCACTTGTTGCATGCTTCGTTTTTGCCGGATCGCAGTTTTGGTTATTCTGGAGTTGGAATAAAGCAGAGGGAAGTTTTAGAGCTCGCCCAAAGTGGTGTTTGGACCTGAAGAGAGTCAACGGGCCGGCCAGTTTGGCCAAGGACAACCAAGATTTTAAGCTAGCTGTCACCAGCGCATCTAGATGGGACAGTTGGGTTTTGGTGAATCATATATGGACATATTATACCGTACTTTTCTAGAGATAAAACCCTATAAGAGAGATCAAAATAATAAAACCTTGGGAAACTAAAGATTTGATATACTAAGAACCTTAAAGGATAACTCTTACTTATTTTAATAGCGTTAGCGTTAAGCATTTAATGTTTCAACTTTAACTTCTGTTAGATTTTCTTTGAATTAACTGATAAACAATTATCGAAGTAAATATTTTTGTTACCTGATTAACGATTAAAGAATTTAATAATTTCATTAACTGTGCCTACCACTGATACTAACCCACTACTAACTCCCGTACATCCTGCCACTTGAGTCGGGACTCGGTATCGTGCAAGAGAGTGATACGGATTCTTCTTTGAATTCCTTGATGGAGAACGAATACTCCACGACACGGCAGCTCATCAGAATGTTCAACGTACTGTTAAAACACAAGAAATAAAAATGAAATAATGTTCGGTTCATTCATTTTCTCCGACTAACATGTTCTTCTTCTTCGGATGATATGTTCAACATTGGATACATGAAAGAATCCCACTCTTTAAATCAGCAGCGGCTTTTATCCGGTATTGAAAAGCCAACTGCCATTTCGCAAGATGGGTTTTAGTGGGATTTTTAATCTAAGAGAGCCAGTCAATAAGTCTGTAACTTTTTGGATTTCTCACGTTGCAACTTGAATGGCAACACTGCTACTGTCAACAGCTATCATCTGTCAATAGACTACTGTGACATTTTGAGCAAGCTACATCATTTAGTTTGTGTTTGACAGTGATTGAAAGTAGGCAGCCGCATAATTTTTTGGGATAATGGAAAAAAGTGAATTGCATGTGCTCATCAAGCATTATTTTTGCAGCAAAAAACCATCACTCAAACCAAGGATAAGCTTGATAAATACTATAAGGACTCTGCACCATCAATTTCAATGGTAAAGAAGTGGTTTACTGAATTTCGTTGCAGATGCACAAGCACAAGTGACATTAAACATTTGGATGCCCTATTGCGGTTACTACACCCGAAACAATTGAAAAAATTCACGATATGGTGTTGGCCGATTGGAGATTGAAGGCGCGCGAGATTATAGAAGCCATAGGCATATCACATAGCTCAATGGTTTCGATTATGAAAAATCAATTAGGTATGAGAAAGTTATAGGCAAGATGGGTGCCGCGTTTGATCACAATTGACCACAAACGCAATCGTATGACAACTTTGAAGGAGTGTTCGGCCTTCGAAGGAATCCGGATGACTTTTTGCGGCGTTTCATAACCGTGGACACAACATGAGCCCACCACAACACACTGGAGACTAAGCAGCAATCGAAACAGTGGGTTTCTCCACAGCTCTGAAGAAGGCCAAGGTGGGTCTGTCGGCCAACAAGGTCATAGTGATAGATTTTTGGGATGCACACGGCATAATCCACACCGGTTACATTCAAAAGAGAAAAACTATCAACGTTAAATATTATGCCAACTTGTTAGACTGGTTCAATGACTCTTTGATTAAAAAACGTATTGCTATGTCTCGTTCGCATGAACTAATTTCCGATATTAGTTCACAAAGAAACGCAATCGGGCCCAATATAGAGTAAAATATATGCAATAAATAAAAGAATGTTTTAAAATGCTCACCGCCGGGACGTATTCTCCATCAGGTCCCAGCTCGCATATCTCGAACCACACGAGCAGGTCGTGTTTGGCGTGCAGATGAGAAGATGGCGGCTGCAGATGAGCCAGCGGATGCGACCCTTGGGCGCTCCACTTGGGGCTCCGGACGGGTGCCGAAATGGGGATGGCCGGTGGCAAAAGTCGACGCGGGGGCGCGCGACCTGTTGGACCGACAAAAACAACCATAGGAGCACGACCTGACAGACAAAGACAAAAATAAAAGCGATTAAAATAAATCACCAAAAAGGTTGCAGAAACAAAAATTGTACTTGATACTGCAAGAGTGCCTATGTAAAATAAATCACCTTTCTGATTTTGAATGAAACATATCAAAAATTCTACCTTTCCATATAAGGGCAATGGACGGCATACGCTAGTAATTACACCGACTTATTAACCCTAGAACTATAACCAAAGTTTTTCATGCTTATTACTAAAGCATGTCAAATTTTCGTATGCATTGGAAATCACAAGTAAAGGATAAATAAATAAACATATTTAAGTTTTTGCTTTACTAAAGTATATCTAAAAGTTAAAACAAATGCAAAATATCAAATAAGGGATGACAAAACGCATTCTTATAAAATAAGATCACTAACACTGTTATCACTGTCTGTGTCCCTTTGTACTCAATCTTCTATTTCACTGCCAGAGAATTAACCACTTCCATATAAAATTGTAGCCAATTCTTCGTCAGTGTAGTAGCGTTTTTTTTTCTGTGCCATTCTAGATAACGCTATTACAAATATATACCATTTGTGCTCAAAATTACTTCTAAATGTCACTTGAAAATGGTGCCGTATTACTAATATACGCACACTTACAAATTGCATTATAAACTGATAAATATAGAAAACCATTTGCCTGTTTAGCCTTTTTTGCATTAGGAAGGGACGGGGATAACATTCCTAGGCGTTAAAGCAGATTAACTCTTCCTACTTGAAGTTATGTTACAAATTCTTACTACTACACGTAAGATTTACGTATGTTAGTATTCTAGGGTTAAAGATGGTGCTAGTCCATAACTTTCTATCAAAATAATAATCTCATATGGCACATAGAAATTACCTGCTACCGTGGATTCTTGTTTGGCATCCTTATGCAGCGGGTGTTGTTGATAATGCCCAAATACTTTGAAGACTATAGGTTGAGTTTTGATGTACTCGATGAAGGATTTCGTCACCGGAACTGTAATCTGATGAAAATAATGAAAAAAAAACTGATTAATACACGGTATCATATACTTTCTCAAATTTCATCTTGATGAAACGACATACAACACGTCGCTGTCCTAGGCTATAATAAGTGTGATTTCACACTCTTTTGTTTTCTTCTCTATGATTTAATTGATATTTTATCAGCGATTTTCAATTACCTTTAATTCTCCCTGTCTCAGAAGAGAAATGCAGACAAGGTAGCTAAGGTGGATTTCTGTATGCCTAATAGATATCTTCGTGCTTCGTGCTATCTTCTCGAGGAGCGTTTTTTCCATACGATGTGGAATTTGTTGATGCATGCTTTGCAATGATCTTAACTCAATGGCACCAGATTTAGATATTTTATAGCTAACCATCATCAGTTTAAATTACAGGCGAGTAAGTATTTTTTATGTTTTACCTGATAGCTAGGATTTAATGTGATGTTCTATTTTGTATAGTTATTAGTAGTAGTATTAGATATTGTTAAATTAACTTTAGAGTTGGTTTATTTTATCGCCTAAGTCTCTATGAGATTATCTACCCCAGAGAAAATGTTATATAGAAGGTATGGAGTTAAAATATGCCTTCATTTGGCTTTATTTTTTGAAACAGATCTCCGAAACAGTGGAAATGAAGGCATTACAGAATTTCATTACTATACTGTTAAGTGATGGATAACCATGGGATGGAAAATAGTGTGCCTAATGGGAGATTGAAGGTAGGTTGAGGGCAAATGTGCCATCCCTGGCACGTTTTCCCCGAAACATCTTAGGTGACAGACGGTCTATCTAAAATATGTAAAATGAAAAAGCACTAAATTTGACCTATAAGTATAATAAACAAGACTATAATGGATCAATTTTCCAGTTTTATAAGCAGCGTTTTCAAAATGTATATGAATATTTCCAGTTTAATAAAGACAAGATTAATGCATCATATCATAACTTACATTTTGTACGTGATAAAATCCGAGTGGAGTCCCTTTACCAGTATTCTTAACGGGCTCTGTTGAAAAGGCTTCATCATGGCGGTGCAAGAAACTGCAAAATATCAAAAGAAAGGTTGTCAAATAGAATAATATGTAATATACGTACGGGTGGCCAAAAATAACATTGACGAACATTTTTATGAATAATTTTATTAAATTGGGATATAATTTACAATATATTATAAATAATAAAAATGGACGTATGTCTGAGCAATAATGTTGATTAGTCCTCAAAATATCGATGCACAGCGAAAAACGTTTAACGAAATTTGAGGCAATATCCCGTACTTCCTTCACAGTTATTTTTATCCCATTTCCAGGTTAGTGCTGATGTTAACTGATTGAAACTTCTGTCCCGTGTAGTGTTAGGCCCTCGCGTTTAAAATTGACCATACACAGTAGTCCATGGGATTCAGTCGGGCTAGTAGGCTGGTAATTCTGAAGAGCTTATGAAATCAGGTTGCGCCACTGTTGAACACTTAAAGGCATGTGAGCTAGACCAGAGTCTTGTTGAAATATCCATACCTGGTTGCCAAAATACATAGCTGGTTGCTGGCTACAAAATACAAATATCCATAGCTGGTTGCTGGCTACAAAAAATCACAGCTTTGAGAATATATCGCCGGTACACTTCTTGGTTTATTTTGACAATTTTTTCAACAAAAACAATGTGAATTTTGCCTATAGTGCAAAAGCCACCCCTAAACATAACGGATTTAGCATTCTGGCGATGAGGAAGAACTGCAACAGATTTTGGACCATTAGCAGACCATATTCTGTCATTTTGGTGATGATGCAATTCTTCAATCGGAGCAAAAAAATTATCTGTAAATATGATATTTTTCCTATTATCAGCAGTGGCACATCTAAGAAAGGCTGGCGAGTATATTGGGCGACGAATAGTTTACAGGCCCAACTTTTGCAAATTTTCAACTGTTTAATGTGAAGCATGTAACTGTGCATTATGCAGAAGTAGCGGTGAGGAGCGATTGATTGACCAGACTCAGCTGTTTAATCATGAGCTTCTCCACTACATTTTTCCCTTTGTATTGGGGCTGTTCTAAGTTTTATAAAACTTGTATCACCGCGGCCATCTCTGGCCTATTGTGATCTTCACCTACTATATTTCCATGCTTAGCTTCGCGTCAGTTAAGAACCGCAAATAAGCTTTTGGCACTGGATTGTTTTACCTCTTCAGGTTGGAGGTAGTAGCCACCCAGGTGGGTGTTTCTTTTACTCATTAGCGGGCCACATTCGCACATGAGGTGCATGGGAGTTTCCTCTGCATCTTGGCACAACCTGCACACTCTAGTATCCCAGAGATTTAAGTTGAACATGTGTCTGTTCAGGCTACAGCGCCCTCACCAGCATGCGTAGATTGTTCCTATTTAGCGCTACAGCCTCATGAACAGTGGCTAATGGGGTAGCCACTGCTTTACGGCTCCGGTGTCTGAAGAGTAGTATTGCCCCGTCCCAGGTATCCGGGCTGTAGGAAGGTCATGGTGGTTTGTGGATACTCAGTCCGCGCCCAGTAGTCCTATCTCCTTTTGAAGTTGGGGTAGTAGCCACCCAGGTGGAAGTTTCTTTTACGCATCGGTGGACCACATTCGCATACCAGGTGCAGCGGAGTTTTGTCTGCTTTTTTGTGTCTCATGTCTAGGAGCTTGAGGATGAACATGTGTTTCTACAGGCCACTGTGTCCTGTAAGTGTTTTCACCAGTATGCGTAAATAGTTCCTACTTAGCGCTAAAGCCTCGTGGGCATTCTTACGGTCGTAAGCTTTGATTAGCGTTTTGGAATGATTCAAGCCTGGTTTACTGTTCCAGTGGTTAAAGAATTGTTCCAGACAGACGTTTTTGAGTAAGTACAAAAGGAGCTGCCATGGAATTCACCGACCAAGGTCGGGCCCATCATAATACTATTGTTACACTTCTAGGGGGTGAGCGGTGAACTCCAGACTGACGAATGGCTGTGGTAGGTTTAGGACAGCTGTCTTGCCACATGTGACCGTTCAACTTACCACCCATTTACTCCCCCTTCGAAGTCATAGAATATGAGTTGCGGAAATCGCGAAATATTTGAAAATAATACAAATTTTCAAGTTTCCATGATTGTAGACACGAATATATCCGAGAAATTAAAACCAACAACCAATATTGAAAAAAAAAATACATAACGTTGAATTTATATTTTTTTATTTGGATATCCAACTCAAACAGAAGGTATCCAAGTTCAAAGTGACCAGGGTGACAAAACCGGAAATTATATAGGTAAGGACCCAATTTCTCTAACGAGAATTTCCGGATAAAATAAATACTTACTTGAATTGACAGAATACATCGGCGTATTCAGCTGGCAAAGAGTGCGCCTGCAGGACAGTCACCCGGAAGGTAAAGTTTTCGCCTGGTTGAAGATGCGGCGGAGGTACGGACGAGGTTATCTCCTGCTCATCTTCCTTCTCGCCACCGCCCGAGCAAAGGGAACTGTCACCGCGACCGCTGTCCGCATCGCAGAGATCTGTCAATATGTTCACCATTAGTGATCAATAAAATGGCGATATTAAGCGAATAAGATTAAATGTAAAATAATCGATTTACCTTCGATCTTGATAGAGGTGTTATCTATGGCTCTCTCCTGAAGATTGAGAGTATTGTTCTTGTCGACGTTTGTGTCATTTTCGTCAAACATTATTTTGGCGGACTGTTTCACCCCAACGACATAGTCGCCATTCTCTGTGGAAAATATTGCAAAAAAATTTAAATACCAATACAATACAGAAGTAATTATATCTGAAGTGTTTGTTGCCTAAAATTCATTAGTGATGCAGGTGTATCACAAGAAGTACACACCATTCTGTGTCAGACAACCTGACCATTCCACTAACGAGAATGTCATTTGGCCAGCATCAATTTCAGTTATGGCGCTATTTTAATCTACCAGAAGAGTCAATAAAGCGGTACAAAGATACATACAATTTAAAGTATTAAGTCATAACCGGCTACTTAAGGGAGGCTGAACAGTCTCCCGCAATCTTTTACAGTTATACCACTAAAAGTGTACTTATAACCAGGTTAAACACCAATATTGTTATAACCGGCATAGCTGAGTTATAACGGAGTTGTAAAATCGTGACCAATAAACGAGCTACAAATTACGATTAAATCCGTATCGCCAGTCTTATTTTATAGTAGGCGTGGCTAGGTAAACATCACTTTTTCTTTCGTAGTTTCCTTTCAAATGAGAAATGGAGCTGTTTGAGTTTGATTTTTGCACTTGAAATGTATTTTTTTTATTGGTTTCAAAGTAATTACCGGTACCTCCTATTTCTTAAGTGCATAAATTAACAAATGATGTGGAAAGTTTCGTATCGTTTTGTTACTTGTCGGGTGACTGTACGAGGGGGAAAGATAGAGGTGTCACCCGAATGAGCGAGTGAGATAGAGCATTTATGTGCGGATTTCTCAAATGCTTCTTACTTTAAAGTCGTGGTCACTTAAAAATGATCGCGTGCCATACACAATTTAAGTGGATACTTTTCAACAAAGGTATGAATACACTTTATACATATTGTTCTTGTTTTATAATTTTCCACTCCATGAAACAACCCTTATCAAAATGAGCAGCTGTCAGCTGTCAAAACCATATATGAAGTTAATAGGTTTATAAGTATTCATTATTAGGCAGGCAAGGGGTCTACAGAAAATAAAAAAATGGAAAAGTGGTCTGCGGGGCAAGAAAGTTTGGATTCCTCTGCGAGTCTTCGTCATCCACTGTACACACCAGACCTTGCACCAATAGGCTTTCACTTTTACAGGTGAAAAAAAATTAACTCCGCATTGAAAATGCCTTCAAAGCATTCATTGATTTCTGTCCAGGAGATTTTACAGCAGACGCATTAACTTTCATTATAATGTCAAAATTGCATATATAATAGGGGGCGATATTACGATTAATTAAATATATATATATTGAATACAAAATTATTAGTTCGAAATTACTTTTATAGGATGGCAATTTCATAGGTAAGGACTTAATACATAAAATAAGTGTATTACCTTCAAGTACAGCTTGAAGAGCAACTCGTAGATATCCTTTCACATCCCCCTTCTCATTGACAATGGCAACTTTATGGATCAGCGGCACCGGATACAACAAGTTGGAGAGGTAGACGAAACTCCTAAAATGTGCAGAAAACAAACAGATATAAATTGTCAATTGCTGCAGGCAAGCCCACCATCTCAGGATATTATAATGATTTGTCATCCTGTCACCATGAGATGAGTCACAACATGTCCGGTTCCTATTTACGTCCGTGGTTCAAAGACAAACGAAGGGACTGGTGCTGGGATATATTCGCAATCCCTTCGAGTAGAGATCATAAGATCCCTGGTGCCCAACGATTTTCTATGCGAAAACCGCTTGGGTATAATAATGGATACAGGAGAAATAGAAAAAAAGAAAGGACATATACATATTATATACAGACAGAAGATTGGTGCTTCTAGCAATCAATAGCTACAGTTGTGAGGTGTCAATACAACAGGCGAACTCGCCACCTGAGGAAGTTATAACGATAATGATCGTTCTATCTTCCTTGGGATGAGACGCATAGACTTGTGGACGAAGACAATCCACAAATTCAACTACGCCACATAACCCGCAAGAGTCCAATGCCTTACAGTGAGACATTAGGAAGTGCCACCCAGTTAGGCAATCCTCACTCCCTTACTACCAGATTTGGATGGATTTCTCCACGGGTTCGAGGTCGCTTGTACGGCCTGTAGCTGATGTGAGCGGTAATTTGTAACTCAAATTTATTGCTGATCCAATATGCCATTTGCCCGTCAAGCTCACACGGGATCGGTAATCAACGGATCTTTTCTAAGGATAGACGACGTCAAGGCAACATCTACCCCCGCTGTAATATGAAGTGTACACTTTTTGTTGGAGCCAGATTGAGCAGCGTGGCCAGAAAACCGATCAGTGCATCAACAGTCCAGGTTTTCCCCCAGATCCGCACTTAGGCTTCACCAGGTTATGTCTGTCTTCGAGGAGGCTACCAGATAGGAGTTGAACGGTGAGTTGGGCCAACTAAAGATAACATAAATGCGGCCATCAGAACCAAGGGGCACGGAGCCGTTAAAACCCAACAAAGTTGAGTTTTTCTCACCCGAGAGCTACAGGCAGACATCTAAATTGATTAAAAATGCCATGGGGGGTCCTTGCAAATATATAACATAAAAACAGAATATATCTCACATGGTTGAAGCGACACAGTGGAGTGAGAGCTAATGAAGAAGCAGATAGATTTATAAGACAGGCATCGTCACATCCACAAATTGGACCAAAACTCACTTTGCCACTGGCAGAGGGGTACAGAACCAAGGAGTGGATAAAGTTACTCCCTGAGACTTTTTGAGAATAACTTGAGGAAAACGGTGAGCCTGTTAGCTGGGCTCTGCTGACTTAACAACCATATGCACACAATAGAGATAGTCGACGACCCCGTTTGCAGCAAAATGGAAGATGTGTAACCTGAGCATATTATATGTACATGCCCGGCTTTGTCTGTAAGAAGAGAAAATAATGTGCTGATATGTGCAGCTTCGTCAATCGTGGATTCTCCGACGGCCTTAAAATTAGAACTAATTACAGGTAGCCGTGTGATCGGCTATCCTCCCGTTTCTTCATCATCATCACGTCCGGTTACGCCACTACCAAGCAGAGGCCAACCTCAAACAACGACGGCACTGTATACACCATAAATATAACTGAAGGCAAGTCAGTGAGTTTTCTCACTCCCGCGTACCAGTTGGTATGTTTACTCTTTCCACTAGTTAGCTCGCCACTCAAGGTCATTTGCGGGAACCTCTTGCTTTTATACTTGAGCTCAATTCTGTCTTCCGAATGTAGCCCGAAAATTAAATATTTATTCACTCATGAATTTATTTATTTATTTTATTTGCAGCTGTCAATACAAAAAATATGCACAAAAAAAAAACACAAAACAATAAATTGAAACTGAAATAGACAAAGACTATGTAATAAAACTACAGACGCTGCAAATTAGGGATATCTTCAGGATATCTCAACCTGGTTTTCAGGACACCATTTAGTGAAATTAAAATAAAATAGTCAAAATTAAATAAATGAAAAAATAAATCAATATCAAAATAATCAACATCAAATATCACAATAAAAATTTATAAAAAAAGGAAAACAATAATAATCAAATTAACAAGTAATCATTTTCAAAAAAAATCTAATAATATTTGGCTTCAAAAATCTTCTAATATCAAATAACATATTCTTATAGAGGTCCTTGAATATTCCAATTGACTTTGATAGCAATGCCATTTCCAACCGATTCCATACAACTGCAGAACAATAAGAGAAACTGCACTGGAAATTTATGGTGTTATGTTTGGGAAATATTGCAATCTCACAAATATGATATCTCACACATGGGATAGTTAACACAATTACTTAAGAGATTGGGTCATACAAAAGTAGAGTGTATTACTTTTAGACGAATATATTCTGTCATTGCCCAGTCTACACATCGTCACCACCCGCCATCTGGTTAAACTAGGCAAACTTGCAATAACTAATGGTGGTTCAAGCTATTACTGCAAAATTCAATTTTGGAATATTTAAATTTATACGCTGGACCAATGTAGCACGTCACAAGTTTAAATTCGTATTTACCTTCCGATAAGACGAAACCACGGAAATCTATCATAGAACGGATCCCCTCCGGTGAGCGCTTCAATATTATGATCCGGAGAAGTCGGCGACAGTTCTGCTTCATTGTGGTACATTTCACGCATCAGTTCAAGTCTCTGCCTGCAAAATAAAATAAAAAAAAAACAAAATATTAGAATGTCGGAGTTTCTATTTGAGGAGATGAAATGCAAAAAGCGTTTTGTCTATTTTTTCATTTCTTACGGAGAGTCAAACACAGTTGCACGAAACCTAATCAAACTCGGGCAAAGTGATTAGTAATGGGTGACAATGTATTGCATTATTTAATTATTTTTTGTGCAAACTCTGAATTCTTATGTGTTACAGGTTTGGAGTTAATTAAGCTCTAAAAATAGACGAAAAATAATACTAATTTTTATTTTGATTAATATACAGGATGCGAGAGACCAAGTTTTACTAAGAAAAAGCAACAAATCTATCAATTAGTGATATTTTTATTTCAATATTTCAAAAATTTCAAATAATATTGGAAATGTACATAATTTTAAAAATCTGCACTGAGCTGACTAAACTCATTTTTCGATATAAGCACCTTTGGCTGACACCCGTGATGATGGTGTTGAGTCTGTCGATGAAAGCATCATACGCTGCACGAATGTGGGCTTGCGGGTTTCGCTGATATTCTCGGCGAAGATATGCCTTGAGCGCTTCCAAACTATGTTTTATATGATTGGCTAAATAACCAATTGCACTAGGAGGCCAATAGCATTAAATGGTTTACCGATGGTTCTAAATCGGTACTTGACGTAGGCGGCGGAATATATGGAGAGCGACCAAACTTCAAAAGAAGTATAAATTGGGTGAAAAACGCTTCCATTTTCCAAGCGGAGCGTTAATGAAAATTTAAGGCTAGATTTCGACAAGTAAACAGTGCTGTTGCAATACAATATTTTGATATACTGTGTATAATGGCCTTGTAAACAACACTGCATAATTTATTTAAAATAAAAAAAGGATAAAACGCATTTTGAAATTCAACCCCTCATTACACACCATAAATATAACTGAAGTATAACATCAATGCCATAAGAAGCAATAAGAAAGTGTCAGTAAAAAAATAAAAAAATAATAAGCAAAGCTTGTAGAAAATACTTAATTCAACATTACTATTAAAAAGCTCCTGCATAAATTGCCGAACACGAGATTTACCGAGCGAGCAAATAGCAAGGCAGTGTGCCTAAAATAATGCAAAGGGCATCCAAGTGTTATCAATCTCAACGGTGCGCATGAGTGTACTGGGACAGTCGCTAAAATCGCCACACAGTGGGCCTACCCTGTTAAAAAAAAACGACCCTCTCTGCACAGTCTACAGATTAATTGATATTATTAATTATTATATATGAGACAAAAACATATTTCAATGAATGAACTTTGTAGCACCCGACGTTACTCGCCCTTACAGTGTGCTATAGAGCACCGATTATTGTGAACAAATTGATGGAATAGCAATGGGATGGTATCTACAAATATGGTAACCTTACATGCAACCTTACATACATAAGCACACTCTGTACCAATTATGTCACAGAGGAGAATCTAAAAAAAAGAACTCTCACTTGGGTATCAGGACAGAGTGGCATACAAAGAAATGAAGAATAGGCAGGGGAGGCTCATTGAAACCTTTATCTCCTAAAACTGGTCACCAGAAAGTGGCTGGATAGAGAATAGGAATTCGATCTATAAAATCAAAGATTATAGCGGTTGTTTGACATTATAAATAAAATAAAACGAATTTACCGAGTGAAGTTGGTAGCACCCGATACTTTGGCGATGTTGAAACCGCCGTTATCCAGGGTAGGCTGAAGTGCTGTCAATCGACAGCTGTTGTTCTATGGGTAGACCAGCAAACTGCTGCTGTTGCTATGCAGATTATAAAGGTGGTGGGGTGACGGGTTTGGCATGTGTGAATTTTGAAAATCCGCCAAGCACACAACATCGGTGCTACAAACTTCACTTGGTAAATTTGTTTTATTTTATCTATAATGAAATCGATCGTCGAACCCGTCGACACAGATATAGACAGAAAAATTTACTAGAGGGACGCACCCGGAATGAGACAAACGAAAGCCCTCATAAGGCCGTTCTTCCAAATATATCTGAAACCCCAATAAGAACAGTGTCAGACTAATGACAGGCTCACAACCATGGAAAATAGGACTGTTCTCTTTGCAGAAAATGTAGAGAGGAGGCTGAACTGCTCTACATATTTTGTGTGTCACACTTTAGCCAACTTAAGGCTAAAACTACTAAAAGACCCTTCTTTGAATCCTAATATAGTGTTTACGGTGTTAAACTGTAATTTAAGGTTACTACCCCAACTTCATAAGGAGATAGGACTACTGGGCGCGGACTGAGTATCCACAAACCACCGTGACCTTCCTACAGCCCGGATATCTGGGACGGCGCAATACTACTCTTCAGACACCGGAGCCGTAAAGCAGTGGCTACCCCATTAGCCACTGCAAATGAGGCTGTAGCGCTAAATAGGAACAATCTACGCATGCTGGTGAGGGCGCTCACAAGGCATTGTGGTCTGAACAGACACATGTTCAACTTAAATCTTTGGGACACTAGAGTGTGCAGGTTCTGCCAAGATGCAGAGGAAACTCACATGCACCTCATGTGCGAATGTGGCCCGCTAATGCGTAAAAGAAACACCCACCTGGGTGGCTACTACCTCCAAGCTGAAGAGGTAAAACAATCCAGAGTCAAAAACTTACTGTGGTTCTTAAATGACGAAAAGCTTAGCACGGAACTATAGTAGGTGGCAATCACAATAGACCAGAAATGGTCGCAGTGATACAAGGCCTTGAAAAAGCCCCACAAAAAAAATACCCCATTAGTCGCCGCCCCTAAGAGACAAAAAGAAGGAGAAAAAGATGGTATGGAATGTCCTGTGTCACTAATAGTTACCGACTTATATAAGAAACTAGCTATCGAGAAACTAGCTATCGAAACCTTCCAAAATTGTAGGGATGATGGTGTGAGCTGGCATGCAAATATCTGTTTGTATGTGTGTTCTTCCAATACAACATATGTATGTCCAAAAGTATTATCATTTCTCGGGATCTTGACATCCTTAAAAGTCAGACAGTCTTCCTTTTCTACTTCATAGGTACATTTAATTTATGGGTGTATGAAGTTTAGATGACCCAGGAATCCTTTCATCGTTTGTACGCTGCCCTTCAGGATACTAGAGTAGAACTGCAGGTTCAGGTCCAAGACAAATTAACGCTAGTGTACAGATTTTATTGTCCAATCCGTCGGATCTTTTCTTTTCGCATAAACTCCTAAAGTGTCGCCAATAAATAATAACAAATTAAAACAATAAACAATGATGAAAAAGCAGAAGCCTCAAATCGATCGCATTCTGAGAAAACTGTCAGTTTTGAAAGCTGAAAGAGTAACTACGCGAACAGAATGCGTCTTCGGCCGAAACGGTCAGTCCCCGTGAGAGACCCCGGAAGCGGCAACGACAGTGAAAGCGTGCGCGGTCGATCCGCCACAAACCTTGACGGCAAGAGGTTGGCGAGTGACAATCTGGTGTTTTGCGCGCATGCCGTAATGCACTGCAGTAGATCTTGCGCGGTCGTTTCGCTCGCGAGGCTAACGGTCGCCGCAGGCGCCTGGATTGCGGCAGGCTCCGCGATCGCTGGCGCAGTCGCCTCGTTCATGTTGTATATCTCGCGCATCAGCTCAAGCCGATGTCTGCCGGCCGTCACATGACAAATATTTTACCAAAGACATTGCTTATAATATATAATAACCTCAATTTTGTGACTTATTTAGGTGAAAATCCAGCAAAATGAATATAGAGTTAAGTATCATAAAAATCATATACTATGCAGCAAATTAACTCTAATAACACAATGCCATGAAAAGTACGATATCTATATATTTAAATTAATGAGCAATTAATGAGGAAAATAAAAACTCGACTGCAACATAAAGACAATGTCAGAACGACTGGTTTGGTGACTTTTGCATTACCCTTTATCAGAGGAAGTGCCTTTTTAACCAAATAATTCGAGCTGCCAGGGAACTGTCATAATCTCGGCAAAAATATGTGCAGTGCGATAATTACCATTGAAAAGATAAAAAAAAGTATTATGCGGTCTTGAAAACCCTAAACTCTTTTATTTTGCGTATTTCCATTACATAATAATGTGTGACCTAATGTTTTGGGGAATGGCAAATTCTATGACATTTTTTCTTCTCCAAAAAAAAGAAGTAAACAGTTTATTCAGAGTCACTCCAAGAAGGTTGTAAGCCGTTCTTCGTTCAATCACGAATCGTGACTATTTTCATCTTGCGTCTATCAAAATATTATATATGCTCGTAGACACCAGCAGATGTCCCGGTGAATAGTGATTTTCCTCACCACGACACACCTCACAAATAAACACCGCCTCGGCAGAGTGTGAAATTCACCAGAATGTATGCTACTGTACCAAGATTCCAGCACAAAGCAAAGTCGGGCCCATCATAATATTACTATAACACTTCTGAGGCATTACATGTGTACTTTGAATTAACAACTGGCTGTGGTGGGTTTAGGACAGCTGTCTTGCTGCATACGAGCGTCTACCTTAAAACCCATTTACTTCCCTTTCAAAGCAGTAAGATTTGAGATACAGAAATTGCGGTTGTAGCATTTTTCCTATGAAATAGTTGATTATTTTCCTAGAGAAATCAAGATCTTTAAATGAATGAAACATGTTTTGGATGGCAAGCCGTGAATGTCGGAATGAAATATCTCAGAAACGGTGAGTAAAATCTGGCAAAGTGAGAGTCACCCAAAATTTTCTGTCGAATGACGTTGGTCTGATTCTGATCGGGCAAGTAGGTGCCAAGAAATTAGACCCTTAAGTTAAAGAAATGTTCCAACTTACAACTCTGCATTACTGCAGATTGACATTGATGCACAGAAGCATGGACTAATGATAATTTGGCGTTGAATCCAAGTGTGCATCAGTATTACCATATATTACCAGTATCACTAAATTATGAGATTTTGGATGTCATGTTCGATCTCCTCAACATATCAGAGACATCTGTGTGCGTGAGAACAACACCTTGGGTTTTATTCTCAGATACAGCCGAATCTTCAGCAATAGTGATACAATATTGCTAATTTACCCTAGTCACGTTAAGAGCATCCTCGAGTACAGCTCAGATTTTTGAAGCCCGAAACAAGGAAACATTTTCACGTCGTTGGAGAAAATATATGTAATAGGCACAAGTACGGTTATTATTTTCCGACTTACCCAAATACTTATCCCTCCCCTTCGTGATAGGCATGTAAGGCTTTTCCTTACTCGAGCAGAGCAGAAGGAATCATATACTTCTCCATCTGGACGGATTGTTCAGCTGGTGAGGGCGCTCACGGGGCATTATGGTCTGAACAGACACATGTTCAACCTTAAGCTCCGAGACACTAGAGTTTGCAAGTTCTGCCAAGATGTAGAGGAAACTCCCATGCACCTCATGTGCGAATGTGGCCCACTGATGTGTAAAAGATCCACCCACCTGGGTGGCTATTACCTCCAAACTGAAGAGGTAAAACAATCCAGCGCCAAAAGCCTAATGCGGTTCTTAAATGAAGCAAGGCTTAGCACGGAACTATAGTAGGTGGTGATCACAATAGACCAGAAATGGTTGCAGTAATACAAGACTCATTAAACGTTGAAAAAGCACAAAAAAAACCTATATAAATTAAAATAAATAAAAGAAACTCGGAAAGAAAATTGGCAATCAGTGAAGGGCAACACAGCTAGTTCTATAATCGTCTGAGATAGGGAGTAAAGAGTTAAATCTGGATGGAAGGCTTATGGATTCAAGATTTTCAGAGAAATCAATTCAAAACCGACGACGGCGACACAAAATGAACTAGAAACAACAAAATTTGACTCTCTACAGACATTCAAATCACATTTTCCCAAACGTTCAAAACAAAAGTGCCAGGTGCAAACATCTCAAACACTGTAAAACACCAATCTCTAACACTGAACACAAACAAGACATACCTGAGTTTCTCGAGGGTCCAATAGTGTGTGGCTCCGTTCTTGGTATCCGTGACTTCCACAGCCACGATGGTGGGCGGGTAGGGCCTGTCGGCATCATCGTCATCCATCGAAGATGTGAACTCCACTGGCAGAGGAGAGAATGGAGTGTCGGTGAGCAGCGTAAACTGGAATTGGACTCTCTTGCGAAGTTCCACGGATATAGCGTTGGCTTCCTGTAATGTCAATATGTATCAATTAATATTCACACATCAAACGCTTTCCCCAGTCAGTCAAGTATATCGCAAGGTTAAACGATGAATGTATTTTTTTCTTTGTGTTTATGAACGATAACGTCGCAGTTATAAGCACAGTAACATTATAACGGTTAGAAAGTGTTCACTCGTTATTCTGCATCACTAACTCATATCGTCTTCCAGGTCTCGGCGTTTCCTTGTGACCGTGCGGTGCTGGATCCAGGATTAGGACGAGGATAAAATGGGTTATCAAGATGTCTATATCTATATTGCGAATCAATAAAAATTCAACAGAGGAGTAAACAGTTATATTGCGACGGAGGGCTGTGAATCCGAGACTTCCAGGAAAATTAATGAATAAATGAATGAAATATTATTTCGGGCCGTATAATATTAGTAACAATTTTAGCTTATAGAATAAGGTTAGTACACAGACATGCACATCATTCAAAATACAAAAGAAGTGAAAAAATCCAATGGTCCATTAAAAGCCATTGGTCTGGGCATCTGCGAACATACCTGATGCACTACAATACCTTGGCAGCCCCATCAGCACCCTGAAACCATTATTGTACTGAACGCTCAAGGTACGAAGTCTTTTCCTTGTATACTTTACCCAAAGGCTGCATGTGTAGAAATTGTGACAGTATGTTTTGAAAAGAAGGATTTTTATATCGCTTGTGCACCGTGCAAACCTGCAGGCAAGTATATTACATCTAACAGTTAGGGCCCTTCTCTCTCTTTATATATCCGTGCTGTCTGATAGATCTTCGGTTATCCAATGACTCAGGTACATACATTTTAAGACTCGACTCACCTCACAACCACTGAGAAACACTGGAGAGACAGTCCCAACAGTTTCTCCCAGCAGCCCAAAGACAAGGAGTTGACTTTTTTAACATTATACCTGAGCCCCTGGGCCGACGCATATGACTCACAAATAGCGAGCAGCTTCCTGAGTACCCCGATCGAGGGTCAAAGCAACACCATGTCATCTGCATAGCTGATATTATTGGTAGAAATGATACCGATTAAAAACGTAGGAAAATGATACTGCTTGTCTGAATTGATTCACACATTTGGTACAGCCATTTTATCCTTAACCTAATCATGTATTAAACATTGAACGAAGCCACGAGGAATCGCCAGTATCTGAACGACCAGCTTAGTTAGCCGTGGAGAATAACAATTGTACGCATTCTGTCATTACAGACATCCAGATTGATAAGGATATTATACTGTAACTATTTTGGAGAATGAAATGTACCTTAAGGAAGATGGCATTGCCCCAAAGGTCATCTCTGAGCGATGTGAACTGATGGTACTTCCATTTGCGGAAAGCCCAAGCTGCCAAAGCCGCCTCCCGTGCTGTCCAGCATTCAGTATCAAACAATGGATTCACTGTGGACAGATAAAAAAATATACATGGAGCACACCGAAATGATTAGGAATAGGAAAAACAACACTAATAAAATAACTAAAAAAAAAAATTCCCATTTTGAACTACCCTCCATTAAAATTAAAGTGTTTTTGCATACACATGAATTAATTGTTGAAACTTTAATTTTAATTCGAAGTTAGCAATGTTAAAATAGTAATTTTGATACTTCGATAGCTTCTTCAAGGTCTCGAAATCACTGACCATGTAACTTATGTAATAATTATAATGATTATTTATAATACAGATTATTATTATTTTTAATTCTGGGTAGGCAGCTTTGCTGATATGTCCAGATCAGATCTTGTAAAGCTAGTCATAAACAAAATTAATAAGCTTTTAGGTAAAAATTAAGTCTGTTTTTAATCTGAGTGACAGAACTTGTTCTTATCACTTTAAATGGTAGTTTATTCCACATGTCCTCCACTCCATTTTCCAGTACCTTCCTCAGAAGATTAGATTTAAATATGGCAAGGTTGCGTTATTTGCTGTGACCTCAAAAATTTGTGTTGACATTGAATGTGTTAAATTCTCTAGCCCAGGTATATTGTAATAATTTGTGAGAATTTTATATGTCTCGATTAGGTCGCCTATTTGTCTTCTTTGTTTGAGAGTACTCAGTCCAAGTAATTCCAAGCAATCTTCATAATTCCTATTCTTCAGGCCTACTGGCATTTTGGTTGCCCTTCGCTGTACCTTTTCCATGACATCTACATCTTTGCATAAAAAATAGGGGTTCCACAGCTGATAGCCATACTCTAGAATAGGTCTCACATATGAAGTGTAGATCTTTATAATCAACTCTATTAACAGAAGTTGGAAAACCTTCCTTATCAGATATAGAGTAGAGTTGGCTCTCTTAGTGATTCACCTATGTTGTTTTCCCTTTTGCGATCATCACTAATTGTTATTCTGCCAGATTCTGCCAAACTGCAGAAAAAACTGATGCATAAAAGAAACACCCACCTGAGTAACTACTACCTCCAAGCTGAAGAAGGTAAAAAAATCCAGCGCCAAGAGCTTAACGCAGTTCTTAAACGACACAAAGCTTAGCATGGAACTATAGTAGGTGGCGATCACAATATACCAGAAATGGTTGCAGTGATACAAGGTTCAGTAAACCTTGAAACAGCCCCACACAACAAATTAAAAAAAAAAAAAAAAAACTGAGCGACGATCTCTCCAGAATTTTCGAATGGATGCAGAAATAGCAAATCACATTAAACCTGGACAAGTGCACTATTCTCCACTTAGGCCAGAGTAATACCAAACTGCAATATAATATTGGCAGTGGTCATATAAACGAGTCAAGGAACAACAATATCTCGGGTTATTGGTATTGTTCGACTGAATTGGAAAAAATATATTATCATCATAGTGAAGAAAGCAAACTCCTTAACCTATTTTAACCTCCTATTTGATAGAGAAAGGATGGTACTACACTACTGCAGATTTGCTTATACTCAAAATTTAAAAGTCATATGTTCAACCACTATTAGAGTATGGCTATCAGATTTGGCGTCCACACTTTGCAAAAAGATAACAAAGTTGCCGCGAATACTGAAGCAGTACCGCTTCGAGGAAAGGTTGCAGACACTGGGACTTATCACACTGGAGGAGCATATAAAGCGAGCAGACCCGATTAAGACCTATAAGATACTCGTATTATACTACAAATATAATAACATTCCTCCTATTTACATACTCCACACAACCACCATCATCAAGGTAATGACAGGAAGCTGTCAATATCGAGTTTTACTTTGAACCCTCAGAAGTATGTTCTATCTAAGAGAGTTGTGGAGGACTGGAATAAACTTCCCAGTAGTGTTGCAGGTGCCAAAAATAGAAACAATTTTAAGAACAAACTAGACAAACTCAAGAAAAGTGAATTGAGAGATTTAAACTAAATCAGTGCAAGTATAAAATAATTAATGTTATTAAGATACACCAATTACAGCTTTAGTCTGCTTGACTGTTAAAACGATGTGGTCAGTCAAACTAGTCGGTTTTCAACTCAGGCGCTGGTAGGCCGCATAGCTGGCATATTGCAGTAGTCTGTAATTCCTGTAGATTCCACCATAAAGCATGTCTAATCAAGATTATCTCAACGTAGATTGAGATAATCACATTGGCTTATGAACTATTTTGTACTGTACGTTCACCACTGTGTACTGTCTGTTTACTTTAATAAAACACTTTGATAATTTCTTTGGTTTTAGAAGCCAAGAAAACAAGAAAGTTGAGAAAGATCGGCAAGAAGCTGGAGGAACATGTCTAGAGAGGAGTCAACTTGGTAAGACAAGGGATGTCTTAGGAAGGCAGCCAAGACAGCTGGTGTACCATTTAGCACATTGTGGTTCTTAATTATTACATACAATTACAATGAGACTGCTTGATTAAGATTTGTAGTTCCTAATTAGTAACATAGGCTTAAAAAAAGACTGTCGATTAATACTTTGAGACTTAAGATTAATACTTTGAGATTGTCGATTAAAACATTGAGATTATTAAGTAAAACTTTATTTTTTGCTACCTACTGTTTTTAAGCCAATGAGAAGACCGTAGATTAAGTTTGAGTTCTTTATTATTTTTTTTAAACTTTAAGAAGACTGTTGATTAAATTTGTCACTAATTCCTTTTCCTATCTTATAAAAAGAACTTTTTGAGATAACACATTTAGGTTTACGTTTAATAACATAATAATGCATTAGATTTTATCACAGTTATAACACTCGGGCACTATAATATCTTCCGCGCAGCTGGCTGTCCTTCTACTATGTGGGTGTGGCCACCATCACCGTAATTCTGTGGGAAGCCATTATGTTAATGCTTCAGATGTCATGTTTTTCTAAGTATCTCATATTTGTTTAAGAAAATAAAGATCTCAATAGCATAATCATGTATTTTTTATTCATTTAAGGTCTCATGAGTCACTGTGTACTGTTAGAACCACTGCGTACTGCGGGTGTGAGTCACTGTAGCATGGTACCTATACACAGTGGCTCATTTCCCACAAAATAAAAAAATGCCAATTACTATTTTTTCTGTGATCTTCATTGAAATTCCAGTCATACAGAATTAAAGTTTAATAACCACTCCCTACCGTGTGTTAGTTTCAAGTAAATCGGCAAATATTTTATGGTCATTAGAGGCGACTGAAAAAAGTGAGCCATTGTTCCCTCCAATACCCTAATCATTTGCGAGGACACAACTACAAACTGGAGAAAACACGATTCTACACCAATACCAGGAAACAGTTCTTAACCAACTGGATTGGGACCAGTAGTACAGTTTACCAGATGATGCCGGTTGAAGCGTGTAGTGTTAACGCATTTAAAAATAGATTAGATGTTTATTTTAACAATTACTCTAAATAAACTTGTACCATAAAAATCATTTTTAATCTATATAAATATAATTTTATACAAGTGTATAATGAATTTATATAGTAATAACTTAAGAACTTATTATAGAATGTAACTTATTTCATTACTCATTATTAGTATGCCATTCAGATTGTCTTGTTATTATTTATAACATAAGGGCGTAACCCACTGACTTATTTTTAAAAATGCACTTGCTGAAAAACAGGCTAGGAATGAAATAAAGGAGGATATAACACTAAAGTTAAGAGTAACATAAAGGAAAAGAAGAAGACATAAGGAATATTATAACATAGCAAAAAAGGACCATAAGGAAAATAACTTATAGATTCTAAATAAATTAAATTCAGACATACCAAAAAATATGCTGCCTGTCTGTAAAACTTAATAATAAAAATAATAATCAATATACCAACCAAAGATATCCTCATCATTGTGAAAGTCTTCAGGAGTGTAAGAGCTGTACATGGACATGGTGACACTCTGCTCCTCGACCTGACGCTGAAGAGCGTCTATGCGGGCTTCATAGTTCTATGAATGAAAAAAAAATAAATTACTAATAGCCGTATTCTCGTTTCCGAGCAAGACTCTGGTTTTGATACGAACATACAAGTAATTTACAAGCAAACAAAAAAAAAGATGTTCTATGAAGTATTGCATTTTATTCTTTGTCCTACCTTCCTCTGTTCTTCGAACTTTTGATCAGCGTGCTCCTTCTCGCGTCGGAACTGCTCTTCTAGAGCACAGAGGCGTTTCTGCATCTCGGCTCTCAAATCGATGCCTTGTTTTTCCAGCAGCTCGCATTGGGCAAAATCCCAATCGGCTATCTCGCTATCGCTCCCTGTTATACAACAAAAAACAACAATATCTTTAAGCGTTTGATATTAACAAATAATCGATAGGTAATATTTAATTAATTGTTTATCAGAAACTGGCATCCGAAAACAGATTATTAAAACAAAATAAGATTTTACCACGTCAGTTTCAGCGATGTTACAATGAGTGTGATAAAGACAATGCAACAGTTACATTATATACGGTTGATTACAAGTGAAAAATTGGAAAAATACTCCTAGAAGATACCAATATGTAGGAGAAGGTGAATTACAATCACAAGGCAAAAATCACTAGGCAAACATGAAATTATAAATAAATCTATCACCTCCCTCCCTGAAATAGTTTATCTCACCAAATCACGGAACGTACTGCCTCCAAAATTATATGGCTTGCCCAAAATCCACAAGGATAATGCCTCTTAAAACCGATTGTGAGTCAAATCGACCGCCCCACATATCTTCTGGCAAAACGACGTCTTATGTAAAATCGTCTGATTGTGGAAAACCTAAAACTGACCAAAAATGGCCGAATTATGGTGAGCTTTGACATCATGTTTTCTTTTCACAAATTTGAACATGCCTTACAGTGATGAGAGACAAATCGAGAGCTGAAGACCACCAGATCATTTACACTGACTTACTTGAATATTGATTGATATCCTGCTACTTCCTATGGAGCGGCGATTATTATAAAGAAATCGAAGTAGTAGCTATGCAATGTGTTATGTCACCAATAGTTAGCGACTTACATATGGAATATATTGAGGAACCCGCCTTCAAAACTCCAAAATCAAAGCAATTCTCTGGCTTCGCTATGTCGATAACACTTTCTGTATCCTGAAGGGTGATGTATAAACGGCCACAAACCTAGCAGATCACAAGTATTCTTACCAAATGTCAAGGGTGTGACGGATTGAACGAGTAAAAATGTGAAAAAAATCGATAAAAAATAATCTTCAGACCAACTCAAATTATAGCTCGGTCTCTGAGACCATAATACCACTGCAAACCCAGGGTCTGTATAAAATCGAGTGCCGCCGTGAGAGTTGGTTTATGTTAGACAAACAAAGTGACTCATAGCAACTCGACTAATGGAACACATCAAGGCTGTTAAAAAAGTTCAACGAGAAAAATCGGCAATTTGCAAACACATCTTGGACAGCGGAAGAACTACTAGGTGCATTTTCACAATCCCATTGTGATATCCTAGAGACTATTTTAATTCCACTAAAACTATTATAATAGCAGTAAAAAATGTCAAGATTGTTAAATTCAAAGAGTGAAAGAGGTATTCAAAATTTCGCCAAAGTATGAAAGTATCGACAACATGATTTAATTGGGATCAAAGAATATGAAATATTTCAGAGGTGTGTATGCTTGGTTTTTTTTTATAAATAGCAAGAATATCTAAACTATTATGACACACACACAACCTAAACACAGGCTTCTTATGTACTAGAAAATTTTAGTTATTTTAGTTTTATTAAGTAGTTGTCAAATTAATTTCTGTAATTTTATTGATTTCCGTAACCGGTT
>JAOPUG010000033.1:24138219-24149973 GCA_027564375.1 Micropterix facetella | reverse complement strand
TTAAGTAGTTGTCAAATTAATTTCTGTAATTTTATTGATTTCCGTAACCGGTTTTACTATTATATTAAACTGTATTTTTAATGTAATTATTCACTGTGTGTTTTATTCCGGAAATAAAAAATAAAGAATAAACAATTCCCCTTTCACTTGTGAATTTCATAAATTTGACATTTTTTACTGTGAATATAAATGTTTTTTCGACATAACTAGTCTTATTAATCATATGCCACTCTACATCAGTTTTCTCATTTTTTTTCAAAATTTTAGAATGCGTATATTCTGTGCAAATAAAGTATTTACTATAAATGTCTGAAACCCTATTAGGGCTGAGATTTCAACCCCTTAAAAGGTTGTAAAATGTTCTTCATTTTATCTACCTTTGGCATTTGACATACCAAATCAAAGAAACCGATTTTAGGGCGGACGCAGTTCACTTTAAAAGATTTAAGTAATAAGAAGGTTTACTGACCAGGAGTATCGCCAGCGGGACTAGCCTTCTCTTTGGTCTCTTCCTTGTCGCGTCTCTGGCCGGGGTGTGTGAAGCGGAATACATGGTTCTTGCCGAGGATTACGCGTGAGCCGGTTTTCAAAATAATCGGTTCTGTCACCTATAAAAACCATTGATTAGTTCATCAGATTCTTTTTTATTTCCACAACAACAAGACAATAATAAAAGTATTCTAGCTAGATCAGCGGTATGCAATGTTTATAAATTGACTAGCCTAAATCTTAAAAGTTTTTTTTCAGGGACCTTAAAAGGGAAGGATCCAGTTCACATAATAATATATAGATAATTGAAGCAAACGGTAGTAAATACAGCATCGTTGCTTGTATAATAGTGGTCTATTCAAAAAGAGTATCCAATGCATCTAAAATATCATCATGTGATATTGTTCTTTTAAGAAATGAAACAAGAAACATTCACATATCTTGTAGTGGTGTCGATACCGAATAATGTGCACAAAAGTTAAGCTAACGTAACTACCTAGTTAACATTAGTGGTTTCATTCAACTGAATAGCATTCACACGAGATATCACTTGAATTTTTATGTCAACAGACATTGAAATAATAATATTGATACGTGATAAAGAAATTAATGTCCTAAATGAATTTACACACTTTCCATCTCGCTTGATAGAAATAAATTTAATAATGAGATACAGGAAGTTTTATTTCTCCTAATATTACGCAAGCTATGTTTGTACGAGGACTATACTGAAAGTTTACAGAATTAATAAGAAACAGTTATAACGATAGGTAAAAACCAATGTATTGTTTCTCAAAATATATGTACACCCAATATTCCTGACACATTTTCATATGTATAAACCGATTTTCATTACATTTATTCTACTCCTCCATGATGACCTCGGAAACATGTTTTTCATATTCTTCGACAGCCTCTTCTAGCGATGAAAGTCGTTGACCGTATAATTGGTTCTTAATTTGGGCAAGATGATAGTTTTTATAATAATGTCTCGAGGCAGTGGGTTTACCCACAGCGTAGCGACACTCATAAAATGTAAGGAGGATGGCTCATGAGTTCTAAGTTTTTCGGCTTCAAAATTCGTTTGTCTGTCTGGCCGTGGACAGCTGACATTGTCACGGTGCAAGATGATGCAGCATTTATGGCTTCTTTTACGGAGTTCATCAACAACTTCCAGCTAGCAAATGGTCGTGTACAAATCAACATTCAGGGTACAATGATTCTCCAAGTAGCTGCATGTCTAGTTACCTAAAAAAAGAAGCCATAATCTGGTTTGCGGTACCTTGCACGCATGCCACTTTGATTGGATACGGGTCATCCTGCAAGAGCAAAATGGTCGGCTACTGCTTTGTTTCAGGATTGTAGTGGCATATCCATGTTTTGTCACCTACTACTATGTCCAACATCAAATTTCTCGCCCCTTCATTGAACCTGGTAAGCATGGCATTGTACCAAGTGACGTGTCTCATTTTTTGAGCCTTAGTCAAGTTGTCTGAGATCCACTGCAAGCACAACTTTCTCACAGCAAAATGTTTGTATAAGATTGATTGTACCTGACTCATGCCTATGCCTACGGATGCCCGAATCCAATGGTAGGTCACAGGCCTGTCTGTTTCAGACATACTGTTTACAGCATCGATGTTGTTGACAGCAGTGGACAGACGACCATCACAAAATTCGTATTGAATTGTCACTGAATTGTCATTGAATTGTTGTCGTATTGCCGTCTTTCTTGGTGCTTCATCGCCAAAAGCAGTTTGAAGCCGAGCTAGTCTCTGCTTAGCTGTCTAATTTACACTTAAAATCATAGAAAATTATAAAGTAAATATTCAGACATGCATGAATATACAGACATGCAATTTTTAATACGACACCACAATGAAAAAAAAATGACAGAAAGAAACTTTTTCCACAACCAGAGTTCCATTTTCATATGTAATTATTTTGAAAAAATGTATATGGCCAGTTCCGAAAACTTTCACTGTGATCGATGTAGTAGGTCATTTTTCGTGTCTTAATCATTATCACAACTTCGACCACCTTTCTATTTTGTCAAAGAATGTCACACTTCTACGTCAAGCAGATGCTTATCATATGGCAATAGAGCCTCAACTTTAACACTAATATTAGTTAATATCTAGAATGTAGTACAACAGCTAGAACAAGAAGAAGACTCTTACCTCTCGCCCATTGACGTATATCAAAGCGCTATGATGAGGAATAAGACATATAACGCCATCGCTGTTTTCGAAGATGCAGTGCTCACTAAGGATATGCGATCCGCAGAGTTGAATATCTTGGGGGATATTAGCCTCTGATGTGCCAAGACGTGTGATACCTGATCAATAAATTTTAAAAAATAAACATCTGCAAAAACTTGAACATCTCGGATATCTTTATATCATCTCAGGTCTGACCTATATAGGCATTGCCCTATATTAAAGAAAATTTAAAATAATAGGAAAAGTAGCGATATACATCGGCAACTTCGGCCCGTCCCTGATTGGTAAACCCCAACTTATCCAATTGCCTTAAAACCTATCCAATAAGTTTCTCTCGTCAATACAATTCTAAAAATACCTATATACGTTACAATTGCTTTACCTATTGGTCAGATTCTCTTCCATGCCAAGATAACCAGGATGCACCTGCACGACTCGGATCGAATTTGCTGCCACCTGGTTGTACTTAGGGTCACCCAGAGAGGCTGAACACCAAATTTGGTTAAGATCGGACCATGGAAAGTCTTTGGACATACAGCCGGACGCACAGCATGCAGAAGACTATATGGCCCGTCCTACGTAATACTACGAACGAGTCAAAAAATTAAGAAAAGCTCAACCTGAAAGAAAACAGAAAATAGTTTGCCAAAGGATGAAAACTGAAGTGAAAGAGTAGGGGCAGCTCTATTTAACGAAGCTTAATGACTAGAAAATGCGAATAGGAAAGACACAATCAGAAGAAGACCTACATTGAACACGGATCCCAAAAAAAATAATCAGTGTATCACTGCGGCCAGCAAAGACCAGCATTATATAATGAGAGCATTTCGCATTGCACACACAGTATACAGACAGTAGCTTCTCTTAAAACAAAATTGAAAACGAAACGAGTGACATCACAAGTCGTAAGGGCTACCACAAATCGTAGCACGATAACTAGACAATTGTACCAAAGGCGCCATCCATGACCTTGAACGAAATACGTTGAAAGAGAAGTCTCAAGCGTTCGTCATATGGCCGCCACACTCCCAGAAAAAAGTAAACAACGAGCACAGAAACATTTACTTTCCACAACCCAGAGCCGCGTAATAGCAAACACAAGCGTTTGTCATTACGTACCCTTCTGCACACTTTCCTCGCAACTTATCCCTGCCACAACTTACCACCCGAGAGTGCGTTCACTGTTCTGTCTGTATATTGTGCTAACCAACCATTACAGATTATTGAGAAACACGACTGCTACGATTTTTAAATTTTAAGTGCCAATAACTTTTAACAGAAATGTTTGAAGTGAAACATACCTTTTTATTAAAATTCTTTATCAAATCATACACCCTAGTATAATAGAATTATTGTTTTTTTTTTATTTCAATAATAAAGATGATCTACTATTGTAAAAAATAGAATATCATTAAAACGTTTATTGTTTAATAAACACCTTTATAGAAAGAAAGATGCGACTCAAAATTATTATGATTTATTATTGTACTGAAAAATCCGACAGTACCTACCAAATTAGAATCGAATATTAACTAAATGTATTAAATGATTCCTGGATAAATAATATATAGAGACATAAATCACTTCATTTATTTATCTAAACCAGTACATTTATATCGCACCGGTCTTGTACCTCACAATGTTCGAAACATAGCAAGGTTTTCTTTAGCGTGGTTCACCTAATAAATATGCTTTAAAATAGTAATTAACTCACCGTCTTTGATATAGTAGAGCAAGCACTCAGAGAGGTTGGGATCTTCGTTCAAGTTGACCAGATGAGGAGACTTCTTGGGCGAGAAGACTCCGACGGTGATACCGCCTTCCTTGACGGCAACACCCATCTCTGCGAAGACAGCCTCGCGCTGCACCCGGATCTGCTCCGTGCGTTTAAGCTTCTCCTCCCAGGTTTCGTTCAGTTCTGCGGAGATAAAAACGTAATTTTGATGCAATTAGTAAGTAAGTGAATACTATTTGCATAACATATTTTTTTTTACAAAATGCCCAACTGGCATTATCCAACAGTTAACCGTATGAAAATAAATGTGAGATATTCATGTATAACATGTGAAGAAATGATATTTACTAGGTAATAAAAATTTACTTAAAACAATAACTTAATAAATGCCCAGGAGAAAGAAATTGGAAGAGGAAAGATGAAGGAAAAGTTGAAATAACTGATTGTCTACATTGAAAGAAGTAATGGTAAAAAGACAAGCTTCAAAGAATGCTGCAGACGGTGAGTCTCTTGAGAGGGAGGTCATTCCAAAGCCCTGCATCATGGACAGTAAATGTGTAGGAGAACAGGTTTGTCCTGTGTAGTAGGATTTTTAGCAATTTATCGGAAACCGGAGACGAAATATGTGACTTTTAGCATCAATAATTCTGGACAACCGCATACATATTAAACTAACCATCCCAATAATAACCCAACCCTGCCTTGTATCTGCGATTCTTTAGAGAAAGTTATCTCTATCAAATACTTGACTGATGGGATATTCATATTTACAAGATGACTGCGAGAGTTGAGAAATTGTGCTATGTTTTTTTGTGAACTGAGATATATGAGGTGTAACTGTCCAAAAACCCAGATTAGCGTTATAAGACCTTTTATTGGTTTTCTTAGATATGATTATAACTGTTTTAAATGGAATTTGATTTTTTGCAACCTATTTAACTGTATTTTAATGCCGTTTGTTCAGTATCTGCAAATATGTCCATCTTAAGACAAGCTTCAGCTCAGTGATGCGACACTCAGATTTCTAATTTTCAGGATTGTTTTGTTTGTATTTTTAGTTTAGAAAAATATTGCAAATTAGATTTTAGTCTTTTTCTTACTATTTAATGTGATATCTAACTAATGCTGCTTGTTTTTTTAATATGGACAAAATATTTGGTTATGCAGAGTATACCGTCCAAGGTATACTCCGACGGTAAGCTCCGCAAAGGAAAGAAATGTGTCTCTGCGGGGATGTAGTATTATGGCTAGGCAGCAGTATGTTACCCCGGGCTAGTCCATATATCAAAGGGCGTTAAGGACTGTCATCAGACTGATTTAAACCAAACCGAACCAGGCTAACTCGCAGACATTGTTTGCAGGTTTGCCTGGTTTTAAAATTATTTTCACCATATGATTTTTTACACATTTTCACACATGCATAAAAGAGAAAATGGTGGAGACAAGGTAATATACGATCAGCAAATAAATGATCAACCTTACCAGCTATTAGTTTCTCAGATGCCTGTAGTTGATCGACCGCCTCTTCAGCAATCGTAGTGGCAGCCCTGCTAAGTTTCGGCGAAAGAATCTCAGCATCACTCTTCTTTCTCGCGTTCGGGTTATTGTCCTCCTCTCCTGCGGGAATAGAAAAATTAATACCAACTGCGAAAATAAAAAATGTAAAAAAAAACAACTTCAATATATGAAGCACGAGCGACAAAGCAAGAACAATGAATACAAAGCCAATTTAATTATTTGTACGATGGTTGTTCAAATAGAAACGACAATTTGATTTCCGTAAATTACATAATCTGAGAGCTCACTGCGACTAATTTTTCATTTCATTTCAGGCTATTTTATGCCACAACGGATGTAGCGTCGTACACAATATGTACAAAAATTAAAGTATTTGTGATTTAAATTTAGCACCATTAGCGTGAACTTCCAAGTAGTTCTAATAGCGGCTGATAAGGGAAGACGTTAGCGCTGAGCGATGACAGATAACACTCATCTAGGCAATAGTATGTGTTACTTTTATATGGGAAAAATATCTGATGAGATTTACATTGACCATCTCTATACCGATCGTGAAAAAAAAAGCGTAAGGGCTGGACGAGAGTTGGCCGTGCAAGGTGATCGCCGCTACATTCAGGTACGAGTGTAAAATAATTTAATATTTAAGTTAGATTTAGAAGACTGGCAAATGCTAATCGAGACACATTATTACAGGCATTAATAAATATCTGATTAGAAACACAAACATCCCTTTCCCCTTTCTTGTATGCCTGCTTTTATGCCTGTGCTTTTATGCCTGTGCTTTTATGCCTGCTTTTATGCCTGCTTTTATGCTTGTATGCCTGTGAAGCCTGCTTTTAAATAACTATTTTCAAATATTTATTTTTTGACGCTGTTACATAAATAAGGCGTAACCAAATGTCATCACAAAACGCCAGTAGTGTAATAATGTATGTACAAAGTATAACCCCTGTAGGTGCAAATGGTGATGGAATAAAACTCAGAACAGGTCCATGGTCATATTGGATCAACCCACCAACAGAGATGACTCATGTCAAATGATAGATTTTAGCATGTACTTCATTTCATAATACGGCAGCTAAGTTCAATACAACTCGGCAGTGAATGGCTAAAGGTGGCTAAGTCATGAAAACGTGTTTCGGAGATATTGCAAAAACAAAGTTTGGAAATTCGGGACAAATGAGAGATTCAGTGAAATAAATCATACTGTGTAACATAATTTATAGAAATTCCATGTCCACTAAATAGGGCACATATTTTTAGTAAATAAATATATAAAATAATATTTCTTAAAAAAGGAAGTATACTTGGCATATCCAAATAACAGATTTTCAAATTAGACAATCCATTTACACCAGCAAATTCTATGAGGTTTGAAAATTCAACAAAATATATGTAGACAATAACTCCCTGAAGAAGCCATAACTGCCATAAATATGTTTATAGTTAAATTACTTTAAATAAATAAGGACATAAAAAATACACAAATAACTAAGGGATGCTTTTAGTACCAAAAAGTCGACAGCCTTGTTTACTCAAACCAGCAAAAAGCAAAAATAAAAGTTGTTGGCCATGATGAGACATGTAAAATGAGGTACATGTCGCCTGTGGTCAATCCATCTGTTTGAACAAGAATGACGAGTCAGAATTTTATGGATTTTTGCCTTTTTAGAGCTTAAAACGGAATAAACAACAGTGGAAATACCAAAAACAAAAGTTTATAACCGCAACGAGACCCGTAAAATGAGGTACATGTCACCTGGGGTCAATCCATCAGTTTTGACAAAAAATTAGCAGTCAGAATTTTACGATTTTTTACACTTTTACTACCTAAAACGAAATTAACGGTAGAAATAGCAAAAATAAAAGTTATTGGTCATGGTGAGATGTGTAAAATGTGGTACACTTCGCCTGAGGTCAATCCATCTGTTTAGAAAAAAATAACGAGAAATCAGAAGTAATATGGGCAGAAGTTTGATAAACCCTTAGGTTTTCCCCCTGCCAAGTTTAATTATTAAAAACTTAGCTATCATGACAGTTGTCTTGGCTCTAATGTTATATTCAATATTACCTACACACAAATAATCAAAACACACTAATATAATTTAATAGGTCTGGCAGAATAATAGATTAAATACAAATGCTAAGTCTATGTAGAATTATCAATATAAAAATATTTTATTGGCAAATTCAGCAATATGCCAATGTATTTTTTTTGAATAATTAATATAAAATAAATGAGAAAAAGAATGTCAGCTATCATCATACTAAATTTGAGAAATCATGCATGGAAAATCAATTCAGAATTTTCAAACTCCTTTATACCATTAATTGCCACCAAGTAAAAACTGACACCAAAAATTCTCCGCACAAAGCTAAATCGACTATATAGTTATTTTTTTTGATTTAGGCATTTATTACTGATGAAAAGCATATGCTCAAATATTGTCCGAAAATGTCCCAAAATTCTGCAGTTGAAATGAATTTAGCTGCCGTGGTATGAAATGAAGTACTCGCTAAAACCTTTAATTTGAATGTGTCTCATCTCTATTGGTTCTTGGTCCAGGTTTCATACAAAACTGCCCATAATCCTTGGTGTAGGCATCAGGATAGGTGCCCATTACATTTTATCCTGATCCTAGTCCTGAATCCAACAATGATAGAAACCACGAGGAACTGCTAACATCTGGAAGATCATGATGAATAACAGCTCTACACATACTGCTGTTACAACAGCCAGCCAGAAAAATCATAAAATTGAGAGTGTTACTAAGTGCCAGTGAGTGTCGTGTCCGATATCAGATGTAGACGGCAAGCGTTTAAACCTACCATTCTCACTTCCTTGGCCTAGAAGGCCGTACCTGGGCAGTTCTAATTCGCAGCCATGGTTCAACTATGATAAAAAATGTGGTGGATTTACTTTTCCATTGGAGATCAGACTTCTAAGATGCTACATATTCTCAATATTATTTAATAGGATGGAAAACTGGATATTTCCAGACTTGATGTAAAGAAAGCTTGAAGCCAAAAAATGTATGTGTATCGGAGGATACTAAGTATAAGCTGGGTTGACAGAGTCAGGAATGAAGATGTCTTAAAGCATTTGAGCAAGAACATAAAAATATCGAGTACAATAAAGGACCGCAAACTCGAATACTTCGCTCCCGTCATGCGTGAAACCCAAAAGATATAACATTATGCATCTAAACATTCAAGGCAAAATACCCAGAAGAAGTCCAGGATGAAGAAGAACGCGTTGGCTTCTTAATCTATGTGAATCGCTTCAGAAATCTATCATATCCTTGTCTGAAGCATTAAGGAACTACAAGTCTTTAAGGATCTTGGTCTCTTCAGGAAAATAAATAACTCCTTCCTAGAAAAAAATATCTAAAACTGCGATTTCTGCATCTCAAATTCTATGGCTTCGAAGGGGGAAAGTGAATGGGGGTAAGGTGTAAGCACGCTCACATGTGGAAAGATAGCTATCCTAAAGCTACCACATTAGTCCGAAGTCCACCGCCCCCCCCCCTCCCAGAAGTGTAACAATAATAAAGAATTGAATTGGAATGAAATAATATTATGATGAGCCCGACTCTAGCCTATATTAAAAATCATATAAAATGCATTCGCAGCAAGTTTCATACTCGGATATTTAATTTTATCATTTTTATTTGAACTGGTCTTATACAAAACATACAATGATTATACAAAGACAATACAATTTTGAAAAGTGTGTATGCATAGTATTATTAAGCACACGTAAGCATAAATATTCATAAAATTATACATATAGATATCGATTTATGAGTATATTATAAAATACATATGAAGACTTTCATTTTTATAAAAATACATATTTAGTAGATATGCAGCATTTACCATCATGCAGAGAGGAAATAGCTCTTTTTATGGTTCTATTCCACCAAAGCGTACAGAAGGAACCATGTGAATTCTTTAGTAATTATTCTCATATATCCCCCTGTTCAAAATGTATCCAACCTTTCCGACAGCAAAAATACATTTATCTAAACAAAATAATTTTACTGTGTGTTTCACCATGTGGAAAACATTTCTGGAACGCATCTTCTGGAATGGTGGTCAACTGGGCTGTTGCATTACGCACAATGTCTCTATTGTCTCTTCGAATCGGTCGCTTACAGTGTATTTTTCAACTTAAGTGATTAAAGGTGTAAGGAGCGTGATGAACCACTGGAATGCCGGGAATGCAGGATCCTGCAAGACCATAATCCACACTCAGTCAAGGATAATGTCATTTCAATTTTTATTATATTAATATGTTTTATCATTACCGGTCCGAGAAAAAACCAACATGAAGAATTTCTTCGATTGTTGTTGAAAACGACAAAACTTATTTTATTCGACGCTAAGTATCATTTTGAGAACCACGATTTTTATAACTTTTATGTCGTGGATTCCATAAATATGGTTCAGTTTGAAAATTTTCAGAAATTTAATCACTCTTTCATTTGTTCACTCCATAGCCAAAGAATACGTAGCCTCAGTTGTCATCGATCGGCAGTTGCTCCGGAGAGGCGCTCACGGTGCACAATGATAAATCTCTTTGATCTGTCAAAAAACATCGCCTTCCGAGCAATCGCCTAACGCCAAACGGCATTGTGAATGCCGTTGAAAATTAGTGGCTACATATATGTTTAATGTCCATTAACACGATAATCAATGGCGTTTACCGTTAGTGTGGCCCCAGATTTCAGTTATGTGCTCATTCTACTTGAGGTCAATAGCCTGGGTCCTTCTGCGAGTGCACAGTTTGAATTTCTGCTCCATCTATCTTATACCCAGTAAGAGCGTTGTTTCGCCCAACATATATTTTTCATTATTTAGTTTGATGAGCCGATCATTGGTCCATGCCTTGATTTGGTCGAGGTATGTCTGCAAATCCTTATGAAAAAGAGGGTTGCCCAAGAATTTTGTATCATCAGCATAAAGACTGGTAGATGGGAGAAGAGCATCAGTCTCAGGACCGATCTATGAACAACTTCACTTTCCAATGGCTTTAAAACCCGGATAATGAAGACCCCTAACCTTCGCTTGAAATTGTCTTCTACTCAGAAATGATCCGATCCAGTCAATCAGTCTCTATTATGAAAACCCCCTCAAACACACGCATCCGCAGTTGTATGGAAAAGATTGCCCTAAGACAATAAACACACTTATGGAAGTTCATCATAAACACATACTAACAAAGAACTAAATTTTAAGTAAACCACAGTAGCCATGCCGCATTATACATATATTTCTTTCTAATGAATATTTGTAGGTATGTAATATGGTTATATATTTTATTTATATCAGTATTATTATCTTGACGTTACATACATATAATATGCAAATAGTGAGATGCGAATAGTGAGGTGGATCATATTTTATATGTATTGGTAAATATAAAAAAACACGGAAATTGCTTTAACGGGTGCCGAAAAGTTGTCGGTATTAGTTTAAAGCCTTATTTAATTCAGTCAATTGATTTTCAAAAATGTATATATTCTGTTTATTTTTTTTAGGTTTCATTTTAAAGAGGCGATATTTGAAGTCAGATGGGGTTTCTGTAATTTTAAATAAAAAAAATGTTAACATTGAAAATAATAATATGTAAAAAATATCATGAGTGGCTTCTTCATGTTTAATAATAGTCGACAAAACATACTGATATGAAAAATATATCAAAATTGTTAAATTCACAGTTAAAAAGTAAAACATTTTTTTTAGCAAAAGTACAGAAATATTTTCAAAAAAAATTGAAGTCTTTAA
>JAOPUG010000033.1:24002319-24014938 GCA_027564375.1 Micropterix facetella | reverse complement strand
GAAAAAAGATTTTTAATTGCATTAAATCTAAAATTCCAAAGCAAAACTATTGTTGCTTTCGGATCACATCCATAGACAAACCCTTTTATTGTTATGTTTTCGGCGAAAGCGGTCCAATAAAAGACAATAGGATCTTCGAAAATCAACAGCATAATGAGCTTACCCCGGCGAACCCGTTGTTGACTTCGAAGCCTTTCCACCATTGCCAGCTCTTTCGCATTCTAAGTTATAATGAGACTTTCGAGGAAATGTCGAAAATATTTACAATCGTCGTTGGTAAATCCCCGATTTAGAATTTCATTCATTATTTAATTTCAAAACGACAACACGCAAAACAGGACGCGCAAAAGTTGGGCTGCCTTTTGATTTATGTATGGGAGAGAAATCTATGAGAGTAAAAATTGCAATGCTGCTTTGACGCGTATTGGAGTCATAAATCTAAATCCGATCTTGACAGGCAGACAATTTATAATTTTTCTAATTTCTTTTATTCAGGAAAAAACAGTGCAAAACAATAAGTAGACAAACGTTTTAAATATACCTACTGTTACATCAAAAAAATATTTTATACTAAAGGATAACAATTTAAAAATGTTTAAAATCGGCTTAGATAGTATTGCTACACTATCGTAATTATATTTTTTGCGTGAAAACGTTTCTCGTGGACCATCGTGTATAATTTAAGAGGAATCTTTCTTGAACCATAATCTATCACATTGACTGCAGGCGTATCCGAATTCATTCTCGATAAACTGGCGCCTAAAATGATTGGCGCCTGCTCGCTATCAGAGCGTACAATAGTAATCCGGACGCTCGTAAAAAATGAGCTCACTTGGACTTTTATCGAAATCCCTAAGAATATGAGGGTCCATATTAGCCCGCGTCTCAGCTTGAGGTGTCTCCTATGCTTCGTCTTCGTAAATCTGTATTGGGTCTCATTGTTGGAGTTGATTTTGGCTATCCTAGCCTATGTACTGGTCGACGCAATCGGTGGCTCTACAAATGCGCCCAACGCTTGAAGTCTTTGGCTCGTTCTGTTGATAATTTCTGAACCTTGTTTGATTCAGTACGATCCGAGTGCTCGAGCTCCTAGCTGCTGCCTCTAACGCTGAATACTTCTGTAATTGTGCGGCATTACCTGAAACAAGCAATTTTGAACGTATTATAAACTGTCGCCCGGCATAACTTTTTACTGTACAACTTATTTTTATTTCTGCTTACCTAACCTTTTAAAGCACCTTCAGACGACGATACACAAATAACTCGTGTAACCGTTTCCGTTGCGGAGTTAGGACTAATTATTTGGTCGCACAGAGTGAATTTCGGGGCTTTTTTAAACCCCCACTCACCGCTCTATGACGTCAGCGCATGATGGCATAAGTGCACTAACAGGCAACGCACAATGGTCTATTTTCAGAATATATATAACACGTCGATACAACCCTTGAGTTACGAGATATATCAATTTTTTGGCGATAACCAAAGCGTTTCATCGCTAACTCTTTCGGAACCTTAGTATGTAAGTCTTTTTTAAAACGTTTTCACGTTAAAAAACAGTTAAGAGAAACCGGAGAAGCATAGAATGAGTAACCAGGTAAGGAATGAAATATATCCACAGCAATACATACTTATATACATTACACAATACATACTGATATGGCAAATATACATATTCATAAATATGTACATATACAAAATATGATATTCGTACATAGAAATATGATAGCGATACATATTACTTACATAGGATATGAAATATATATATTAAAAAAAATGTTAATACATTAACATTAAATATCGCCCTCTTCAACAAGTTTTTGAATCCGTTGTTCGATTCAGCGAGTATATCGATTGATGCATACCGATCGTCGCACAGTGGTTTATGGATGAGTTATTCACGGAATTCTTGTTACATCGACGCAGATGAAAGATGTGGATACTGGAATGATAAACTACCATCCATGAAAATCAATCTTACTTTAATCCAAAATATTTTCAATCCAAAGGTAGGGTTGTAAAAACACCGTTTAGAAAGCTAGAACAGCTTCTTCAGGGTATAAAATGAGCTGATCATGCAACTTATATTTGATTATCGCGACTGTAAAATAGTCATTGGAACTCAGGTTAGGAATTTACGTAGGATTATCCATCGACTCGATGTTTTCCAGCTCCAAAAACTCCTTCGTTTATCGAGTGGTGTGAGAACTCGCGTGATCACGGTGTAAGTTATGCGATGTTTCGGGTTACCCCTATAGGTAATTTGCAGAAAATTCGCAGCAGAAACACTTCAATTTTTTTCAAACAGATAAATTTTTATCATAAGAAGATGAATCCCATAAAATACCAATATTATTTTATTTTTAGATCAAAACCATATAAATTCTAATGCTTACTTTGTTTTTTTTATTTATTTTATATTTCGAAAATGGACCAAATTAATATTAACTTCAGCCCACCTTGCGAGGGCCGAAGTCTTGAAAACGCGCGAACAATGTAATGGCATTAAATCGTACAAAAAGACCTTTCTCGACGTTCCACATACAGACAGACAGATACATTTTTTTGTGTTTAGATGGACCCTAGGACATCAAATTATAAACGTCCAAAAATATTTTTCTCAACGTTTCACATATCCTAGAGTCCAACCTAACCTATAGTCCATCTAAACCAAAAATAAATTAGACTATCATTCTGGATGTGTGGATATTACCATGCACGATTGTGAATGTTACTATGCACGATAACTTGAGTAAACTATGTCAGTTTTAAAAATTTCTTACACCAATCGATAGTTATGGTCAATTCACAGAGCTCAGTTGATTATGGGGACTGTACGGCATACGGTTGGGATAACTGTCATACAAATTGTCACCATAAAATCAGTATTTTGCCTTTCAGAGCTTAAAATAGCTAAAAGAAAAGTTGTTGACCGTGATGAGATGAGTGAAACAATACATATCACCTGGGATCAACCATCTATTTAGACAAAAAATACGGGAAGTCAGAATGTAATCATATGGGTAGAAGCATAGATTAAATAACACTTATTTAATATATGGTAGAAGTTTGACAAGCCCTTGAGTTTCCCCCCTTCCAAGGCGGTGACACCGACAACACAAATCTCAGTATATTAATAGACTAAAACTAACATGTTATCACTAAAATCGGTTATAGCCGGGCCTGAGACCATTACTTGTATTAAAAGTGGATCTCTTTCTTGTTTTTCCATTAACTTTGATAAAATTTTAATACCTTATGTATTCATAAAATATATATTTCTAAGCTTACGAAAGAAATAAATTTGTATATTTTTTCTATTATATTCAAACAGTAGATAACATATTTTTCTAGGTTTTGCTTCAACTGCAAAATTTACTTCGTCAAGGCCAATACACTCTCGATGTTTACCATTCTCTCTGTCCCGCATGCTGGTCATTTCTGGCAGGCAAACAATTGTGTACCAATTTGCGATAACCTTCTCCGTTTTCTTCGATACTCATGCGAGAACAGACAGCTTTTGTAGGCTTAAGCTGATTTTGAAAACCCAAACTGCTGATTGACCTTTTGTCTCTCGGATCTGATTGTCTTTCGGGCTCATATGAATATATCTCAAATTAATTAAATATAATTGAAAATATCAGCTAAAACACGAGCAAATCCAAACCTAAAATATAGAAGACGATTAGCGTTGGAAAGAGAGGCTCAGCAGCCATCCGGGAGTTTACCATTATCAATCGCTGAGATGGTTTAAAGGTACAGGGAAGGTCAAAATACGAACGTCTGCAGTTCGGTCAACGACGGTACAAACACATAGACTGCGAACATGGTAGCCGTAGCGCCTCGCTTTGAGCCATACTCAATTTAATTCATGAATTGAATTAATCTCGACACTTTATATTTGGAACATATTCACGTCAATCCTACGACTGTGTATTCTGACATGCTTTGTATATCTTCTAGGTAGGTGAAAGCCATAACAGTGGAGAAGAAAGTCTTGATTATTCATAGATCTAGATCTTCCCCACTCTCGCCAAGACGTAATAAGAGGGATAGTAGCGATATACATCGGCAACTTTGGCCCGTCCCGTGATTGGTATCCCCTGACTTATCCAAAAAGCTTTAAAATTTATTCCAACAAGTTTATCTCGTCACCACGATTCAAAAAGTACCCATATACGCTAATGCTTTCTCTACCTCTTGGCCAGATCCTCCTCCAGTCCAAGTAAACCAGGATTCACCTGCAGCAGCAGCTACGGGCGGATCAAATGTGCCGCCACCTGGCGGTGCATAGGGTCACCCAGGGAGGCTGCATACCTAATTTTGTTAAGCTCTGACAACGGGAAGTCTTCGGACATACGGTCAAACAAACAAACGCACAGCATGCATCAGACTATATGGTCCGTCCTACGTAATACTACGGACAGGCCACAAAAACGTATCGCGTACCTATTAATTTGTTCACTTAATTCAAGGAACATTTCAGTGCAGCCACAGTTGCATGCAGTGACGGGCTTGAATGTAAAAACGTGTATAATCGTAATGTTTGATGTTAGCTCAAAGGGGGTGATGTGGCGTGTAGACGCTTCCGCGTAGCGGTTAGTCGTTTAAATATGAAATCAGCTGCTAATGAAAGCTTTTGTCGTGACGGCGACACGCGAAGACATTCCCCGGATGGTGATACAGTGACCACTGCACAGATTAGTCGCTTGTAAATGCACAGCAGATGCGGCAATGGGGCAATCGGCGCAAACAAATGTACTCTCTGAATCAGCATCACTTAACATTTTTTTTTCTTGTGCCAAATACATGTGACTGCTACACATCAGTCGCAACAACCTACATTATAATAAAACCACAGAAGACATTAATAAATCTCAACTTTAAAACGTAATAATGTATGTAAAAACTAATAACATTGTTGACATTATATGCTTTTGACAATTTTAACTACATCCGGCGTATAATTGCTACATGCTTATCTCAACACATGATCAAGGTGTGAATCAGTAAGCCGACATCTGTAGGCATTTTTTGCATATTTCATTTTATAATACGAGGATTCACAGAAGTAACTTGATTCAAACAAAATCAGCAGCAAGTATGCCCAATTTTTCGAAGTTTCAAAGTTATCGGGTACTAATTTCTAAAATTCTTAATTTTCCTCTACCTCTCATTTCTTTTTAAAAAAGAATTCTTCCAGATGTGTGTCGTTTTTAATTCAATAGGTTAATAATCCGAGTAAGAGTCCGCTAAAATGCTACTTGTGCAGCCTCAGGAATACATTAAACAGCTATGAAGGTCAGTTGCCTTATTTTAAAATATCACTATTAAAGGAACATAGAACAAATGCAGACATCTTTTGTCTCTATAAACTCCTTGATAATGAGCTAGATAGTCCGACTAGCTTAACTAACAATCAGATCAGCGTATCCTAGAAGCATTCGAGAAAAAAACATACATTTGCCAACGTCTTGCATTTTAATCTCATACAATAAACCTATAAGAAGTATGTCGCGTCGCGCCTTTGATAAATACTGCAAAAGTAATGACATATTTAATGACAAATTTCTGACCGTCAAAAAGTCGTTATTAGACCAAAACATAAATATAAATGCATGATTAAAAAAACTAATATATATTGAAAACATATTTTTACTATTATACTTTATTATTGTACTATTTATTTGTTATTATATATTTTACATATGTATTTATCTATATATCTACATTTATTATATGATTATTCACTTATTGATTATCTCATCTTTTCTTTTATATAATTTATATATTTAACTCGATATTAGTATTTTTCTTGATATTTTGTTTTGTTTTCTTTGGTAATAAATTACTTCTTATAGAAGATAAATGATAAACATACGCATTGTAATTACATTATAGGATAGTACAGTGGTGCACCATATTATTAGACCCATACCTGTTATTGTGTTAATTATCACTTATATTGTAAGAACAGACTACAATAACCACATCTTTTCATTAAATTCACTGTGTGTACTATATATAGGTGATTATCCTAGCAACATTATAATATAATATTAAGAACTGGCAGCACTAAATTGTAAAGTTAACAGCGACTGACATTTCTCAAAGAAGTGCCGCCCAATAGATTTGAGTTTTTGTGACTAATCTTTTGATTGAGTGACTAATCTTTTGACTAAATGTTTGCATTTTATTATTAATTGTTGATTACATATTCATGTTTTACACGTATTGTTCAATATTTTTATTAATTATGAGGCTTAAGAGTAAATTTTTACAATTTATGGTTTTTTTAAGAATGGGAAAGGTTTCAGACATGTCACTAAAGAAAATTGGCAAAATATCTGTTTACTTAAGGCTAATAAGCTGTCACAGTATGAAATAGCTGGTATTGTGGGAGTATCAAGAAGTTCGGTAAAAAATATTAAGAGAAAAATGGATTCTAGAGACATTTTACAAGGCAAACGAAAAAGAAACTGCGACAGAAAACGTATAACAACTCCTCGAACAGACAGAAAAATTCGTGACATATGCCAAAGCATTTGTTAACTAAACATGTGAACGATGGAGGTATTCCAGGTTCCCAGTGTACTCTGCTGTGACGACTTGCATAGGTTGGTTTGATGGTAAGAAAACCACTTCGCAATCCGATGCTTACTCAGGCTATGATCAAAAACCGTTTTGAATGGGCTTGAAAATACAAAAACTTTTCAGTAGAAGATTGCAAAAGGATAAATACCAAAAGTGTTTCGAACAACTGCATTCGTGTTTTGGTTCAACATATTTATGCGAATCAGCTTTTTCGTACCTAAAACAAACGAAAAGTAAGCACCTTTCACACTTAACAGACATTCACACATTGGATTCTTTAATACTGGCACTTTCCAACTATACACCTGACTTTGCTAACTTAGTGGAACACATGCAGGCATAATGTTCGTACTAATATAAACAATTCTAATTCTGCTCTTACTTTAAAAAAAAAACGTAAACAACCAGTTGGTTTTATTCATACCTAGTTAAGATCTCATGATTGACTAAATTTCATGAAAGTTGTAAAAATTAAGATGCCTATATGAAGTGTCAATAAACTTGAACAATTTTTTTTGTATGTAATTGGTCATTCACTCGGAGTCAGTAAAATTAAAAGTAGATCTTGAACCGAATCAAGTTGGCTACCCCTGTTATACGACAACTAACATTATGCATTGGTGTTTAATAAATGCATTATATGTGATCTGAGCCAGTGTGCGAGGGATCAAGATACCTGGCACGGCCTGTACTTGGTCTTTTCTTTGTTTATGAGTATATTTGTTAAAATTTCAGGAGAATGCTTGGTCGGGCGATGGCAGCGTAATGGCAGCCCCCAGCCGCCGAGGAGTGCGCCTGTATGCCTTCGACCGCAACAACATTGATCTGCCGTATTTAGAAGACGACATACCGATTCGAGCTGACCAAATCGTCGCTAAGAAGCTACAAGTGCTATGCGACAAACTGGACATGCACAATTCCAATGTCGTCTGCACGCGTTTTAGACCGCACTATATGCAATTGGCCTCCGGGTGCCATTTAGGTCAAATAGTATGGTATGATCCTGTTCTGGGGGGCGAATAGACGGAGCGGGGATTTACGTGGAGGTCACACGCAATGGACAATTCTAAGCGGTGAACATACTGGACTACAGAATGGCTGTGTTTTATATTTTATGTCGCATTGCAACACTGACCGAGTTGACAACTGGGTTATTGTTTCTGTGTCATACGAGGAGGCAGAATGAATAAAGAGCAAACGAAATAAGTATTACATTTTTTGTACAGGAGATTATTCTATATGAAAAATGGCGGTTAAACTCACCTATGAATTTTGGGCCCATCCGTAGTGTTACGTAGGACTGGCCTTATAGTCTGGTGTATGCTGTGTGTTTGTTTTAGGTCCAACCTTAACCAAAATTGGTATGCAGCCTCCCTGAATGACCCTAAGCACCACTAGGTGGCAGCAAATTCAATCTGAGTCCCGCAGGTTCTGCTGCAGGCGCATCCTGGTTTTCTTGGCCTGGATGAGGAACCAATAGGTAGAGCAAGCATAGCATATATGGGTATTGTGGTGATGAGAGAATCTTGTTGGAACCATTTCTAACCATTTCTGGAACGTTCTAACCATTTCTGGAACATTCTAACCATTTTGGATAAATCAGGGGTTACCAATCACGCAGCGGATCAAAGTTGCCAATGTATATCACTACTTTTCCTGTTATTTTGATGTAGGCCTTTGTTACTACAAAAAAAAAACAATTTTCTTGTTATGCAATACAGAATCACCTCCTTCACGCCATTAGTAATCAAAGGTCACCCTGTATGAGCTCGTGAGAACTGCAGTGGTGTATACCTGATCTCTTATTTATAGGACATTGAGTTTTGCGTTTCATTGTAATTCCAAATATATAAGAAAGATACATCGAAGATCTTTTATTAGATAAGTAGGCCGTACTGAAAGTTTCTGAAACTGGCCGCTTGCGTGCATGATATTAAAAAGTAATTCCTATTTTTGAAAGTTGAACCCTATAGCTGTAGAATACATATTATTTTTCATATTTGTCATTTGTTTTTTTCTTTGTGGTGCCTTTTAAAAAATAGTGTGTTTTCGAGAAAATTTTCTATTTATTTTTTACAATTTTCGCTGTGGTTTAAGTCAACAAGAAAGTTGCCAAAGACTTCAATTATCGTTTGGCGGTGAAGCCCCATCTCGTGTAGCTCTGAGTACTCTGGTGTAATGATTCAAATGTGGACGTATTCATCTCCAAGTCAATTCACGCAAAAGCCGGTCGGCGATAGCGATAACGGACACTAACGTTGATGCTGTACGACAACTAATTCAAAGCTCAACCATTGCCCTTCAGAGGCCAACCTTTACTTCAAGGCACTGAACAAAAATACCCAGCGGGTAACCACACCCCCTGACTCCCAGATTTCAGACTGATTTCTCCATCCTCCCGTCTAGTTGCTGGTTCGAAGTCGCTTGAGCGGCTTATACCTAATGTGAACGGTAATTCATGACTCAAATCAAATATATCACAGATCCGAGATGTTCTTTACTCGGCTACCGCCCGAGATTGGGTGACCAATGCATGGTTCTAAGGATAGACGACATTAGTTTAACATCCACCCCCGTTGTCATAAGAAACTACGCTTCATTCCATACGCTGATTGAGCAAAAGCCGATAAACCGAACAATGCATTGTACACCCGAATTATTCCCACAGATAGACTTGGACCTTGAGTCAGACCGACCAAAGAAAACAGAGCTGGTCATCAGGCCCGAGGTGCACGGCACCATTAGGCCCTAAAATTCCCCATAAAGTCCGGACCTTACACCCTACGATATCTTTTTGTTACCAAAAATTGAGGATACACCTCAAGGTATATGGTTCACAACCCAGAAGCTGCTGTGATGGCAAAGACTGTACTAACCGCTTGTCCCAGTGGTCTCAAAGAATGAAAAAGTATAAATTATCAGGGAGAATACTTTGTAACCAAAAAATACATTATAAACTTTATAAGCGTTTTGCTTTAACAGAATCCAGAAACTTCCAGTATGGCCTAAGTACAGATAAATGAATTATATTTGTATAAAAATATAAAAGACATAATCCAATGTAGGACTACATAATTAGCTCTATGTAATATGCTACATTCGCTATGTATCTATCGTAATTTTCTGCATTTATTACTGCTTATATGCATATAAGATCCAACTTTGCATTATATTGATCCTTGTGATCAGATTTCAGCTATATAAATTTAGATTTTGAGAGGCTCTCGTCTTGGTCAAACAAGCGCAAGCTACAAATTAATCCTAAATATGATTATTGCAACCAACGCAGCAAGAATTGAGATCGCCAGTTCCGGATTCCTTAGCATTTTACTAAATTCTTCATCATTTCCTTTAGTTTCTTCGGATCGAAACCTTGCTATTTATTTTCACTGAAATCTTCGATTTGAGGATCATATTAGGGGGTGTCCATTAATTACTTGAGCTCAAAATGAAGGGGACCCTACATTTTGAGCTCGTATATGCGCTACGTTTTATTTATATACCTAGATTACCAAATGTTTTTTTTTTCTTTTTTTTAAACAATTTTTAGGTGTATGATTTTGTTTCATTTATGTGTGATTTTGTTTCATACTTACCACTTAGTCCAGAGTACATCGCTCACCGCCCAGAAGTGTAATATGATGTGATACCGACTCCCGTCAGTGATTTCCATAGCAACTCCATTTATATTTATATATAGAAGGCACTGCGTTGCCTTACTCTACAGTCTATAAATCTGAGATACTAGATTTATTTACGGTGTGCGTTAGAGAATAGGGTTTCACAAAACCGACCAAAATATTTAGAACAAGAGTCGGCATCTATGGCTTCGATCATGTGTCGCTGACAGCATGTTATACTTCATAATCATAGCTGTATGAACTAAAGAGACTGCCATTGTGGGAATAAGTGTAATACCGACTGTCTATAATTTCTGCCATTAACAATAGTATCTGGATGTATGTATTTTGTATCAAATAAATATTGACAATTGTTCCATGAAACACAAAATATTAGCTTACTCATCTAAAATTATTATGTTACCTTTAAAATAAAACCCGTTTGATGATTGATGAATAATCTAGTCGTTTTTTTATTTTTTTTTTATTTTGGGATTTTTTATCCGCACATAGCCGCAGAATTGTATATAGAATATAATTGTTGTCGAGTTGAAGGTGTGTAAGATGACACCTCCCTCAAAGAGTATCCTCTTAACTTTAACGGGCGGACGACTCTCCTGAACGGAGTTATTTCACTGTGGATTTGTTTTTTTTTTTAAGGTTCGTGAACACGGACACAGTATAGATAGTAGCTTCTCTTAGAACAAAATTGAAAACGAAGTCCGGTAATCGTAATGCGATTACTAGACATTGTACCGCAGGCGGTCATCCATACCTTTCCGCGAAATACGCAGAATCTGAAGTCCTTCGTACGGCTGCCACACCGCCAGTCGACCGAGTGCGATGGCGATGGATATTGATTGTTCGATAAATTTAATAATCTCAAGACCGCATAACAGAAAACACAGACTTTTGTCGTTATGTACCCCTCTGTTCACTTCCCTCGCACCCTATCCCTGCCGCGCCTTGTCACCTGCAAGTGCGTTTACTGTTCTCTCTGTATACTGTGACACTGATATATACAGCCAGCTTTTCTGTGAAAAATAAACTGTAAATACACTGTATTTCTGTGCAAAATACACATGGACATGGGTCCGCTATATCAATATTTTTTACATTATACAGTCGCCTGAACTTGGTATTTGGCCAGTGCATTCGCCACTTTAGAAGCTGTGTTTTATCAGTTTCTATTGCTTATTTTACGAGAAAAGTATTTCAACCAGTCTCAAATTCAATTCTAGCCCATATTACATTGATTTTTTGAGAAAATATGCAATAACTACCATAAAAATATGCATACAATCGGCGCCCATTGAACAATCCTGTCAGCCGAAAGACATCCACTGCTGGACAAAGGCCTCCCCAAAGGATCTCCATGAAGATTCGTCCCACGCTATCCTCATCTAGCTGGTTCTTGCGACCTTTATCAGATCGTTGGTCTACCTTGTGGGAGGCCTGCCCACCCTGCATCTTCTAGTACGCGGTCGCCGCTCCAGAACCTTTCGGCCCCAGCGGTCGTCAGTTCTACAAGCGATGTGCCCCGCCCATTGCCGCTTGAACTTTGCAATTCTTTGTGTGTCTCTTGCGGATCTCCTCATTTCTGATTTGTTCTCGTAGGGAAACCCGAGCATAGCTCTCTCCATTGCCTGTTTGGGGGTGACATTGAACTCTCTTATGAGGTCCATAATGAGTGACCACTTTTCAGTGTCATATGTCATCACTGTCAACCACACACTGATTGAATATTTTCATCTTAAGATATTGCGGTATTTGGGATGAGAAAATGTTGCGTAGCTCTCCGAACGCTGCTCAGTTTAGTTGGATTCGATAATTGACCTTTTTCTCAATGTTTGACCTACCTAACTAGACTGTTTGTCCCAGGTATTTATAGTCGTCTACAGCTTCTATAGCTTAGAGTCTCCAACCTTCCGGTTGAGTGGGTATGACATGGGCGTTCGACATGATGTTAGTCTTGTCAGTGTTCAACTTTAGACACACTTGTTGAATTGAACAATAACATAATCAAATGCGGATTTGTTTGTTATATTTTGAATTTATGTTTGCTAAGATAATAACGTTCATAATGACAACTTCAAGGTTGTGCGGCGACCAGTGGTGCAAGAGGTTTACACAATTTGATCAAAAGCATAATTACTCATCTTTTAATGAGTTAACTCATTAATAATTATCTCATAGTTTACGACTAAGTCTTAAAAATCTTGAGGAAACTTTTTCATTCCATTTTTTAAAATTCTAATTTAAATATATTGAAAATCAATGCGTTTTAACCGCCTGATATTTTGACCTATGTTTGTTATTTTATTTTATTTTTTTATTTTATTTTTCATATTGTATAGCTACGTTATGGTTACACTGGGAAAAAATAATGACAAATAAAAATAAAGCGA
>JAOPUG010000033.1:23962605-23974789 GCA_027564375.1 Micropterix facetella | reverse complement strand
AAATAAAATAGTATTATGATGGGCCCGACCTTGGTCGGTGAATTCCATGGCAGCTCCGTTTGTACTTACTTACTTTCGTAGGCGATTAAGAAAAGCTGTCTGTGCGAATGTTTTATTTACCCAGAGAACGACAAATGTTAGTCCGTCAGCATCTTTTATGAGGCCCACGATTACACCATCAAATCCATACAAAGGACATTGTGTGATGTGTCTCATTACCTGGTGTATCCAAGATTTCCTGGAAATCTCAATTTAGTCATGGTAGCCGCACAAAGGTCATGACGTGTGCGGATACGATTTAAAGTAAACTATTACCTGCCAGAGAGATCGTGACCTAGAAATTGGGACACTTAGGTTGTTGAAGAGGTGTTTATTTTGCATTTGTCCAAGTTTTTGCTATCCGCGGTCGTCTGGTTATTGCTTACAATGATGTCGTCGATACATTAGTCGATTGGGAGGGAAGTCATTAAAGTCTTCCTTGACAGGCAATGAGCTACTTTGCAGTTTTTTACTTCTGTATATTAGGAGGTGGGATGTTTGACAGTACAGGAAGCCAGGGTGACTGCGTCGACCTTAATGTACCTCTCACAACTCTCATTGTTTCGTTCGGCTGAGTGTCAATTTAGAAACATGAGAACTTTGAGCCCACACTGAAGCTCGAGTAAGTGTAAATGAAATTTACCTGAGTAAGCTCAACAAACATTTCGGTCGCTTTCGGATGCCATTTATCAATATGATGCTCGTTGATGTGGCTAATAGTATCTGGTCCAATAGGCGCCACACCAGCCAGGAAACATTCAATCGCCTACAAACAAACAAAATGCTTAATATTTATTATCCATACAGCAAAATCTCGATTGGTCGATCCCCGATTTTCATTTTCTCATATGCATTGTTTATTTTGTATGGTCTCAAATCAAGTAAGTACAAACGGAGCTTCCATGGAATTCAAGTAGGTGACTAGATATATATATATATAGGTGACTTATGAGCCCTACAAAGCAATATTATGGGAGAGTAAAAGCTTTATAAGCCTTAAGTCATATTATAATATTGTATCTAAATTACCCGTAAGTACAAAAAGAGTTGCCATGGAATTCACTGACCAGAGTCGAGCACATAATAATATTATTGTTGCACTTTTGGGGGGTGAGCGGTGGAATCTGGACTAACGACCGTCTATGGTAGGTTTAGGACAGCTGTCTTGCCACATGCGAGCATTCACCTTACCACCCATTCACTCCCCCTTCAAAGCCATAGAATTTGAGATGCGGAAATTGTGGTTTTAGATATTTTTTCTAGGAAGGAGTTAATTATTTTCCTGGAGAGACAAAGATCCCTAAATAGTTGAACTATCCCAAATAGCCAAATCTCTGGCTGGGAGGCCACGAGCGCCAACTTCAACATGAAGCCGTTCCGGGTGACGGCATTTGCGAGATAATGGTATTTATTTAATTCATACTCGTGGTCTTTTGGGACATTTGATTCCCATGGAACAGTTACTTCTAGATAGGAAGTAAAGTGTTATATCTGGACGGAGGGCTGTGCATCCGAGATTTTCAGGGAAATGATATTGTTTAGAGACCGAATTGACCTCCAGAATCCAATCCGAAGCTTTCTCGATTATTGAGAAAGGTTTTGTAGTGGAATATTTTTTGCCTTTAGAGCCATCCCGCACAAACTGTATTGGTGGTTTGGAGGGCACTGTAACACCCTTGTTGGCACAAGCCACTGCGAGGTTAATTACTTCGCAAATAACAGCAAGGACTTTGTCATGGAGGTAAGTATATCATCCTTGTTCTAAAGCCACCTTGTAGGTTGTACCAAAGCCAACCAGGGTTGGTTGTAAGAGATTGTCGTATGACAATAAACCTGCCCATTGTGAAATTTCACAATAAAGAGTAGAAAAAAACAAACACCTTGCAGCCAGGCAAAATATGTCTAGCTGTGCAAGAGGGGGTATTGCTACAAAGAGGACATAAACTATCCTCTGAATAGCTCCAACGAGCGAGGTTACTGGGTTCTGGATGTGTATGCTGAAAAGCAATAAAATAAAATTTCAGCATTTCTGGTGTCCAATCATACAGCATTATTTTCCAATGCATTGGAGGGGGAATGCAAAAGTACCCAAATGTTGTCCAGTCATTCTGGCATTGAAGGCCAACAGCATGAGTCATACTGTTGCTGTCGTAATCTCCTCGCAGGATGGACTTCTTTAGGTCCACATCGCTCATGGTTTTACTGCCACACCCCAGACCAGTGCCATTCTGGCTGATTCCAGCAAGAAACTTTTTGCGGAAGTCTACGTGGGCCTTAAGATCCTTTGGTTCACTACGGCCACTTACTGCGTGCTTCATTATTGCCGGGTCCTTAGAATTAGTCAAAATTTCAGTTTTTGGTTATTCTGGAGTTGGCATAAAGCAGAGAGGGCAGTTTTAGAGCCAGCCCAATTTGGTGTTTGGGCCTGAAAAGAGTCGACGGGTCGGCCAGTTTGGCAAGGACAAACAAGATTTTAAACTAGCTGTCACCAGCGCATCTAAATGGGACAGTTGAGTTTTGGTGAAATAACAAATGAGAAAAGGCCATGACAAATGAGAAGTTCAACTGCAAGAACTGCTGGATTCGTTGATTATTCTGAACACTAAATTGGATCTTATCAAGAATGATGCCAATATCAATTTTTACAAATGAGTTATTGACAGTCTACCTGAAAGTTCACCTCTTTAGAAGAAAATTTTGATTGGATAATTATAACTGATTGAGCTTTCTACATAAATATGTATGTCTTTCAAAATAAAAAATTCATGCCCATTTCATTATTATTATCATTTCGTTTATTGGTTAACCTGATGGTATCACCTGATCCTACCTGATCCTAGGCGGGCGACGGGCCCTTAGGGGCCACCCGGACCCATTAGGCCCAGTCCGACGCTGAACGTAGCTTTATATACACATATACAAACACTATATTAATAATTTATTATCTAAATACTTACATACATAAATACCTAAACACATATTGACATCTTAATTTAGTAATGACAGCAATTGAGATTCAGCATACAACGGTCCCCTATCTAGCAGGTGTTTTTTTTATATGAATTTTGAATGTTTCTAAGTTGCTTATGTTCTTTTAACTGCTACTTAGATTATTACATTGTCGCGGTGCAAGGAAGCAAAAATATCTTTGGGCCAAGTAAGTCCATTTGAAATTTCCTTTGTTTGTGAAGCAATTACGACCAACCCCGTTCTCCAATGTTGTTCAAATTTGGCACAAATGTTCCTTGACGTCATTAAATACCACAGATGTGATTCTGTTTTAATATGGTGGCCGTGTTAATGGGGATGAATAAAAAATATTTTCCAATAGAATCATGTGACATATCAAAATGCAGCTAGTAGGTCGAGTAGAGCTATGACATTAAATTGTGCATAATTTTTAGATATTAATAAATATTTTTAATACTTTTATCGCCTTACCGGTAGCAATTCGGTGATGTTTATTTATTTTTGAAAGTATTTCTCCTAACCTCAAAATAAATCAGGAGAAGAAATAGAAGTCTTTCCGGGGTTTAAAATTTTATTAAAATATTAGCAAAAGTAATAGAGGTTATAGTAAAGGTGCTCCCCATGAAATCTCCAGGGCTTACATTCGTGTAGATTAGCTTGTTTAGGCGGGTAGTAAAGACACCAGCCTCCAGGCCCGAGTCTTTGAAAGTTAATACTCAGCGCGAACCAACTTCGGTGGTGGTAGAAGACGGCAGCCACAGTATCAATTGAAGGATATCGTTATCAGATAGCGCCTTGATCACATTGGCGAGTATATTCATGAGACGCAGTGTATGAGCTCGACACCAAGGTGACTTTGGAGGCGGTTCACAGCCGCTCGCCGACAAGAGTGGCTTTCGTCGTTTCATCGACAGTAGCTCCATTTCCACAAGCGAAGTAGTGGCCTTTGCGTCAAGACCCTTCATCCCGGCGACCTCGGGTACACCGTCCTCTATCAGTTAGGCAGCGTATGATAGTCCTCGTCATCATTGCCACACATACCGTGGGGAAATGGGCTTCAAAATGAGCCTATAATCAACAAGCCTATGCCTACCTGGAATTTCAATCGCAACATGTCGGTCCGCAGCTCCTTTAGCTCCTTGATGGCGACGTATTCGCAGTCACCATAATCGACAAACAATACGTCGGCCACGAGTTGCGATGGATCAAATTCATTTTTCTTAATTTCCATTACTTGAGCACGGTACCAGCGGCCATCGTGACGGAATACAGCAGCTACTATTTGGCCCTCTTGTACATCAGGTAGCTGAAATGAAAATATATTTATAGGCTACGCTTAGCATTGAGATGGAGCACGGCATGATGGCTTAGGAAAAATGGTTACAGAAAATATAGAGAAAACCAAGCGCCCGATATGGAGGAAACCCAGAAACCGAACAGATCACGGGCATTCTTACCATGAGTCAAGGGAGTGACGGATCGAATAAGTAAAATGCTGAACACATTCAATATAAAAACAATCTTCAAACCATTCAGTGAGACTGTTGAAAACATTCAGCGACAAAAATCGGTGATCTGCTAACAAATCTTGGATAGCGAAACGAACCACTGGATGCAGTTTCAAAATCCCATTATCTAAAGAATAATGTTACTTTCCCCGCATGATCCGGAAAGATGATCCCAAGTTCAATAGAGATGATGGTCTTAAATTCTATTCTATGCGAAACCTTCTTCTTAAAATGTTCTTAACGCCCATCGCTGAGAGTTGTGTGCAAGGTACAAAATTTGCAAGTACCGCCCATCACGGCTATAATCTAGGTAGTAACAGTAGCAGTATGCCGTCTTCCCCCTTTAAAGATTAACTTATTTTTGTAAGACACAATCCTATTTTAGTAGAACGACTGAAGATAGTTCTCAAAACAGCCAATTACAGAAGCAAAAAAATTATATACAAATGATTGACTACTAAATTTGAAAACCAGCAAGTGTTCAGTCCTTCATATCAGGAAATGAATAATAATGTGACTTGAATAACCACGTGTTCAACCTCAAGCTCCAAACACTAGAGTATGCAGGCTCTATTAAATGGCAAACGAAACTCCCTTGTGCCTTGTGTGCGAATGTGGTCCAATGATGCGCAAAAGAAACATCCACCTGGGTAACTACTACCTCCAATCTGAAGAGGTAAAACAATCCAGGGTCAAAAGCTTATTGCGGTTCTGAATTGACGCGAAGCTAAGCACGGAAATGTAGTAAGCGGAGATCACAATAGAAAAGATCACAATAGATCACAATGGTTGCATTGATAAACCCCAAAACAGCCCCAACACAGAAGAAAAAAAAAATATAAAACCAAATTCACTATCCTTCAAATATGAGAAATGCATATTTAAGTCATAAATAAAAAAGCAATGGTTTAACGTATTAAATTAAAAAGATTTTAGAAATTTACCACCTGAATTAATGCTGAAGATCTACAAGACATGCATTATGTCATTGTTAGATTTAGTTTTTAAATATGGAATCCGTATTTTGACAAGTATATCCAGATTCTGGAGACGTTTCATCAAAATCCCTAGGGAATTGTGCTATATAGAATATGACGAGACTCTCAACGTTAAAACTGCCTACACTGGGCTCGATTGCGTTTTTTTTCGTGAATATCAGAAAATAGTCTATGTGAATTGGGACAGGGCCATACGTCAGAGCAGAATGTCAAATCAACAGTTGTCACTTTTCCGCATTAAAACTACGCACTGAAAAAATAGGCAACTAAATATGAGGCCGCACCAAACGTGTTCAAATTTATCTGATTGCTATAAGTTGGGCAGCTAGATTTGGTGTGGGTAAATCGACGATCGTTCATTTCATATTCCGATCTAATGTATTACACTGTATCGTTCGCATGAACCACACAAAGAAACCCAGTCAGGCCCGCATGAACCACACAAAGAAACCCAATCAGGCCCATTACAGATCAGGTGAAAGCGTGGAGACCTTATCGAGAAGTATAAGGTGCTACAAGAACATTATAGGTGTGGTGATCTATTTAACATACTCCACTATAGTTCCAATACAAATCATCATGGACACTCTATGAAACTGGCCAAGACAGCGTTTCACACAGTCCTCGGGAGGCATTTCATTTCAAATCGAGTTATGGACTATCAGAATCACCCACGGCAGGAAATGATTGAATCAATGAATGTAAACCAGTTCAAAAACCGATTGGGCAAGTTCTTTGAATCCAGTAACAGACATTATTCATATGTCTAATTCAACATGGGCACATCGGCTCAAGCTACTCAATCCACTGTACTAATAATATATTTTTTTTAAATAACTCTTTATTACAAAAAGTACAAACCTCGTGTAAGTCCTGATTATCTTTGTTGGAGTAATATTCAGTCATCTGATCTACCAGAGCATCCAGTTTGTCTGTCTGAGAACCGCATAGCTGAAGCCAGAACTTAGAAGGTGAAGAAACTGCCGAGATGACCACTTCCAAACAAGCTCCTATGTAAATCGTAATCACTTCTTGAAAAACTACAAATCTAGTAGTAAGTTATTTTCAAGATGCAGATGCATACAATTACTTTAAAGATGCAGACACTGCTATGGGGTCAGTTTGTACGATCAGATCATCTGACAACTTTCCTTTGATAATGAAAACAAAATGGCCAAAAGAAATTTTAAAATGTGTTAATCAATAACAGGATTTTTTTAAGGGTGGGGGAGGGGGGAGCTCTTTACATTGATAAGCAAAACATATTGCCGAAAGAACTTTTCAAATCCATTAATGCATTGCAAAGTTATGAAGTCCAGTACTAATATCGATTTCTCCACTTGGTTCGCAGACTATGAAGTTTTTGTCAATATCGATGAATTTCTTATCAAGATGCAAATTATGCCATTTCGTCTCTGAAACATCATCAGAACCGATTTGAATGTTATGTATGTGCCTAGCATTAATTTCCTCGGGTTCACAATTGATTCTGGGTTACGTCGGGATCTCCATATTGTAACAACCTGTGACAAGTTTGATAGCGCATGTTTTGTACTTTGCCAACTTGCTCTCACTCTTACTCCCAAAACTCTCTTGCAATGCTATTATGCATACATCCATACGATCTTAATGTACGGCGTAGAGATGTGCGGCATTTCTAGTCTATTGTGATCGCCGACTTTAATTCGTGATACAAATTATATACATTAGTATGGTTCATGACACCATCCCCATAAACAGATTTAGTTAATTAAAAATCTGGAACAGCACGGTTCCCATTGCGAGAAGAAACCAGATTAAATTTCTCAACTCGCAGCTGGTGTGACTCGGAATCGAGACACTCATTTCAACATGGCACTACACAAAAGATTTCAACCGACCGAGACTAACGAGCGCGCATTCTACTCCCAACACAAAGACTTCGAACGCAGTGTTGCCATCTTTGTTAAAAAAACCAATCCCTTTGAGTGTCAGGGGATCAGTACTTTTATTTTCTGGCAATGCCTCGTACTCGAAATCTACAATAGGGCAGAATAGGCCGAACAATATTGACATCCTCAAAACCCATCCAGCAATACAGGTTGTTATAAACTTGAGATCTCGCCTGGACCAAATCATTACGCAATCCAGTCCGTCGTACAATCTTCACTCTGTAGGTGCTCGATTTGCTGTCAGATTTGTTTAGACTTCGAGGTGTATAATTTATACTCCGAGCCGTGGCAAAGTTTGTCATAAATGGGTGACCCCAGTCGAGTCGGGTATTGTTTGAAAGTGTGAACGGGATATAATAAACTAGGTCGGCAGGGCAGTTAAAAGTTATTGCATCAAAAAGAGCGTCAGATTAAAATTGAATAACTATTTTCATCTATGCATTTAAAACAAATAGGTTTTTGACGCAAAAATCCAAGAGCGGCAACCTATGAAACAATATTAAAATTTAAAAAAAAAAGCATTTCTATCGCCTCTATTGTTTCTACGTAATATCCGTAGACTATAAAAACCACAAACAACTCAAAATCTATTATTTACTTCACACAGTTAATGAAAAATGAGAAAAACAACACCAGCTCTAACGCAGACATCCATTCGATTAAATACGGCAAATGAATATTTCACTTTTTACAGGACACATAAAACAATAATAATGGTAGACAGCATGCATTCTATGAACTTACACATAAAAAAGGTCACCATATAACGATTCCACTGTATGTGAAAATGAATGTTAAGGTAGTGTAGTGTAGTGATGGGTTATGGCAGGTGCATTTGGGTTCCTCTACTCGAAAGATATACCGCTTTCTCCTCCAACATTATACGGATCACTCTGGGTTTTTTTAATTCAAAATAATATCCCCAAGATATCAGGATCTAGTATCGCAAATCGATAAACCTCTTCTGTTAATATCATTGAAAACTATTCACCCAATTCTTTGAATGCTCAGGAGCCATCTTACGAAACAGTTCTTTGCCTGGACGGAGTGACGCTTCGGGCCCATGCGGCCTGAACCTAGTAACGGGCTTCTCGGAATAAAATTGGTAGTCGGTGTGATATTCGTGGGGTGCTAATAAAGGTGTACAACTGCTATGAAAATGGCACCGCTAGGTGCCCTAGAAATTATCCTACGCATACTCCTACTCAAAATACAGTGACGTCGGAAATCAGAAAACGGCAGATGAAACATGTTACAACCAAACGACTAGACGTAGGCAATTGAGCAGGCGCGGAGGAGCATTCTTGCCGCTAGTCCTATACAATAAACTCAAACATAAAACATGTATCTGTAAGAAAGAAAAGAAGGTCACTTCTTAAGCGAGGAGAAAGAACTCAACATTGCCTCAGGAAAGATTATCATAATATATTGATACATTCCCAGTAAAAGATGATAATAATATATCTTCCACACATAGAGAACCAAAACGGGACAAACGTGCATGTGTTGTTGCCACCTCGCCGCATCCGAAGGATAAACTTTTATCGTTGGATCAGATATGCAAAAGTGCAAATGTAAAATATTTAGCGAGTACACCCTAAAAGTTTGGAAGTTCATTCGAGATAAATACCGCATGAGTTAATGGAAGTTCAAAAACGACAGAGTTTTGAACTTCTGTTCAATTGGTGTGTCATAAAATAAGTGGTGTCATAAAATGATAAAAAAATATGACGGAGGGCAATGATTAGCAGTATATGATATCATTACAAAAGACGAAAGCTAGGTCTACTATTACACACCTAAAAGAAAGAGTCAATCGGCGGAGCAGGTTTTTCCTTTGGAAGATTTGCCGAAGAAAGTCAAGAAAGGTCAAAGAGCTTGTAAAATGACGGTTTTTCTTTTTTTAGCAAGACAGGATATTATACGACAATTTCACTTGGAAAACCAAAGATCAGTCACTGCAGATTGGTATGCAAACATTTGCTTCCCCAATGTTTTAGAAAAAGTTGATAAAAAAAGTCCTCGTAGAAGGGTAGTTCTCCATCGCAACAATGCATCCGCCCACACCGGTAAGATGACAATGGCGTTTTTGAAGACTTTACACGTAGAACTGATGATGCATTCCCATACAGTCTGGACGTTGCACCCTGCAATTACTTTTTGTTTCCAAAAATTAGCGATTAAACTTCAAGGTATACGATTCACGACCCCAGAATAGCGTTCCGTGATACGGTCCACGTGATCCTGTTCGCGGGCCGGTTCATGATCCGGTTCCCGTGATCCGGCTCATGGCCTCAGAATAGCGAGAACCCATTGAAGAGGCATCTAAAGAAGAGTGAGCCAACTGCAACGGTTTCAAAGAATGAAAAAGTGTATAAATTGTCAGGGAGATTTTTTTGAAAAACACTAAATACAATATAAACATTATAAATGTTTTACGTTAACAGAATTCAGAAACTTTCAGTATGACCCGAGTAGATACATAGATGGAGGTAAGCCACAAGGGCCAAAAAATTAGGCCAAAGTGCAGGTAGCTGTCTGATTGGCTGTCCCCCATTTCATCATCAATCATCCTTAACCCTTAATTCACTACATGAGTCCCACGGACTCACATTGAAAATTCAAATCTTCATATTTCATATGTTTAAGCGGCTAGATTCCCCCCGCCTCATTGCGGAAAAACTAAACAAAATTAGTATTTCACAATTTGTCAAAATTAGGCACATGTTTGCACAGCAGACATGTGCCACGTCAAGTGCGCTGCTCGATGTCCTTGATCGTGAACAAGGACATTCCTGATGATATACGCCTGAAATCGACGATAAATTGCCGAGAAATAATAGTAAGTATTGTTATTTATGCCATTATAAAAAGCAAACAAAGACTGCTTACCTTTGCTGCAAATGTGTTAAGCCAATGTTTGGCTTGCTCAAAAAAGATATGCTGACGCTGCGTATAGATAGGGGTAGAGATCCACTGCACGTTTTTGTTTTTGTATGACTTTTGATTTTCATACCTAATTTGACTATAAAAAAGAGGCGGAATTTTGTTTTCGGAAAAAATAATTGTTTTAGGTAAGTTTAAAGAAAAGATATTTTTTGAGGCTGTTAAGTTTAATTTCTTTAATTTGTAACCAGATCTCTAAAGTGTTCCTCATTTTGTTATATTTTGCTGATATCTAACTGAATAATAAAATAAATACTTTGACAATTATGCATTTTACTTTGAAAAAAAATAAGTCCCCGGGGCTAGCACTAGGTAATTACGTAAGTATATTCAAACTAGTGAATTGAGGGTTAAATGCAAAAACTTTATATTTCTTAAATTTTTAACCAATTTTATACATTATAACCGCAGTATCGCATTCATTTCATGCTTATTACTTATTATATTTTTAAATCATTTCATTAAGTGGTATTTTTTTCAGTTTGTTATATTTATTTGACTTACTGATTAAAATATTATTTATCACATTTCTCATCGTTCAATTCTTTGATGCTTTAGTTATTTTAAAAAATAAAAAAACATATTTGAATATTTAGAGAATTGTTCGATTGAAGTCATTTTGAAAACGGCTGAAGCCGAAATATCCAGCAATTTTCGTAATTCATTAATATTTGGGAGCCGCTAATCATTTTTAAATTTCAGCAACGATCTACTTTAGGGTAAGGAGGCCTAGCTGCAAAATAAAATAAAAAATACTGCAGCGCTGAGGCTCAACATATACTTATATAGCTGAAGGAATAATTGTGGAAGGAATAATTATGGAGAATTTGATTGGCAGTTCACACTATCGTCCCTATCATCTAAGTTCAGTGCTAACGTCGCTTCGGAATTGATCACGCGATCTGTGTAACACTGAGCATTTTCCGCAGGAGATGAGAAAAATGGTGACGGAAAATATTACAAGAGACGCGCGCTATTCAATACAGCGAAACTCAGAAGCCGAGCAGATCACGAGCATTTTTACTATATATATACTCCATGGGCGTGACAGAAAGAATAAGTAAGATGCTAAAGAAATTCGATATAAAAACGATCTTTAAACCGAGTCAAAATATCGTCCGATATTTGAGACATGTAAAGTATGTAATACCGCTGCAAACTTCAGGTGTTGTATAAAATCGAATGCAGCTGTAAAGATCTACTTCCATAACTTGCTTCGGATTATCGACAGTTGGTCAAATTAGAAGTATTAGAAACCGTTTACTACGCCCGGTCCTTTTTTTACAGTCCGTTCTAGCACCGGCGCCATAATTCGGCAGTACAAAACAAGTTATTTCGTCCATAATCACTCATATATTTAGTCATAAAATTAGGTGTTCGACCAGGCTAGTCAAGCCGTAAAGGCGGAGTAACATACGCCGCCATAAAAAGGGACCCACGATATCATAGTCGTCAGAAATGTTTATCGATGTCGTTATAATAAGAACAAAGAATAAGTCGTGTCGTTTGAGTACGACCTGGGACCGCAATAAATGTCCCGGGATGGTTAATAAAATAAAATCCAGCGCAATAAACAAGGTTTCATTTATTTAGCATTTCTGCTTTCTCGATGGGGAATGTTGTAATCAATGTACTAATAACTGAAATTAAAGTTTCGTCCTTGAGTTCGGCATTATTTTTCGATTATTATCTCGATTTTTGGTATATACACTACTTCTAATTAGATACTATAGTTAGGATTGGGAATGCCCGAGACCTAATGGCTGAATATAAATAAAAAACTAATATAATG
>JAOPUG010000033.1:23928769-23944383 GCA_027564375.1 Micropterix facetella | reverse complement strand
AAAGCGCTCTTGTCCCATCCTGTTCCTCAGATAATTATTGATGATGTTTAATTTACTGAACGATTTTTCAGTTGTTACCGAAGTTACAGGAATAGTGCAAAAGAATAAAATTTCAGTAAACACTTCCGTTAAATCGGTTTCGAAATGTCCATATTTGGGTATTATTTCTGTGCATAACATTTAGGTATTATTTTTGTGCGGTGAACAGGCCATGCCTCGTTTATTAACTCAGGTCGCAATAGATGATAAACGTTAAGCGCCACAATACTTCTTTTGAAACTTTACACATTTCTGCACTAGAACTGCTTCACTCATTGCCATTATTTCTTTTGGGATTAAAAAATCAAATATTTTGTAAACATCAAATATTTTGTTTCTAACTGAGAGATTATTATATCCAATAAGTTATTGAAAATGCTGACTGAAGTTCTCTTCCCTAGTGGTGGTCGGATGCTAGTTCGTCAAATGCTTTTTTACTTTTGTCTGACGTTTGTTTTGAAAATGGTGATCATTATTCAATCAATTAGCAGTCTCACTGGCTTTGGACTCGACGTTATGTCGGTACGTCGGCGCCCTAGCACTATGGGATCCTTAGCGCTGTGGGCCCTGGTGCACTGCACCACCTCACACCTTAGTAGCTACGCCACTAATCAGACAAAAACCTTCCCAGCTATCTTGTATGAAAAATGAACAAACAGGCCTACAGAATGGTGTCTAGATGAAAAAAAATGTTGAATCCATTTACTTTAAAGACCCATTTTCAATTTGCAGTTTTTAGTCATAACTCGAGTTGCTTGAGAAAGCAACTTTTTTTGAAACCTTGTCTATTCTCTCGAACCAATCTAAAAGACAGTGGTCCAGATTCAAATTTAATTCTCGGATGAATTAACTTATAAAGTAAAATTCTGACATATTATTATATTGTTTATTACGGTTAACAAAGAGATTTTGTACCTAGTGTCCAGGAAATACTGTAATTCTCACATACACATCTTTGTGTTATTTTGAATATCAGTTAATTGCAATTTTTTTTTGCTTAACAAGTTCTGTTGATATTATAAAGTTAAATACATTTCAGTCCTTTTTCATTACGAGTTCAGATATATTATATATTTCAAAACCTCAAGTGGTATGATTATCACATATTATTTATATATCATTATATTAACCACAGATTTGCAGTAAAAGTATAGATGACATATTATATTAATTTAATTTTTATTTATTTATTTTCTAGGTTATAATGAACCAAATTTTCCGATATTATCAATCAAGAATTCGATAATTTCACATATTAAATTCATATGGATAATAATACTAATAATCAATTAAAATTATTTTATAATTTGACAAACTATCATATGGACAAGAATACAATAATAATAATTATTATAAATATTATTATTAAAATAATAGTATAACAGCGAGGAGAAAATCCATAGGTCAGTTGGAAATGCTTTCACCGACTCAATTCTGTATGGAATAGTGCTCCAAATGTCAAACTAGGTTGGCATTTTTAAGAGAAAATGAAATGTATATTCGTAATAATGACAATATATTATATAATATGAGCAGAGACAAAACTTTTTCTCAATTTGGAGAGCGGGACACTACAGTATCCGCAGATATACAACAGCCTTTTTCTCTTTAATACTATAATGATCAAGGTCAACCTATAGACTGCACTAAAAGAAATAGGCAGGCCACTTAAAAGAAATTATATGCACGGGATCGGTTGCGGTTGTATTTTCGTCGTTTTCCCATTCGTTCAACCCCACCAGTACATAGCCGTATGTAACAGTTAGAGTTTGTCCATTGCTGCATGCATGCCCGCCATCCCAGGATTATAACGGCTGTTGCCATTTTTTCACCCTGGAATGAGTCACAAAGACTTTAGACGAATACAACCTACGGTGGCGCTGAACTTTGAGTTGGCCTCAGCTGAACGTAGTGTTGCTATCCGTCCGGCTACAACTGCATAGGATAGGCAGACAGCTGACCTCTTGTCCGACCAAATTTGACTGCGTTCGGCTTGTCCGGCTTTTGTTAGGCTTTTTTTATTTTCTTACTTCCATCGTTCCTTTCTGCCTGTGAGTGGCGCGGGCGCGACGCGAGTCGAGACATGCATAGTGATCCGCGCAAGCCGCGCCGCCTGAACACCTCACCGCCCGTAATCAAAATTGACGACAACAAATGTTTTGTCCAGTTGCAACGTCTGAGAAAGTTTTTGGAAGAGAAACAAGAGGATCTTGATTTTAAGCGAAATCGCTAAGCAACATAGATTTTTACTCAGAGTTCCTCGCTCTATGCGATTTATGTTGCGATACCAGGCCATAATGCTAACGTCGAAAGAGTATTCTCTTTTATAGGGCAGCAATGGATGAAATAAAGAAACAGATTAAACTCTGAAACTATTGCAAAAATGTTAACTGTTGAATTTAATTTGACATATTACTTGTAAAAACTTTTATGACAAAACTTATTAGAGAAACTGAGCTTTTAACGCAGGTTTCTGGCAAAAGAAAATATGTTGATAATACTGATTTAAACTTTGTTATAAAAATATGTGACAATCAAACGTTTAGTCTAAAATCCTTTTTTCTTTTAGAGTCCGGCCTTGGGACCTAAAAGTCCACCTTTCTGAGTTTCAGAGATGGCAACGCTAGCTGCATGGAACCATTCGACCCTCAAACAAACAGATCGTCTGATCGGATATTTTGTGCAACAAGTTTCAAACAGTAGCACCCCATCTATTTCTTTAAGTACTATCTACGGGACAAGCCAGCGGCTTGGCTATCCTCAGAAAATATCTAATCTCACTTTTCTCAGAATACGACCCTAAATATTGAGGTTAGTCAGGTTATATTTTCCCACGAAATTCGGCATCAGATCTATTGCCGAATCTGGCATCGAACAAATAAACTAAACACATTTTTAAGAAATACTTTAACACTTCTCCAATTTTCTAAAGTAGTTAATTACTACCTATTTCATTACTTGGCGCCATTATTAATTGGGCACATCAATGAAACGACCCAGGCGTTATTTTTTTAGTTTTAGGCAACAAAAAAACAGTATTTTAGTGTGTCTATCGTCAAACGGTGCGCTTTTGTAATACATCTATTAAAAGAGATGACTTAAGCTCAAGTTGTGTAACTTTCGCTAAAAAATTAACGTTATGAAAATAACCTATCAGACACTCAAGGATGAACTAAAAACGGTGATAGAATCGGATTATTGCTATTATAAGCCGTTTAAATGGTTGAATGAACATTGGCGATCGGCTAAACGATAGCAAAATTGAAAAAAAGTAAATATAAACAAACCTGAAACCGGAAAAAGGCAGACAGACGGACGCACGAAAATTAAAATAAATGTAATGTGTAATGTTACCACCGTAATGAAAACTAAACGTCACCTACGGGCAAGGGAGGAAATTTCCCCAAAATCAGGGTATTATCCAGTTGTTTTCCATTTCCCATTTGAAAATAATCTTATGTTATATGTAAATGAGTATAACCATATTTTTAATTTTTAATCTGTATAATGCCATCTGTATCCCCTGCGAACTGTACTATTTTACTTGAGGAAAATATCGGGGTAATGTAGCACTAACCTGTACTTCTAAATGTAGCACACCTTTCTATAATTTCTAATCGTACCTAGGTATAGTGAAGCCCTAAGCATTGCTCTTCTGAATATTCTCACTATGTTCATAACTCGGTGCTATCGTTGGAGCTATCGTTGGAGAAACTGCACAGGCCAAACATATTTTTATGGCATTTAATTATAATAATAACTCTTCGGGTAACGGTCAGACAACCATTAACGACGAGACTGGACTAACTATGCCAAGTCTAAATGGCAGGCAGATACCGTTTTCCAAAGAAGCAAAATATCAGTTATATTCGACCAGAGACTCACTTGGATGAAACAGCCATTTAGACAAAACCAAACAGCAAAAAGTTGTATATTGGCAGGGAAAAATTGGGGCATTGCCCCAAAAATATCCCACTGGTTATACAGAATATATGGAGAATGGCCAAACCTCGAAAGAAGTATATATTTGGGGAGTATGCCTCCATTTTCCAAGCGGAGGTATACGCCATTATTGAATGTGCCGATATCAAGCTCCGAAAGAACTACAATTACCGTCGCATCTATATCCACTTGCAGTCTCGGTAGAATCGGTTATTTCATTTATATTCTGTTTTAAATTTAATATATTTTGATTTGATATTGTATTTTTTTTTAAATATTATCATTTTTGTTATTTTCTATCTAAAGTGTTTTTATTTTTATTTTAATATTATTAACTGACAGATATACTATTTTGTTGTGCAGGGACAGCAATAGGTCAAGTGGCGAGCAGCTGGAAGTTCCATTTCTCCTGCTCACTTGGAACAGACATTAAAGCTCCCTATGAAGATGTTTTGGGGTTGTTTCTCCTATAACGGCACTGGATCACTCGTACCAGTCACTGGGATAATGATCAGACCAATATTTTGACATCTTATCAAACCATATAATATGGGAGCTTCACAAAGTCAATACCTCCAATGAGGGAATTCAACATTATCTCGCCCTATGCCATTCATCAAAAAAAGTCAAATAGTTTTTTACACAGGACCAGATTACTGTGCTGGAATGATCCAGAAACTACTCTGACCTCAATCAGATCGAAAACCTCTGGGCCATTTGTAAAAAAACGGTTATCCAAGATGTATTGTACAACGAAAACAAAAATGATCTCTGCAGTAATTCCGGTCTAGTGATAAACTAAAAGAAATCTGTTAAAAACTGGTAAATTATATGCCTACAAAAGTGAAACATGTTAAGAATGCAAAAAGAGGACCCATTCCATATTAAAACCAACAATTTATGCTACCAGTACTGTTTTTTGTATGTTTCAGTCCATTTAAGCACTTTTAGAACTTATGCTCCAATTAATACGCACAGTACTTACTGTAATTCAGAATCTAGAAAAGCATGTTATCTTCAAAGTGATGTTGCCTTTATAGGTGATAATGCAAATGTTAATTTTGGTGGAATCAATACAAATCCTAGAGCAAGTTCTCAATAATAAAGGTTTTATCGAAATAGGTTGTCCTGCTTGGATTCACAACAGCATTCATGGCGTTGACTTGTCGAAATTGGATATTGAGTCAATTTCATAACTTTTTCTCTATTTACACAGTGATACCTGCTGCCCTAAAAGACCCTTGTAACTATAATAATTATAAGCCTTTACTAAGGCTAAATCATACCAAAACAAGTTGATTAAAGGTCACAGCATATGTAACATATTTTTCTAGTGCCGGGCGGAATGGCAAAATTTCATAACATTTCATATAAAAACATAGCTACAAAACATAAGCGATGTGAACACATGGGACGGGACGGCTTATGAAAAAACATTGTCGACGATGCTTAGCCCGTTCCGCAGGACACGCGACCCACCCCGTCTGTGTTCCCATTGCGTATGCACAGCCGCTCTAGACGCGGCGTAATGTTGCTATTTATTAAGCGTACTGGGATACATCACTAGCAAGTTTGTTGCTCGTCGCTGTCACTGTACGTATGTTTTATGACCACGTTCTTATTGAGAACGATACACATAACATCCTCGTCCCGGCCGTGGTTTTATACCATTAAGTATGCTGCAACCTTAAGTTTGTTCCCAGCAGTATAAATTATTTCCTGTTCTCAAAAAAAAATTGTCACAAAATCCAGCTGCATTAAACACTGAAGACATATTTTGAAAACCCATATTCGTATATATATTTGTGGCTCACACATTCATTGATGTCTGTCTTCCCATCAAACCTGCTACCTGAGAAGCAGGAAGTCAACTCCATACTAGAAATAAAGAACATCTTGGAAACAATAATTCGTTTGCTCCGAAACGGTATTGAAGACAAATTCGTACTTTTGAACGTACAACAACTAGTTCAAATGGTTCATAGGATGAAAAACAGGCAATCTTCGAAGTTTATAAAGCATCCTTGGAATATTTGAAAAATGGATATATCCATTAAATACATTCAAGGATAGATGGTCCTAAAAGAATACTAGATCTTTGAAATAACAGAGGTGTTATCATTGATGATGTAAAACTATATCATCAATTCTGCAGTCTGCTTTCATTCCTCAAACCCGACAATAAAGGGAGTAAGTTCTTTGAAAAAATGTTGCATGTGCAGTGGTTGGTATTTTTCAGATATTGCTCCACTCTTCTGCTTTTCAGGACTACTAAATAATATATCCGAGTTACTTCGGCCCACCCTGCGGGAAACCAAAGTCCTAGAATCTTGCGAACATTTGGGAGTGTCAACTACGACGGGCGAACCCGTCCAGCCCGGAGCGTTTTAACGATATATATTGTTCTATCACCCCGAGGCGAAACGCAGAGACTTAAGGACGAAGATAAATCTACGTACCAATATCCACCTAACCCCGTAAGAGACCAACGCCTTACCATGAGGCACTGGGAATTTTCAAACCCAGTGGGCCTCCTCGCGCCCTTACTACCAGATGCGGATCAGATTCTTCCGATCCCCTGTCTGGTCATACGGAGTTGCTCCGTAAGTTGGGCCGACCAAAACACAACGGCCATTATAGCCCATGCTCCAAGGAGCCATGGTGACCCAGAATCGTGCGAACAATGTAACGACATTAAATCGTCCAGACTTTTCTCAATGTTTCACATGCTTAGTCTTCGTTTTCTTCGCCAACCGATAATTATGGCCAATGCGTAGAGCCCAGTTGATTTTGGGGTATCTACGACGTACAGTTGGGGTACCTACCATACAAATTATCCCCATAAAATCAGTTTTTTTGCAATTTTAGAGCTTAAAATGGAATAAACGGTGGAATTAGCAAAAAGAAATAAATATAACTAACGATTATTAGTTGTTTTAGACTACCCTGAATATCCTAATATATTATATGAGGCATTTCAAAATGACTACGCCATCTATCGGTCGGGAGGAGGAACTGAGCGATGGACTGCACGGGGCAAGTCGCGATGAAGCGGTTTGCCAATACTAAGATGAATGTCATGGACTAAAATTTTTTTTACTTTTATCGAGTTTATTGTAACAACGAACGGGTTACTATCGACCACACAAAGTTTTTGGAGAGCTTGTATCTCTCAGAGCAATTAAAGCGAAAGAACATTTGGGACATCGTCATGAGATCATCTCCAATATAACATTTGAACCCCTTTCAGACAGACATCTCTGATGTAACATTTGAACTCCTCTTCATTGAGTGGGTAATTACAGGAGTGGCACAATGGACCTGTTATTGCTCAGTTCAAGTAGTTGTTTTAGACTACCCTGAACATCCTAATATATTATACATACTTACATACAAGAAAATAATCATATGGGCCGAGGTTTCACAAACCCATGGGTTTTCTTTCCCCCTGGCAAGTTTAATTTTTTAATTTCTACATATAATGCTGAGGGTTTTTTCATTGGTAAATGCTCAATGGTCGAAGGAGCGAAATTGGCTGTGGAGTCAGGGAAGATTATAATAAATATGAACGGAATATAACTAAGAATTTTACACAAGAGTTTTTATAATTATATTCTAAACAATGAACTGAAAAAGCAGCTCTCAAAAATAATTATTTTACTCGCACAATGATTGAATTGTTTTATTCAGAAATGTCCTCCATCTCCATAACTTTTAGAACGGATTGTCCTCCTTTTTCAATTTTGCTTATGGTAACCATACTCAAGGTGGCTCTCTTTCCATATGTCATTTTACCCAACTTCTAGTCTGCTCCAAGATTTATATCTTCCAAGATGTTAGATAAAACAAACAAAATTAACCAAAACATACTTTTATTTTATTCAAATATCAAGAAATAACAACCATATATAAATTAGAAAGCATCGTCTCCAAACAAATCATCTCCCGCCGAGAAATCATCGATAACAGCCTTGTCGTTCAGCGAATTTAAATCGGCGAAGAGATTTGCTCGGTTGTCGCTCACATTGCTGTCGGGATTTTCCGTAATCGTGATTAGACTGAGTTTGTTCTTGACAATTTTTTCGAAAAAAGCCATTTTTGACCGTTCGAGCAGCAGCGATTTAAAGCTCTCCATCCATCTGTTGTAGATGGTCGGAGCGGTTCGGACGCTCTCGTCGCGGAATGCCTCCATCAGCTTCAGAACTTTATCGGATTCGTCTCGCAGCGTTTTGAAAAGCAGCTTCTCGATCACTTCGATGACTTGATCGCTTAGCATGTAGAACGGCTCCCCTTGCGACACGAGCTGATGTAAATCCTCCGCCGGGGTCAGCGTTCCGATGAAGGTAGTATCACTCACCGGCTCCGCTTTAACTTCGACTAAAGCCTCGTCTGGAGCGATTTTAACATCACCATTAGCGTCGTTTACGATTTTCTTTACGACTACTCTGCGTACAGGGATAGGCTTCTCTTTGAGTATGAGAGGGAAGACTTCTCTGACTTTTTTGAGAGGAACCTCCGATTTAGACCGCACCGTTTCGGGTACTTCGAGAAGCGCTTTGACCTCAGGTCGCGAGCCCGGAAGCGGGTCGTTTGGGTTCAGAGCGCGATGTGCGATGCAATCGTATACGAACTGAATGCACGGATTTGGTTTCGTGCCTATCTGGAATAGCTCTTCGTCCTCTTTCATGGAGAAGTCCGTTAATTCCATGGAGTCAATCAGGCCGTTAATAGCGGCTATCTGCTCAGGTGTTCCCGTCCTATTGAGAGGTGGAAATTTCATTTGCCGATAATCCTCTTTGTAGAAAATTTGTGCCATAGATAAACACCTGCAAATAAAAGAAAGAATTTATATTGTGCGAGAGCCTGAGCTTGATTAAAAGTAGCCCATAAACTCACTCATCTACTGCAGTTACAGCGTACGAATTCGACTGGAGAAGACTAATAATGTTATTTACCATGGTTGCAATTTGAACAACAACTGAGATATAAGCAAAAAGATCAGATACAATGTTATGCATCTTAATAATTCAAGGCAAAATAGCCGGAAGAGGTTTGGGACAAAGAATATCCTGGTTCCTAAACATACAGGAATGGTTTCAATAATCTAGCACATCTTTGTTTCGATCAGCGGCTAATAAAGTTGTCATAGCCAATCGACAGCCAACGCTCAGTAGTGGACAGTAGTGATGTTAAGGATAAAGCTAGGTGCGTAGTAAAACCTAGCTTTACCCGGATATACCTAGGTTTACCTAAAAGACTCGGAAATTTTGTTTTCGTCATAGCCGTAACACTATAGTTATAAACATTTAATAAATTTAATCGCTAGATATTAAACTTAAGAAATTAAATATTTACCTCTTTTGAAAATATGTTTTAAAGGACTTTATCAACAAATCAATAATTTAATGTTATGAGAAATGTATATGTGGCGAGTGAAATCGGTCTTACTTTAAATGTGTCTAATCCAGTAAGAGCTTTTTATAAGAAAACATCCTATGAGTTGGATAAACTATTGGCTAATAAATTGGAATGCCAACAACTGTAGTCCTTTATATCGGTAAAGGCAATGCTAAAAATACTTGCCCACTGAATGTAACCACACACGAAAGTGTGCCAAAGCGAGAGGATGTCAGTATAATGGGACCAATGACCTGAAATGGGAACCTCATGTCTCTGCCACGATTGAAAGAGCAAACAGTTAATATATGAAATTTTAACACCTGAGTTAATGCTGAAGATCATAGATCAAGATATACGCAAGGCGTTGGAAAGAGTGCAGATGTTTCACCAACATCCCAAGGGAACTATGGGATATAGAATACGAGAGACTCTCAATGTGAAAACTGCCCACACTACAGGACAGGCAAAAGCTAGGAGAGCTGATCGATATGTATAAAGTGCTACAAGGACATTATAGCTTCAGTGACATCCCTAACATTTTTTTTTATCTTGTATCACGGGGACCATTTCTGGTCTATTGCGATCGCCGCCTACTATAGTTCCATGTTGAGCTTCGCGTCGTTTAAGAACCGCAATAAGCTCTTGGCGCTGGATTGTTTTACCTCTTCAGCTTGGAAGTAATAGTTACCCAGGTGATTTCTTTTACGCATTAGTGGGCCACATTCGCACACGAGGCGCAGGGGAGTTTCGTCTGCAGTTTGGCAGAATCTGCACACCCTAATGTCCCGGAGCTTGAGGTTGAACATGCAGGCCATTGAACATGAGATTGAACATGCAGAACATTCAGGCCACAATGACCCGTGAGAGCTCTAACCAGAATGCTTAAATTATTCCTAATTACAGTAGTAAGCTTTGATTTGCGGTTTAGAGTGATTCAAGCCTGGCGTGTTGTTCCAGTGATTAAAGGATTATTCTAAACATAGTTTTCTGAGGCCTAGGTTTGCCAGGCTTTTTGGTATGCCACAGCATGGCCTTAACAAGTTCGTTGGCTTTTTCGTTGCCTTCGATCCATGCATGACCGGGATACCCTAACATACTCTACCTCAGTGCCAATACCAATCTCCGTGGACACTCTTTGGCCAAGTCAGTGTTTTACTCAAATCTTCAGAAGGATTTTATCTCGAACCGAGTGGTAGACGATTGGAATCGTCTATCGCGGGAAGCGATTGATCAGTTAATATGAACCAGTTCAAAAACCGAGTGAACAAGTTCCTTGAACCCAGTGACTGACATTATTCATATATCTAATTCCTCATGGGTATATCATCTTAAAGCTGCTCGTCCATTGTACTAATAATAAAATAATAAGATTCACTATTATAAAAATGTATACCTAGAAATCTACAACACATACCTGTACTCTTCTTCAATGACAGGAAACAAAGCGTACATATATGGTGCATTTCCATTGTTGTAAACCCGTCGTGCGATCGCAACCAACCCAAGCTCTTCCATCACTGTGACGAGCGCGTTCAGCGCGGTCTGTGCGTTCTCATTGTTTTTACGCGCGTAGACATACGACAGACCGTCACCGTTCAAATCGCTCCATCTCACCGTGTGCTTCTTGGTGAATCCGAAAACTTTCAAACCCTTGGGCCCCGAGTTATAGGTCATCTTGTCAAACTCGGAGAACGGAATGACCTTCTGGCCGTAGAGGTACCCCTCGATGATGTCGTATTCATTGACAACGTAAGTATTGTCGTTCTCTTTAATGTGCTTGGTGATTTTTTCCACTGCGTAGTCGGTGCTGATTGCCTCCGTCTGTGGATCTTTGTAAGCTCTCCTCCATTCTTTTAGCGATTTGTGGGCCCTCGTTCTGCAGTACGTCGAAACGGGTATTTTTATTTCAGAACCAATTGCTAAATCGACGTTCCATGGCCAGGGAGCCACCGCTTTCTTTTTGTAATACATTAAATACTCAGCAGCATCATCAAAATTACATTCAATAGCTGAAAAAATAATTATTATAATACCATTAAGGGCTAGGTTAATAAAATGAATAGTTGCAGGAGGGTTATCAAAGATTATACATAAGCCATATTGAAATTTTCTGGAACTGGCCACTAGTATTAGATATTAAAAAATAATTCTTATTTTAGAAAATGGAACATTTTTTTACGCCTTTCTTCGTTTTTTCTTAAATTTAAGCTGTTCTAAACCTACCACAGCCGGTCGTTAGTCCGGAGTCCACCACTCACCCCCCAAAAGGTTTAACAATAGTATTATGATGGGCCCGACTCTGCTCGGTGAATTCCATGGCAGCACCGTTTGTACTTAATTACTTTCTGGTGCCGTCTTGAAAATTGCGAGTTTACCTAAGACAGATTTAAATGTAGAAAATTTTCGACTTATGATATTTTACAATTTTAGCTCTCTTTAAATCATCAAGAATGTTGCCAAAGACTTGAATTAGTGTTTGTTGATGATGCCCCGTCTTGTAGCTCTTCGGTATAATGAATTTGTATACTTTGGTATACTTCTGGTACAATGAACTCAAAAGTCGAATTATTCATCTCCAAGACGATTCTCACGAAGGCTGGCCGGCGACAGTTGTAACGGAAATTAACATTGATGCTGCACGACAACTAATTCAATCGGATAAAAAAAAAACATCAGCGAATTCGTACGAGCCAGGTACAAAATATTTTTCACATACACCTGAAGGTTGGGAAGCTTTGTTCGAGATGGATACTGCATGTGTTAACGGAAGTTTAAGAATGACAGCGTGTAGAATGGTGTGATAAAATGCTAAAAAAAAGGACATAGGGCAAGCATTAGCAGTATAAAATATCGATAACAAGAGACGAAAGCTGAATGTACTGATACAAACATAAAAGAAAGAGTCAATCGGAGGAGTGGGTCTTTCCCTTTGAGGTTACTTCTTTTCTTAGCAAGATGGGACATTACTTGACCATTTCACTTGAAAAGTAAAGAACAGTCACTGCAGATATGTACATTAACATTTGCTTGCCCAGTGTTTTAGAAAAAGTTCCGCCCACCCCGCTAAGATGACAGCGGCGTTTTTGAAGACCTCAAACGTGGAACTGATGACGCATCTACCATACAGTCCGGACTTTGCACATGTGATTTATTTTTGTTTTACATTAACAGAGGTTAAGTCTTTTACTTTATCAGAATCAGAAACTTTAAGTATGGCCTAAGAGCCCTATTTCACCGGGACCACGGTGGCGGCAACCAGTCGCGCCACCAACAAAATGTATACAGCTCTATAGAGGGTATCTCACCTGGTGTCCGCTTGGTTGCGCAACCAATTTGGTTGCGCAAAAAGGATCGACGCGTGCACAGATCACTGTTCGCGCCACCACACTGGTTGCGTAACCATTAATATGTATAGCGCTGTATGGCGTCTCGCTCACTCAGCCACCAGTTGTGCCACCACTTTCGTACGTAAGGTACGATATAGGTCGCAGAAAATGAATAATTTCGACACAAAAAGGTTTAATACCGAAATACAAAGTAGACCATCTATTTGGGTTGTGTATTTATTTGTTGACGAATTATATATTGTTGACAATTTATATGTTGACGAATTGTCCTTCCGTAGGGCGATCGGCTAAGAAAGGATGAACCAACCACTGTTTTTATCCTTTTATTTAACGTTCTTTTACGCCGCACGTTCAGCATAAGGGCTAACTCTTCCATTTGAAACTGTTACGATTCTGGCGTCTGCCCTGGTGTCTCTCTGTTGTCTCGGTCAGACACCACGGTTGCGCGATTGGTTGCGCCGATTGGTTGCGCGATTGGTTAAAGACCTAAATGCAGTCGGAGTGGTCAGCCAAAAAACCGAAACACAAGATAGGTAGAGGGTAGAATGGTAGATTCTTGAAGAAGCCAAGACTAATAATGAGTTGTTGCGCTAATGATGATAATGATAAACTGTTGGTTACTTGGTTGATTCGCACAGCTAAGGCTGATTTATTCAAATATCATTAAATTCCCATTTTGTAGAACAGAAAAACAGTAGCGTGCTCGCGGCCATGGACGCCCACGCCCGAAAATATGTCCGATTGACGAGAAAAACGCTGAACCCGTCAAGGTAGCGGTCATCCATCATGCTCGCCACGCGCTCTCTCTCTCTCTTTCTCTCTCTCAGTTAGTCACGTGATTGTATGATGATGACTATGGACTATTATTATGACGCAGTGCGACATGGGGGGGTCATTGTCCTCCACGTTTGGATACAACGGGTTAGTGTCGTCGCTCATCACCACGTTGCGGAGGATTAGTTAACCCGTTTAACCCCGATACACGTTAGAAAATGTCACAATGTATCTATCGGAAACATTATGGATTAACTCCCCGACAGTCGAGTGCTTGAGCAATCCATAACCAAGCATTGCTAATGCTTTTACAGGGTGGGGAATAATGGGAGTCCCACCTTTCTAAGATTCACTGAAGGGTCACATGACCGGGTATAGTGACACTGTCAGTCCCGTTAAGTGGGGGTAACGATACGGTTTCAGTCAGGGTTGCCAACCGTCCTTTCTTTGGGAGATTCATTTTTCACAGTCGTTGTCCTTCGCCCTTCCGTTACAAAAGGACGCCGATAGTACTCCTATACGGAATTCTTGCGCATATCGCGAAACGAAAAAATCAATTCCTCTATTCCATTATAATTCAATGAAAAGGTTATGGAAGACAATTTTTTACTGAAATATGCGAAATCTGTCGATACATAAAGTTTCAGTAAATAGAGATACATCGTTTTATTCGGAGTATCTTTTCTGCATTCATAATTTTATTTTGCATTATTGCTTTCATAGTTTGTATTTAGGAAAGTGATGTATGTATACCGTCTAATTAGGTAAGATTTTTTACAATATTTTATTAACTTCAGCTTTGTATTCTTTCTTGCACAAAATAAATAGTAGTTATTTATAATTTTAAGTAGATAAGTAAAAAAATGCATTAGTAAGTGTCTCGTATTCTTAGTATGTTTAGTAGGTTTAGCTACATAGATAGCATATTTCATGTACTTTTAAAATAAGACAAAATTGTTATGGCATAAATAAATGTAAGTTTACTAAAATAGTTTTGTTTACTTTCGAAAAACATCTGTGGTGCTTATCAATCATTGAAACACAAAAAACGCACTTAAGGGGGGGGAGGAGGGAGTGTCCCGCCGCAGGTCCCAAGCACAATTATCGTTACAGGGTTGCTGAAAACATCCTCCACGAGAACTCCACCAACGACCTCTTCACAGAACAAAACTCACTGTTTCGTCTGCTTCGTCGTCTGTAGGCACGTCGGGCCTTATTTTTTTTTTGTAGATGGCGTCAATGTTACTGTGACTTCCGACTAAGACTGCCCCAAAATGGATTAATACGATTAAGATGCTTTCTGGTTTCAATAGGATGGAGCCACAAACCATACGGCCCGTTGCTCGCGCGCCACTTCGCAAGGGATGTTCACCGGTCGACATATCTTACAAAAAGCCGGTCAATGACCTTTAACTTATGGTTATGAGGGGGGTGGGGGGTAAAGCAGATGATTTTAAACATCGCCCTCGAACACTATAGAAAAACTCAAGAAGGCCAGTTATGAAGAAATCACCGGTGTTTCTCTAGATATGCTGGTGAGAGTATTATATGTACTTTGCATAAATAAAAAAAAAGTTCAATAACCTGTACCATTTTTTTTAAATTCATTTCCAAAATGTGGGACTCCATTATGCCCCCATTATGGACAAAACTTGAAGGAACTTCACACGTCAAGGCCAATATTGGACGATATAACCTTTAAAACAACCAAAAAATACCTTATTATATGTACTTTGCATAAATTACAAAAAAGTTCAATAACCTGTACCATTTTTTAAAATTCATTTCCAAAATATGGGACTCCATTATGCCCCACCCTTGTTTGTATATGCATCGATTGCGTTCTAGAGACAGTCGACTTCTATAAGCAATGTCAAGCAGTCGAGATATTTTCCGTTTTGTCTAGCAATACGTACACGCAAAAAAATAATTGCACAAATGTTGGAATAATTTCTCTTTCGTAAAAAGTCCCTAAAGAAATAACTAAACTTTCATATTTCAAGTAGAAAAAGCATTTTTTGTCAGTGTCCTTCCTTTTAATTATACGAGGGCGGTTTGATAAGTCAGTGACTTTTTGAATTTCCCGCGCAGTTACTTCAAATGCAACAGTGC
>JAOPUG010000033.1:23901074-23920409 GCA_027564375.1 Micropterix facetella | reverse complement strand
CTTGATCAAAATTAGAACGTTGCCCACTGATAGATTACAGTTGACGGCAGCACTGTTGCATTTGAAGTAACTGCGCGAGAAATTCAAAAAGTCACTGACTTATCAAACCGCCCTCGTACAAGGCGACGATGAATTTCCACATGTTTAACAAAGCTACCAAGTCTTTCTGTGCAATAAATAAAGTCAGCAATAGTAAAAGTAGGCATATATGTAGATAATGAACGAGTCTGACTTTTCATATCTTTCAACTATAGTGAAAGCCGAATTACAAAGCATAATCCATTCTAAAGGCAATCTGAAATTCAGTCTGACTAATACACAACCAAGATTTGACAATCTGTCCAAATTTATTCTAAGCCGAGTATTCTGTTCAAGCCATTATTAAAATATCAGGAAAAGTAGCGATATACATCAGCAACTTTGGCCCGTCCTGTGATTGGCAATCCCTGACTTAACCAAAATGGCTTAAAACCTATTCCAATAAGTTTCTCTCGTCACCACGATTCCAAAAATACTCATATACTGCTTGCTCTACCTATTGGTCAGATCCTCCTCTAGGCCAAGTATACTAGGATACGTACAGCACCGCCAAAATGGTTTAAAACTTATTCCAACAAGTTTCTCTCGTCACCAAGATTCCAAAAATACCCAAAAAAACGCTATGCTTGCTCTACCTATCTATTGGTCAGATCCTCCTCCAGACCAAGTAAACCAGGATACACCTGCAGCAGCACCCAAATAGCTTAAAACCTATTCCAACAAGTTTCTCTCGTCACCACGATTTCATGTTATCCGTGTGGTACATAATGAAGTTGGGTACTAGCAATACGCATTCCTTATGGAGCATCGTCTCGGATGCGAGAAGAACGTCCACCTGTAGTTCCTCTAGGAAGGCCTTCACTGATGGCAGTTTGTTATGTAGTCGGTATGCATTCCAGTGGACTACTCATGCTTCTGAGCACTCTGTCATTGCAGGAAGCAGGGCTTGATTGCTCTAGTATACTGCGCACCCGCAAGGTAAGCCAAAGTGGTCAAGGACGAGGGCCAGCTAGTGTTACTCCTTGGGACCTGAGCTGTTGTGTCGAGTTCGGCAGCCTTGTGAGCGGCTTGCTGTTTTAATCGCATGATACACGAAGTAGGCATTAATATATTCAACCAGTTCTGCCAAAATTGGCCAAATTCCAATACACCAACGATTATTCAATCTTAACTCCACCAGCACTTGAGGGTCCTGGCTATGCGAAAGCGCCAAAACATCACCTTCATATTCCGAATAAAAAGTATAATTACAAATTTTGTTTTTCCCCCGAATAACATTACTATAACTATAAATTATATAGTATTATTTCTTTCAGTTTGACTTCAGTTGTAAATACAGCATTTTCTGCCAACCTTTTACTGAATTTTACCTTCAGTTCCATCATGATTTGCACCAATCTCTACAATGTTACGGTAAGATCATTCAACTTCTCTATCTTATCACTAGTTTAGGTATAACATTCTGGAACATTTCTTCGTGCCAAATCAAAAAAGGAGATTGACAAGAAGAAAGAAGCTAAAGAAACAAATCTTCGAGGAACCGAAAGAAAAAACATATTTCAGTACAAATTTTTATAAATGAAAAATAGGATACACAGATACAATAAAAATAGGATACGCAGATACAGTAAAAATAGGATACACAGATACAGCGAGTTAGTATGTGATCACAAAATTGACAACAAGTTCTGGTGAACTTCAGTAGCTTACACATCCATTGCGTAGCATGAGACACCGACACCTGCAGAACGAATTCTCAGGGTAAAACCGTTTGGCAATGCAATGTCCGCTTAAGCATAAGCCCTATCATCATGTTACATATTGTTTTCACATATTTTAAGCAAATTATTCCTTTACCAGAACAAGAAAAATAGAAAAAATATTTTTGAATGTTAGAAGTTTTCCTTGTACAGAATATTGTTCTACATGAAACACTGATTTAAATCTGCTTATAAATTCTTTTGGTTTAGACTTTCGTTACCAAGGAAAAGCATTTCTTTATATTAAACTTTATTTCGGATATAGAGTATTTTTTTCAGTAACAAAAGCCTAAATCAAGAAGAGGTATAAACCATTTTGTTTAGTTTTTTTGTGTTGAATAATCTCCCGTAAAAGAAAAAGACCCAAAATCAAAAAAAAAAAATTAAAAAAAAAAATTGTTTTATATTGGCAATGTAATCATTCGCCTATATTATAGAAAAGATTATGCAACTTAGTGTATATGCGACACTGGCTACGGTTATGTTGTTTAGATATTTGATGCGGTGTTCAAGTTTGAGTTTGTATTCGCATAGACAATAACATATTGTACGTAATAGGTTAGAATTATTTTTCTAAACTTTAGAAAAATAATTCTAAAGAATAAACAAACCAATTAGTAATGTTACCTTCAACAATAAGTTTATAATCTATTTATAATAATCACTTAAGATGCTAATAGCAATTATTATACAAAGTCTCTACCATGACTTACGTTTCTTTGACTTAGACCCTACATGCAATAACTAATTTAGGTTAAACTTGTAGATACGAGTATAACCTTTTATCGTATCAGAGAAATCCCTCAGTTTGCCGTTTGGTATATTATATCGATGTGTTTCTTTTTCATTCTAGTCTATGGATACTTCGGAACTTCTCACCTTTGTCCCATTTGTGGTGATATCTTTGGTGTGTGTGTACATTCTTTGCTATTGTGGACAAAATGTCACTGAAACGGTATTAATACATTTTAAATTATATTTCATCTAATCATTTATAATTTTTAATGTTAGCTTTCTTTTCGAATTACAAGTTAGTTTTTTTTTAAACCTAATGCTGTGGATCAGATGTTGGTGAATTTAATATTGGCATTATATAAATGAAAACAGGCATTTAATATTTGATTGATTTTTAAATGATACGTTATGTGAAAACATAACTAAAGTTGTCTAAAACTAAATATGCTAAAACCGAATTTATTTCTAAAGAAAAGTGTTTCTCCTTCAGCGGGTGTAAAAAGAACAGCGCCTTTTCGAAGAGACAAGAGAGTTCGAAGTTATTTTGTGTGCGAAGCGAAGACATGTTTTCCCAAATTGACTAATCGTTGCCCTTTTCATACTTAGGCCATCTTTCTGTTTAATTTTATTTAATCAGAACTATTTCATGTTGTATTTGCCATTATAGTAAATACTTAAACTCCGCTTCATATTTAAATAATATATATCTTTTGCTAAATTTATAAGTAAATCTATTTACATTAAGTATCATAACATTATTCATATATACCTCAGCGGAAGCTATCTCTTGCAATATGTTTTCCACTCAGTTCTGTCCGATACAGGACAAACACCACACATCCTCCGCGAATAAAAAGTTTATAAAATTGAAACTGTGCTACAGCGTTATTTTTAGTACCATCAACATTCTAGTGTAACGGTTCATCTGTGTAAGTGTTTGCATCTTGCTACTATTGCTGGTTCAGCAGCAGTAAGCCGCCAACTTTAACGGCTGTTTGTGCTTCGTGGAGACAGTCTTTCTAAGATTTGTCATTCTACATTAAAGCAACTCCATCTGTTGAGTTGACTATCGAAGAAAACAGGCAAATCGGCGCAGTAGTTCCGAAAATATAGACCGCTGAATATCGACCAAAAACATGAGGTTTTTTGAAAAATATCCAAAATCTACCGACACTTCCAACTATGCCCTAAAGAGCCCTGTGGAATGAAACCCAAGCCAAATCATTTTGCTGAAATCAGATTTCGTACTGAAATTGTAGATCTTCTTCTTTGCGACTCGGCCTGAGACTCCAAGCAAAGTGTCCAGCAGAGTCCGACAGAGCCTGACAGTCAGATCTACTATTTTGCTTATCGGGTTCCATACGGAAATCAGCCCGTCATCTTCTTCCTTGCTAGCGACTACGAAAGCCGGTAACTTAGGAAGAACGGGGTAGGAGATCGAAGGGTAGGTTGCTGAAACCGGCTCTCCAAGGATGATTCGGTGACAGTACTCGGATTTCGATATGACATCATCAGATTAGAACTACCCTCGTATCTCAGGACGTGAGAAAAAAATCCCATCCCCTATGATACGCCCTTCCACATTTAGCAACAAAGAAATTGCGGTTTTTTGGCCATAACTGCCATACTGCATCATGGATATTTGCAGTAAAGGCCGACAGGACTGAAATCGGATTATGGAGCCTGTGCAAACTTTGAAATACACTACCTACCCTCAATAGTTTTATGGTCATAACTCCATTCCACTGAGGCAGAGAAGATTGCGGTAGAGACTACGAAGCCAACGCTAACTCCGTGTACACTATCTACACGTATTAGTTTATGCAACAAGTAAACAAAATGCCCAATGAAGGATCCAGAATCCTCCCACCTCGACCATCTGGATCTCTGTCGGTCCCCAGCTCCAGGGACCAATCACCGGTTCTACCATTGTTAAATATATCACCCCCGACAGTTTTCGACTAACTAGAGAGACTGCCAAAACAGCGGTTGACTCAAGAGCAACCTGTGCCTCAAGTAGTTCGCAGTTCTAGCCAAAGGAGTCACCCCTCTTTCGGCATCTTCCCTCGTATCAAACGAGGGTATAGCGGCAGGCGACTTCTGGCAGACCACAAACAGGAAGCTGTAGCTCCGGGGTCTATGTCCAAGAATATAAATGTTTTCAGGGAGGATGTCAAGCAGGAGATAGCATGGATAAAAACACAAATCCGTGAAGCAGCCGCCACCACCGCTAGAGTAGAAGCAGCTGTCTACCAATCCATGCAAGACGTGGGGAGCCTAGTTAAGAGGATGATAAACATCATCGCTACGGATAGGGGCGAATTCAAAGGTGATAGTAGCAAGCACAGTGAGGAAGATAGGGTAAAATTCAAGAATGCTTTAGTTGCAAGTGGAAAAGGCATCTTGGTCAAAGATGGCAATATGAAAACCTCCATGGTTGCCTTCGTCGGGCTCATCAAAGGGGCTACTGATGAGGACCTGAAGCACTCTCTTGCTTCACAAAACCAAAACTTGGTAACGTTGTGGAGGAACTAGTAAGGCAGTGCTACAGGAGGTGTCACCGCAACTCGCTGCTTTGCACTGCCGTCTATGAGACAACAACTTCTGCGTATCAAAAACTTATAATCGCAAAGAAAATCAACATCGGCTACCAAAGAATATCAGTAGATGATCGAACACCTATGATAGTGTTTCAATTGCCTGGGATTTGGCCAAAAGCGAAATTTCTGCAAGAGCAAGCTCACATGTTCAAACTGCACCGAATAGCACCTGCCCAATAGACAGTCATTGCTGAAATGGTGAAATTACACGGAAGGGCAAATTACCCATTGTGGTGAGCGACTCATGCAAACAAGGATGGAGGACAAAGCACGAAAGAAAGTGAACTACTACTGTTAAAGGCACTCCATGGTCAACAGATCACAAAACAGACAGAAGGTTAAAATGATACAGTGCACTCTCCAATGAGCTGGACTAGCTACAGAAGAAATGTTCAGAGTAGCGTCGAGGGAGAAGATAGATATAGCCCTGATACAAGAGCCACATACAGGCAACACTGGAATTGTGAAAGCCTGGGGATATGAAACCGTCATACAATGATACAATACAGATAAAAGTACCTCGAACAAAGCGGCCATTGTCATATTCAATGAGAGAATCAATACTATGGCTCTAATCGCTCACACTACCAATAATATCGTCACTGCTACTATCGATGATACAACAAGAAAGGTGGTTCCATTTATTTGCTGGACGATCGAGTCTTGCACCATGGATGCAGAATTTTCAGTAAACTGTCAGAGGTTGACTGAAGCATGACACCATGGGAATTTATCGGATCAATAAGCTTGTAGAAATAGAATAGGATAATTAGAAGTTTACGATAAATTTATAATTTATTAGGTAATGATTTTGGCAGTTTATGCCCTCTCTTCGCCTTCATTTTGGTACCCCTTTGATACAAGCTTCATACCTAATAATGGATTCAATCCAGGATTCATTTCAGTGTAGGCACTTTTAAATTAACGAGTAAAATATCTTAGTTTAGTGATGTAAATAAAACGTGTATTATAGTACTGTTTGAAAATAAATAAAAAAATTAATTTATCTGAAGAACACTGATCTAGTCTAGTTCCATTATTTGTATTTTTCAAAGTGCAAATTAAGAAATTGTTAGTTTTTCCCAGGGCACGTTTGCATATCACATCACTCTATTATAGCATTGGCATTATCATTAGTATTATCGTTTTATTATAAACATGCTGTCTTAAATGAATTTTATATTATTTCAGAGTCTAGAAATTGGAAATGTTCTTTATGAATGCAATTGGCACACATTTGATAAAAGAAATAAGGAATTAATTTTGTTTATGTTGGCTCAGTGAGTATCTACTTAAATATATTATTCAGATTAATGTTAATGGCAATAGAAATTTTAAAAAAAATGATTTTGCCTGTCCTCACCCTCCAGTGTTATGCTATATGTTAGGCTATATGTACAGTGTTTTTTTGGGATTTGGGCTACCTTGCAAGTTACAAACAAGGTTTGGGCATAGATTAAATATAGTGTTATTTAATCAATGGTTTGGGCTACCTTGCAGTGTTTGTAAATGAATAAAATTTGTGTATCATTTTATTTTCATAAGTCAAGCTTGTCCTTGTCGTTTATATTTCTAAATATATTATATAGAAATATGAATATAACATTGTGTATATTTCTATATATAGTTTTTTAATTCGAGTTAAATTTATGTGCGCACAAAAAACTTCAAAATGAAAAAAATCTATTCTAGTAAGGACATTAGCATAGTTGAATATTTTTTGGATTTTATAATTTTTTCCTACTTTCTCTGAAAAATAAATAAATAAATCAATATACTTATATATTGTCCAAGAAACTTATACATGATAGTGCGAGGAGGGGTGATGTGATGTATACAGCTGTTGCCGATTTTCTAGAAAGCATCTGGTATTTACCATTTAATGAAGAGGGACCCACAGAAACCTCTTCTAGATGCTCGGCTGACTGGAGTCTTTCAGTGCTGATGCAGGCATATTGTTTGTGATTTTTTGTGTATATGTAGTGTTCGTCAGTCTGTGTTATGTCAGTCCGTGTTATGGTATATATATTATATATATTAACTAACCAGACAGTGGTCGGGGTTTCTGCCCTCGCCTACCGCCTTGAGGCTCTAAAAAAAAATCTGTGTTATGCTCGCGTGCTGTTGTCGAAGTTGCCTCTGAGAAATCCCGAAAGGCTGCCAGGTGTCTCTGGGAAGTGACGATATTTGGTAAATTTAGCGGAACGAAGTTTTTTTCGCCGAGCGCCATTTCCAGCTGGTACTGTAGCCAAATATCAAGCAAGTAAATAGCAAGTGCAGAACATCCTGTATTGTCCATCCATCACAGGGGCACTCCTCACTGTCACGGATTTTAAAGTGTGAAAGGTATTCGTTGAAAGCCCCGTGACCAGTAAGGATTTGCATGAAGTAGAAAGAATTACTTGCGATTTTCCTGTAAGCCAAGGCATGTTGTATCGTCGGAAAGAAGAGTCGTGTGGTATATGTTTCTGCTTCCTGATACCTTTTGTTTCAAGCTTCTAGGTTCTAGGCGAGTATAATGCGTTTAACTAAGATTAGCCGTCTTCTTTGTCAGGGCTGCCTTCTTTGCAAATTTGTCGGTTCTCTCATTGCCGTGCATGTTACTGTGCACTCTTACACACCGTAGCATTACCTCTGTGCCTTGTATTTCTAGCCTTCTGGTGGCTGCCTGTATTGCTGATATCAGTTTATTTTTGGGTATATGGTCCTTCAAGCTTAGCAGGCTGGATTGCGAGCCTGAATGGACAGATACTTGCTTTCATCTGCCTGGTCGCTTCTCTAATATCCAATTTAGCGCATCCTTGATGGCAACCATTTCGGCCTGAAAGACAGTGCAAAAGTCGCCCAGGAGAATAGAGTGATATTGCCACCCCTTTCTTCTTTCAAAAGGCACGAACGCTGCTCCGACTTCCATCTATCCTGCTGTCCGTGTAGATGTCGATGTCTTCCAACTGACGTTCAGCAAGTTCGGCTGGTTTTTCTGGGAAGGAGATTCTCAGTAGGGTTCTTTGCTCAGATGTGGAAGCTTTAGCACATCTTCCGCTAATTCCTATGTTCTGTCGTTAAGGAAATGTTATTCTGCAATTATGCCTTTCTTGTTTATATCATATAGCGTTATTTTTCGGATATCCTCAAATCCAGCAGCATGAATCCGGCGAAGGCGAGCTAAATTCAGTATTTTTTCTGGTGATTCTTCTTCTGGGGACACGTTTGATCTCATATAAGTATCAGAACTAGAAAAGTAATTATTCAAATGATTTTATCGACATTTTCAAATAGTTAAATAATTTATGGTCAAACTTTCTTAATTTTGGATATCAAGACACAGAACATAAGAGAGCCGACCACTTAAAATTAGATGTAGCCCATACTGCCTTTTCCATTTCTTTTTTTAGAAATCAGATACAAAGATATTGCTTCTTTAACTTCCATTTTTTAAATTAATGTATGTCACCTCGCCCCTCTCCTACATATATGAACGCTTGTATGAACATAATAACTTATCTATTCAATCAAAAATGCACAGTTTGCAACCGAGCGGTTTCCGTGTGTCTGAACGAGTCTTAAAAGTTGCTGGGTGGCTATCAGTCAGCCATAAAATCAAATTAAAAATAGCTCCATGTGGTGACACAAGTACATCCGTTTTGTGCATCCCAAGGTATTATTATTATTCGTATGACTATTATTATTTTGATTAATTATGTTTTCTTTCGATAGTTCACAGCAACCTCTCCAACTGACTGGGTACAAGTTCCTTATTGTCCAATTGCCATTATTCATCAGGGTAAGTGTTTTATGTTTAGACATAATAATAATTTATGATACCTCTTTATTGAATGCATAATAAATTATTGTAATATGTATCTAAAAAGAACCTCGACTAAAATTGATATATCCATTGTACAAATAAAAAATGGTGCTCGAGGAGATTCGAGGGAGGGTGCATGGAATTATTTAATAAATAACTATTTACAGGTCAAGCAATCAAAGTTGAGAAGAATGCAATGAGTATTTCTAATAAAAAATCTTATTTGCTTAGCCTTTCATAACTTATTCATCTACCGCCTATCCTACCTGCATATCGTTGTGATATATGTAATAGGTCAAATATCAAAAAATACAATTTTTCCTTTTTGGTGTGTAAGTAACCAAAACGTGTTTCCGCGACGTTTGCAAATACTCCTATGTCTACCGTCCAATCAGAAGCGAGCGTTTAAATTAGTTGCAATATAATCAATAAGAGACGTCTTTAATTTGATTCTTGCAAATGGTTGTATGTCATCAATTTCCCTTGATGCCAAATGTATTTTGATGTTCAAATGGTGAATTTATGGATTTGTTGTGTAATAAACTTAATTTTGTTTTTATATCATTAACCTCACAGACTGATAAATAATGGTACATTTTTAACCTTATAACAAATAGGTAGTAGATTTCTAACAACCTAACATTACTTTCATACTTCAATGATTGTGATTTTAAATGTGTGCCAATGAATTATGTAATTATTTTGTGTATTTTTGTTGACAAAGGAGATTTTGCTAAAATCATTATTGGGTAAATATATTGACATAGGAGCTATTGCATTTGACAAATGAACACATTATGGCAATAAAATACTGTTTTCTTATTATTTTTTGCAATACACTTATTCAAACGTAGAAACCAATTTTCATAAAATTTATTCCACTTCTCCTTGGAGACCTTGGAAACATGTTTTTCGAAATTCAATGTCTCATCAGTCAGGACAGAAAAGAATAAGATAGCACACTGACATCGCACCACATATACTACCACACAATACAACCATGCAAAAAAAGCGCTAGCCCAAGCATTACAAGAATATAAAGAAGAAAACTGGCTCAAAACACTCCACGAACTAAAAGAGAACAGAGCTAACCCATGGAAAATTAAAAAATCACTTAAGAAACTGCCACAGAGGCTGCCGGTCCTCCCCAACTGCAACACAGTAGAAGATACCATTTACTCACTAATCAACGCAGCCATCATACAAGAAGCCATCGTAAGCATAAACGATCAAGGCTCGGAATCACAAACCCTGTTCCACTCACTAAAAGAAATGACATCCAACGACATTAAAAGAGCAATTTTTTCATCCAGCAACATAAAGGCACCAGGTTCGGATGGAATAAGAATAAACACTATAAAGCTGGCAGGCCCAGCACTAGGCAACCACGTTAAGAAAATCATTAATTACGTACTTTGAACTGAGTACATCCCGAAAAGATGGATGATTAGGAGGGTGCATATTTCTCTACAAAGCCAGTAAAAACCTTTTACAACCGTTTTCATACAGACCATTCATGCTATAAAAAAGATGCGAAAGAATTCTATACGACAAATTCATACAAACGTCAAAAGAATCATACCAACCTTTCATCACGGCTTTGTCCGAGGAAAAGGAACCAGTACACAAATACTTTAACAGGTAGCCTCATAACAAGAGCCCTAAAGAACGGAGACAGTACTGCCGTGATCTGCATAGATTTGAGTAAAGCTTTTGACTCAATCAAGAAGCTCCAGAACTCATTTTTATTGACCCTCTCCCCCTTTAAAAGAGATTTCGTGAGATTTTACCGCTTCCCCCCACCCCCCATTTTAAGCCCACGTAATTACGTAAATAATAGACGCCCCCTTGTCGGGTATGAAGCGAGTTTTTTGTTAAAGAGAAATAGGGGTGAGAGTGATTTACAGCTTTAATGGCCTCAATGAGATCTTCTCACTGTCATCTCTGCTCTAGCTTTGGCAGATTTAACCATTGCAGCCTTTTTTCGCAGCTGCAGTAGTGGAATCCTATTATCATTTTAGTGGCTCTTCTTTCCACACTCTCAATAAGTGACAATGAAATGAAATACAAATAAGTCTAATGTCTGCGACAAAATATGAACTCTATATCTGGAATGAATACTTCAGTATTGTTGTACATAGGGCTTTTAGGCTAGTAGAAAGAGCTCAGGCGTTAGTATCTGGAAGGCCTTTCAAATGAGATACAACATGGAGTTATCTCTTTTCATAATAACAGTTATGTTCTCATTCCACTTGATGTCACTGGCTGTTATAACTGTTAGTTATTGCAACCGCCGTTGTTGTCCAGGGTAGACTGGACAACGGCAGTTGCAACATCACCGAAACGTCAGGTGTTACAAACTTCACATGGAACAAAATGACATTTCGTGAGATTTTGCCCCCCCTCCCCTCCCATTTTTGCTCACATAATTAATGGACTCTCCCTAAATACAATCTTATAATGGCAAACATGTCCAGTAACAGCCAGAAAGTCCACTTGGGCAACCCCCCCCCCCCCAATTATTATCATCACCTCAGTTGTTATCAATGAGTCAGTATATTTATTTATACTACTTTGAATTGCGTATTTTACTGTTTTCCTTTAAATTATCAGGTATATTGAATGGATGGAGAATGCGACATCGACTGGCCGGATGCCCTGGTCTCAATCACAAGGGCCATTTCATGGTTTTCCCATCCTGCCGCAGGGAAGTTTTCGCGTCTCGGACTCTTGGGCTCATTCGACTCCATGCCATCTGGGTCAGCTAACTCTCGTTGGAATCGAGCAGTTACTTCTCACTGGTAAGCAATGAGTTGCAAAAAAATAACAGGAAAAGTTGCTATTGATATCGGCAACTTTGGCCCGTCCCGAGATTGGTAACCCCTGACTTATCCAAAATGGCTTTAAACCTATTCCAACAAGTTTCTCTCATCACCACGATCCCAAAAATACCCAAATACGCTATGCTCGCTCTACCTTCTCAGATCCTTTTCCAGGCCAACTGAACCAGGATGCACCTGGAGCAGCACCTGTGCGACGGATTGAATTTGCTATCACCTGGTGGTGATTAGGGTCACCCAGAGAGGCTGCATACCAAATTTATTTAAGATCAGACCACGGGAAGTCTTCAGACGTACAAACAAACGCACAGCATGCTTGAGACTATTTGGCTCGTCATACTACGGATATGCCAAAAATGTCATTAAACGTCGTTACGTTGTACTTACTATTTATTACTAAAATAACTATTTACACCAATGGTTCAAAGTCTAATGAAGGGACTAGTGCGGGGGTTTACTCGCATTCTATTATGCTAAAGATAAAAAGAACCCTGGAGCCCGGCCCAGCTCCATAATTAATGTTTGTGGACTATGAGAAAGCCTTCGATTCGATAGAGACGTGGGCGGTGCTACAGTCTCTCCATCGGTGCCAAGTGGACTATCGGTACAATAAAGTGATGAATGGTATTTACAAAAACGTCACCATATCAGTCCGTCTCCAAGACCCTATCAAACTCGAAACCTACCAAACTTTAGCGTGGTGTGAGACAGGGAGGTGTTATATCTCCAAAACTGTTCACTGCTGCACTGGAAGACATCTTCAAGCTTCTGGACTGAAAAGGACTTGGCATTAATATCAGCGGCGATTATATCATCCACCTTCGATTTGCCAACGATATCATGGTCACAGCTGAGACGCTGAAGGACCTTGACACACTGCTCAATGGCATCAGTAGAGCCTCCCAACAAGTGGGTCTAAAAATGAACATGGACAAGATGAACATCATGTCGACCCCTGAAGGTTGGAAACTCTACTCTCGAAGTTGTAGACGATTATATATACCTGAAACAAAAAGTCCAGTTAGGAGCTCAAATTTCGAGAAAGATGTCAATCGTCAATCCAACTCGGCTAGGCAACGTTCGGGAAGCTACGCAACATCTTCTCGATCCAAATCCTACAATGTCTCAGATGGAAGTATTCGATGAGTGTGTGTGTCTTATATGTCTTTCTATATGGTGGAACTAAAGAGAACAGTGTTGTCCACAAAGCATGTTATTTTTTCATTTATCTGCGATTTGCACAGCTCATGTGATGAGTTATGGGTGGCAGTGTAGCGATATCTCTGTTGGAGATCTGGCAACACTGAATGGAACTCAAGAATTTGTATTCCTGAGGGCTTCGCTCTTGGGAACTCTCCGTTTCTTGTTTTTGTCAATGATTTGATTATTGCTCCTGAGATGGATCATCAATTTTTATGTACCAGCAATCCAAATCATACATGCGTTAGGCCCTAGAGAGATCTATCTTCATGGATCGTAGCCAACAGACTTCTTGTTAACACAAATGAGTTCGGTTGCTGACCTTCTGGGACAGCCTGGGTTGGTTGGAGTAAAAAAACGAAACATGAGCTACGTACAATGGCCCAATCAAGAGGCCAAGTGCGGAAGACAGCCCAGTAAAACTAACTAACTAACTAACACAAATGAGTTGCATACTGTTCAATTTCGGCCCCAAAATCCGACTTGGAAGTTCACAATCGATTGACAGCTATGTAACAAGCTAGATCGTTTAAGACAGTTACTAAATTTCTTCTATTATCCATTACTTCAGGATTGCTGATCAACCAAGCTTATGCCGCTAAGTTAGGATGGGATTTCAAGTTTTCATCAGATCTGCGCAAGACTAATGGTTTGTAACTTTTGATATATTATTTTTTCGTAAAATCTACATATTATTATAGATAAAAGAACTAAAAGTAATGTTATCCCATTGGAAAATGGTGACCCAACTAAGAATGAAACCTGGAACCTTATAAACTAAGGTCAGGCGACCTTACCACTATACTAGTCAGTTTGTCATCTCACCTTTTCTTTCCTCAGCAAAGACTAGCAGCATCATCAGCCAGGGAGACTTGATTGTCCATTGTACTCGGTACAGACGCACATTCCAATCGGCGTTAGCGCTTCTGTGGGCAGCGTTGCCTCCTCTCATGCCCGAAAACGTGTCGCCAGCTCTATCACCGTCGTTACGCCCAGGCGGCAACATTGGTGCGGTCAAAATTTCTGAATCTCACAATTTAGCTTTCTGCTTTGCAGACTGCGCTTGCTCATCAGCCGATAAATATATGAAGTAAGTAAAATATTTAGTTAAGACTCCTATGTAATAAGCAGGATGAGTGTTTTCTTTCGGCATGCAAAACTCAATTTTTATATACATGGATCAAGATAAAAGTAATACCAGAATTCGTTTCTCACAACGGAGCTTGCTATATATAATTCATTATATTTTCATTAATTTATTATTAAACGAATTAATTTATTATTAAACTAATTTTGAGTCATTCTTTTTCTACCAATGACTCGTGTGGATGCTTAAGAGATAAATATATCGTTTTATATGCTGCGTCCAGATTACTTACATTGCCAGTTGGCATTTTTAGCATTTGAAACATATGAAACTATTCACTGCGTTGATGCATATTTTACAGCTAGCAATGTTCAGGATTAAAACGTATGAAACATTTTACAGCGACAAATCAAAACTAGTAACAGGCAACATTTAGTGGTCTCCATGGGCCTCGGCTACCTGTCAGCCAGTGCAGGTACAGTTGAGAAGTGTCATGCTACAGGCTAACCCACCACCCCGGGATATTATAATGAACTTTACCATCTTGTCACGCCGAGATGACCGCAAGAGTCCAACACCTGCCCGTAAGAGTCCAACACCTTACAGCGAGGTACTGGGAAAAACCAACCAGCGGGCAGCCTCATTCCCTTACTACCAGATTTGGACTAATTTCTCCATCCTCTCGTCTGGTCACAGGTTCGAGGTAACTTGCGCAGCTTCTACCCGGTGTTGGCAGTAATTAGTAATGAATTTATGGCGAATCCGAGGCGCCCTTTGACTGTCAATCTCACACAGGATTGGATGGCCAATGGATCATTTCTAAGGATAAATGACATTAGGTTAATGTCTACCCCCGCCGTCGTAGGAATCGTACATTTCCAGACCCTCCAGTTATTACCCGATTGAGCAGCATGGCCAGGATGAAAGTCAATAAAAAATCCGACGAACTTGCTAAGGCGAGAGCAAAGGGAACGTTATATGGTCCTGAACCTTGCTGTGGCGTACCAAAAAGTTCGACAAACCTAATGCTCATTAAACTATGTTTAGCACAATCCTTCAACCGCTGGAACAACACTCCAGGCTTGAACCATTCTAAAGCGCTAATCCAAAGCTTACAACTATAAGACTGCCCATGAGGCTTTAGCGGTACATAGAAACAATCTACGCTTACGGGTGAGGGCGCTCACGGGGCATTGTGGCCTGAAAAAACGCATGTTCAACCTCAAGCTCTGGGACACTAGTGTGCAGGTTCTGCCAAGATGCAGAGGAAACTCCCATGCATCTCATGTGCGAATGTGGCCCGCTGATGCGTAAAAGAAACACCTCTGGGTGGCTTCTAACTCCAAGCTGAAGAGGTAAAACAATCCAGTGCCAAAAGATTACTGCGGTTCTTAAATGATGCAAAGCTTAGCACGGAACTATAGTAGGTGGCGATCACAATAGACCAGAAATAGTCGCAGTGATACAAGGCTCAATAAACCTCAAAAAAGCTCTCACACAACAAAAATAAAGAAGCTATCTATGGAAAGAAACGTGATATACGACGGCGGTACTCACATACTCACAGAAGCATGTAAAGAACAACTGAGTGTTCCTGGGTGCCACGAAAAGATCAAAGCCAGTCACGTCATAGCGCTCGCTAACGAATATTCTTATAGGGATTCTATGACCGGCCTTTCCAAAATTCTCGCTTCGCAATGACGGGCAAAAGGCAAAAGGATGATATTATAATTCGTACAAATCATTCTGATAAAAAATATATATAGGCAGCCGAAGACCAAAGGTACGATATATACATTTATACTGAAATATGTTCTATGTAGCGAAAAATCCATGGACGAAATATAGTAAAAATGTTTAAAAATGCTCTTCCTGAGAGGATCATAATAATCGCTACAAACAGTCGGAGTTGAAGAATACTCTAAACAAAATTGAAGTTTACTAGTTCACTGTTAATCGGGGAAAAAATCACTTAGTTGATTTTTTGCAGTTTTTATATTTTGCGAAATTAAAATTACTAATGAATTTTTAAAGATTTCCAATCCCTTTCAGCGATTCGCCACCATATCGTTATTGACACGAGATATGTTATATTTTAAAAATCAGAATCTGAAAATAATTGTAGTTGTTTTGGCTTTTTGGCCCGTCCTATGTAATACTACGGATGGGCCATACAGTCTAATGCATGTTGTGCGTTTATTTGTTTGTTTGTCCATATGTCTGAAGACTTCCCGTGGTCCGATCTTAACCAAATTTGGTATGCAGCCTCCCCGGGTGAACCTAAGGGCCACCAAGTAGCAGCAAATTTGATCCGTCCCGCAGGTGCTGCTGCAGGTGCATCCTGGTTTACTTAGCCTGGAGGAGGATCTGACCAATAGGCAGAGCAAGCATAACGTAAATGGATATTTTTGGAATTGTGGTGATGAGATAAACTTGTTGGAATAGGTTTTAAGCCATTTTGGATAAGTCAGGTGTTAGCTATCACGGGACGGGCCAAAGTTGTCAATGTATATAGCTATTTTTCCTGTTCTTTTTTATAATCAATATTTCTCATAAGATACGGAAGATTATCAAATAAGACTTTAGTCTCTTGAAACTTCAGACCTTTAAGTTGTTCATGTGACATTTGTATTTAAAATATTTGTTATTATATCTTTTATTTTGATTATGCAATGTGATTTTTAGGCTGTTACATCTCTTTCTTAAAAGCCGTATCTCAAGGACATCAAAACTTCAAAATGGAAAAATATATCCGTGTTAGTTTTAAATTGTTAATTTATAACTATGTTACCTTCGCACTATGTTAGTTTCATATTATTTTGATATATATGAGCACTGGTAAAGAGAGGATTTTGAATTATTGAATTTTTATCACTAAAATAATTTCAGAGAGGTTTTGAGAAATACCAAAATATTCTAAATTGACTAATCTTATTGCATATTTTTTCTATATTATATAAACTGACAGTTTGAAAGAGAATGCTATGATCCTATAAGTTCATAACTTCTTTTTATTCGACAGTAACAGCACACAAAGACGGCCAAAAATGTAGGTACATTTTATCATATTATTTCTACTCATTAATTTCTTCCAAATTTCATATCTATGCATTCCTCCATAAGCTCTTATTATTTAAAGATGAATAATAAAATACACAAAAATACAATAGGCGGCTTTGCAAATAAGTATTGGCCGATGGCTGTTTAGCAGATGTTTAGTGCATTCTTTGAAACGGACTTTTAATTGTTGTTTTCTTCCGCAGGCTCCTGTCGAAAGAGAGGCACAATCGCCTCGATTCTCACCCAGCCGTCAAAGACCTCGTTAAACAAATCTCAAAAATCGTGTTTCAAACGCAGGACAACTTTGATCCGCACTATTTAAAAGATGCGCTATTTCTCTACCTCTGCCACAATTCCCCTTTGCCCTGCACAATGAAAATGAAGGATACCGCCAAGGAAAAGGATGACAACCTAAAAAACGCAAATCCCAGCTTAAAAAACGAGCTATTGAACAAGCGGAGACGGTTAATCTGGAGTCGGTTCAACGGCAACCGTTTCAAGTCGGGTCGGAAGCTTTTAGACTTTGATTACCATCGGCAGAGAGAGGCGCAACCTGCCGACTTTGACTCACAGATGGAAAAGGAGAAATTAAGCTATTACCAACAGAAAATGTTCGAGAGCAACGATCCAAACTATCAAGACGTAGTGGTTGTGAAACAGAACATTGACGTCGATTTTAATTTCAATAATGACGTTGAAATCTCATCGGATTATGATGAGATCGAGGCGCTGCACAATTCGAAGGAGCTTGAGAAGGTGTGCTTGCGGAAAGAGCATGTAACCGGTTTGTTCGCTTACATGGACTGGGAAACGAAGCAGTATGCGAAGAGTGTAAATTTGAAAAAGGTGAGCCTGTTGCGCGCTTATGGTCTGATACGCGACATGGTTCAGAACGTCTTGAAAATGATATCCGATGGAAAACCAAAGTTCGTCCTCTACTCTGGCCATGATAAAACCGTACAGTATTTGGGGGTGGCGTTGGGTTTGTCCGAAATACAAATGATGCACATTTTCTACAGCTCCCGCCTAATAATGGAAGTTTATAGAAGCGTTGATAGCATACACGAGGAAAAACCGGACGCCGTCCGAGATTTTTATTTCCGTATAGTTTATAACGGCCAGGACGTTACGCGTAGACTTGAATTTTGCAATAAAAAAAATGTAATAAAAGTGCATAATCAGCTGAGGGCCGATGGGCGATTAAGGATGGGCGATAGCTCTTCGTATTTGTGCCCGATCGAGAGCATCATTCGCTTTATACACGAAGATTACTTTGCGATATTCAACGTTACGAATTTTAAAGATGCATGTGCTGTACATCGAAAATAGCATTTATTTTGTTTTGATGTCTAAAAATAGCAATACTAGCAACAAAATCATATTTTAGGCCTCGGGGGCATTGACCTATAAATATATAGACCTGGCGTCGGCTGTCTGTAGCTGTGCTAAGTAAAGCCAGCTGGCTTCTTCGTGAAAGGTCGCTAGTCACTTAGCAGTTCACAGTTGTGCAATTGACACCGGTTCAATCCGCTTACTGTGACAAAATGATTGAATGTGTTTCAAAAAATTCAAGCAAGCAGCTAAAAGCAGATAGAATCTTCATGTTTTAATATATTTTCTGCAATGATTGAGGTACTTTTTACGGCAATTAGTGGCTTTTCATATCTTTATCACTTTCATTTCAGTTCGTATGTTCTAATCTGAAAACGGATAGAGAATGACGTCATCTCACACAGATAAGGCATTTTCTTTTTTCATTATTGCTATTACATTCTCTCGCAGCATCATTGTCTCACTTCCTCATGGCAAAAACAGTATTGGTTTTTGCCCACCATTAGTATCGAATGTCAGGCTATATATTTAGATGTCAGTGTTTGGGGGAGTCAAAATAGAGAAGGTTCAAAAATTTGCATGATCAAAAATGAGATTTTTTATTAATCAATAAATGTGTTTATTTATTCAAAGTACCTACTATTTTTCAAAACATGAGCCTGAAAATTATGTCAAAATATTATGGTTTTCTTATATTTTATCTAGTATATGAGTGTGTATATAAATATATATATATACACATCTATACATACATGCATGCATACATACATACATACATACATACATACATACATACATGCATACATACATATTTACACATACATACATGCATACATACATACTTACACATACATACTACATACATACTATACGC
>JAOPUG010000033.1:23794914-23806770 GCA_027564375.1 Micropterix facetella | reverse complement strand
GAAAGAAAAAAATATACATTTCTTAAATTAAAATTTAGTATTATTGTTGTAAAAGTACTTAACCTGCACAGTTTTTTTTTATTTGTAAGAAATGTACATACAGCACATTGTTGTAAACACTATGTTACCTATATATTTCTATGTAGTAATACTAATTTTTAGATATCTTGTTGCATTTGCTAATCTATGCAGGAAAAAAATATATTTTTTAAAAATTATATTCTATTTGTAATTTCTTCAATGTCAAAAAACGCCAAAAATACCACTTTTAAATAAAAATACCACCACCCGGGCTAAAAAAAACCACCATAAATACAAAAAATACCATATCTGGCCACATTGGTGCCGATTTCTATTAGAAAAAAATGTAATTCAAGGGTATGGACACTTTACATTTATATTCAGTTTCTAGGTGATTGTTTTCTTTGTTTGGTGCGACAGATACTTAAAGGTGAACAAGGATCTCATTGTAGGTTAGCGAGTGCCTTTTTCAGCACTCAACCTTGATACTTTTCTTTTCTTGTGTCTGAGAATTGTAGGCATATGAAGTCAATAGTTTACTTCTTCTTCTGGTACCATGTCCTCTACCGAATGTTGGCTATCATATTACCTATTGGGAATTTTCACCGAAAGTTGTATATGGCGACTTTGTCTTGCCGTCTTTGATACTTTTTTCTTATTTTGTTTTCATTTTAGAAACAAAATGATAATTTTATTAAATAAAAAACAGTTCTTCCTATAGGTTTGGTAACAAAAAGAATAATCAACATAAATATAATAAAGATTTTACATCGTATTTATGATGTATTTAAATTTGTACATACATGTATTGTAAATACATACACAATATATTTAGATCGTAATGCAAACATGATTTTTATGTAATTACGCCACAAATAATCAACAAATGGTTTATTCTACATCCAAAGAATTTCATTGTCAAATGGAGTAATCATTTTTTTTTTAAAATATTTGTGTAAGTGGCTAGTTTGGAAACTTTCAATGTGACTTATGTATAATTTAAACATTTATAAATAAGATTAAATTAATGTTACCGCGTAAAGTTTGCCCATCGCCTAGCGCAAGGATATAACAGAAGATACAGTGAGTGTTGTGTGCATGGCGAATTTGAAAAATTCAAGTACACTGGACCCGCCGCCCCAGCATCGTTATAATCTGCATAGCAACAGCAGCAATTTGTCGCCTACCAATAGAACAACGGGTGACGATTGACAGGACTTCAGTCTACCCTGGACAAGGGCAGTTGCAACATCACCGAAACGTTGGGTGCTACAAACTTCATGCGGTAAACTTTATTTTATCTTATATATAATGTCCAACAACCGCGATACTCGTGTGCATGGCAAACTATCACCGCGGAAACAAATTCACAACTTCTGAAAGAAATTAACTGAATCCGATCTGCAAGAAACACTTCAAGCAGCCGCTTCGACATTAGATGTAGACATATCACTGGATTGTTTCTCTGCTTCGGATGAGCCGAATTCGTGAAATATTGGATGAGCCCAAATTGACAAACCAAATTTTAGATAAATGGGCAACCTTGGATGGTATAGATGATATTTGTCAGCATTTGTCTGACCTAATGATAGTTGAGACTGTTAGCGATGAAGGAGAGACAGAGGAAGAAAAAGGGAATGGAGAAATAACTGGCCATACTTCTGATGTACCTCTTACTACAAAAGAGGCATTATAAGGCATCGTGTGACTGCATAAAGTGTAACAACTTGCATCAGTTAAAAGGGACATGTTAAATAAACTATCCAAGTCTAAGTAGAAGAAGATTACAGATTTTTAATTTGAGCTTATGTGAAATAAACTTTTTGATTGATAAATAAACTTTTACTGGTAAAAACATCATGCTTTTTAATGACATAGAGTACGTGGTTACTTGATATCATATGCACACAGGGTAGTGAATGCACTTAGGTCTCAAATGTACCTATAATGCGGGTTCACATTACTGCCCCAAATCCGCATGTTATAGCAAAGGTCGACTACACTACATAAATCCGAAGATAAATGGGGTCAAGATAAACGGTGCAAATATTAACAATAGAGATAGAAGATATGCTGATGATACTGTACAATTTTCCAGCTGTGTGGAAGAACTTTACTCCTTATTGGCAATGTTGCAAGAGTATTTGTCGAATATGGTTTGAAGCAGTTTATGTTAGGAGTGTCACTATGCTACGGGTGAACCAGCCGCCTCGAGGCGTTATAACGAGAATTATCGTCTTGTCGCCCCAAAACCGAACACATGGATTTGGACGAAGACAAGTTACGTACCAGGCTCAGTCACAGCCCGTGAGAGTCGAACTCACCGCGAGGCACTGAGAATGTTCAAGTCCAGTGGGGCATCCTCGTGTCCTCTCTCCCAGACGTGGTCAAATTTCTACGACCTCCCATCTGGTAGCAGGTTCGAAGTCGCTTGCGCATTCTTCTACCTTATGTAAACGGCAATTCCTCACTGGAACATGTCACGGATACAAGGCGCCTTTTACTCGAGATCGGGTGGCCAACGTATAATTTCTAAAGATATATTAGATTTAAGGCTATACTCGGGCGAGCCCGTCACCCCGGAACGTTTCAATGAGCTTTATCATTATATCGCCCCGATACGAAAAGTACAGAATTTTAATATAACATATCCACTATCCAACTACCCTGCGGCTCATTAGAGACCGACGCCTTAATAGCGAGGCACCGGGCAGCGAACTGCCCGGCGGGCCAGCCTCACTCCCTAACTACCAAATTTAGATGGATTTCTTCATCCGCCAGTTTGGTTCCAGGCTCGAAATCGCTTTCGCAACCTCTACCTATCGTAATAATGCGGCATTCCATAACTCGGAAATATCGCAGACCCTTTACTCGGCGATAGTGGCATCCTTTACTCGGCGATGATCGCCTGAGATCGGATGGCAATCGGGTCATTTCTAAGAGTAGGCGACGATCTGTCGATATCTACCCTCGCACCTTAAGAAGCATTACGCAACTAGGCTCCCCCGGCTATTAGTCAGTTAAGCAAGGTCGGTAAACCGACTCACATTTCGAAAGCTTGAAGCTTTCGCAATGTGGGTCTATCGGAGGATACAACATATAAGCTGGGTTGATGGAGTCAGGAATAAAGATGTCAAAGCGTTTGAGCAAGAACGTAGAAATATCGATAGCAATAAAGATCTGCACTTGAATATGTCACGAAATATACAATATTATGCAGGTGCAGGTTTTTCAGATGTCAGCTGTATTAGTGTGAATTAAAAAGATACTCACCGCCAGACTGCAACTCGTCCAGGGTTTCAGCTAGCACCTTAGCCAGATTTCCCCAAGGGCCGAGCTGGCCCCTGATCGGCGCCAAATCCACTTCCACGGGTTCTTTGCCAATACTGTTGTTGCTGCTGCTGCCAGGGTTGTTCGGCGGCATGAGTTTGAGCCTTCCGCCCGGAAGTACGAATTTCTCCCCTGATTCTTTCATTTCCTTCAGAACGGGCAGGAGGTAGGGCGTCTGGACTAAACACTGCATTACGGAATTGAAGAAACATGTGTTGCCTAAATTTGAGAGACCTGTAAAAAAGAGCTTTTAATTTCTCTGTAACTTTAATTCTTAATTATTCTTAATAATTTAATTTAATCTCTCTGTCAACCTAGCCAGCTGGAAAGAGCAGAATTTATATCACAAGGGCAAGGGGCACAGCCGAGTTCAGGAAATTTAAAAGGGGGAGTTTTGTATTTTTATTTTACTTCTATTCAATACAGGACGAACTCTATTTCACATTAATAATTCTTACAAACAATAACAATTGATATGTATTTATGTGTTGCGGAGTGTCAGGATTTGCCGTGAGATTGAAGAACAGTAGGTGTTTCTCATCAGCCAGCCGCAAGGTGAAATTGCATAATTGATCAAATTTAATGGCAGTTGATTGATAGCTTTTAATACAACAATATTGTTTTAAAATAATTAATCTATCAGGAAACAGATTAGTTCCTTAGTGGCGAATACATTCTTCCGAAAAATAAACAGAAATTACACTATTTATTAGCCAATACAATGTACATATTGCCAATAATATTCCAAGGTTTCATTTTCAATGTATGTTAGAGCGGAGGTAGCTCCTGTATTCTGGACATTAATAAAAGTTTAAAATAAAAATCGATTATTCGTCTAATCGAGTTAGGTAGTTTCAGTTTGTACTGTATTTGAGCTAGCCTAATGACCATACAAATATATCCACCTCACGTGCGTTAACTAAACACACCACTTTCTCCACCAATGATCCAACGCTGAGGTCTGCGAGCTCTTCCAGTGTGATATTGATGCAGTTTATGCATGGAGCTAAGCTCGCAATCTTCATGTCAATATTAACAAATGTTTAGAGATGACACGCAAAATCGGTTGCGAATCGAGTGCTTCCAGGTCTTTTGCTTCATATGCCCATCCTAAAATGGCGTGAGGCGTATTGCTGAGCGCTATAATTCTTAAATAAGGGGCATGTGCCACCCCGATTGCCTAAGTTGCTATAGAAATGGTGGCACATACACCCGTTCCCGTTTCGTCCAAGGAGATGAAAATATGGAAAAAAGGAAAGGAAAGTGCAAATCAAGTCCGCAATACAACAAGAAATGCTGAAAAGTAGTACAGTAATGCTGGTGCAGTGGGAAAGTAATACCTGCAAGAAACGAGCCACCAGCAGTTAAGTATTTTTTTCTAGGCATAATCTCGAAACTCGTTTTATTATGCGCAAGCACCTAGTGAAGTGTAATACCTCGGCCGGACAGAGTTATGTGTACATGCACCTTTTCTGCAGAAAGAAGCTAGGCACTTATACCCTTTTATAAGATATTAGGTGCAGCATTTAGGATTTTCTTCAAAATGGTTTTGCGAAATTTAATGCTAAGGCATTTCATCCTTAATTCAATCAACATTTATGTATCTAGGTGTAATAAGAAGGTTTATATTAATAGTCATAAAATATCATCTTCGATTTATATAATATTAGGCTGCTATACTTCCAATTCAAATAAATGGACATTTTGTTTCTGGCACTCATGTCCTATTTTATTTCCGGTATTCAAATAATGGCAAAATAATATACGATATATACTTAAAAAAGTTTTATTAGTTTCTCAAAAATGTAAGACTTATACTAACTACTATACAAGGTTGACTTTTGTTGCTGTCCAGGTTAAGTGGTGCCACAACCACTTTCGAATATAAATCAATTTGTTAATATTATTGTGTGACCAACTCAGCAAATATCTGTATTTACGAAGACGAGCATTTGTGCTGCCATCTATACATCATATTTTGAATGCGCGGGAACATTCGCATCATGGCAGCAATTGCGATTTTTGTTGTGACATTTCGAGGTCTAATGCGAGAGTCTGGATAAATTCATATGGTGTGCTGTTTCTATCACCGATTTCGATCTGTTTGGTTCCTAACGGTTAGGCTTAGGCTTTAATGGCTGCTTTATGATCTGGTCGGCTCAACTCATAGGGCAACTCCTATCCGGGACCCTCCACGAATGAGGGACCAACCCGGTGAACAGAACCTCCATTTGGGTTTGGAACAGAACCTCGGGCGTAACTGGACGGCTGACGGGTCTGGGAATGTATGTTCCCTAAAATGCGGGGGTAAATGTTGACCTAATGTCACCTATCCTTAAAAAAACGACCCGTTGGCCTCCAGATCTAGGGTGATTATGCCAAGTAAAGGACGCGTCAGGTCCGCTATATTTCCGAATTACTGAATACTGCGTTATCACATTAGGTAGAGGCCATGCAAATACCTTCGATCTTGTGACCAGACGAGAGGTCGGAGAAATTTGACCACATCTGGGAGCGAGGGCATGAGGATATCCCATTTGGGTTTGAAAATTCCCAGTGCCTCGTGGTAAGGAGTAGGACTCTCGCGGGCTGTGACGTAGTTGTATATGTGACTATGTTTTGTCACAATTCCTTACGCTCATCTCGGGGCGATATAACGATAAAGTTTGTTGAAACGCCTCGGGGTGACGGGTTAGCCCAAGTATGGTCTAAATCCAACCCTGTTTCGATATAAGGGTGAGTGATATAAAATTTATTTGGCTTTATTATTTTAATTTTACTTTCAACTGGTTTAACTTTACCATAGTTTTTTTTTATGTACCAACTTTGGCGAAGGGGGGGGGGGGGGTGTCGAAGAGTGCATATCTCTGAAATGGTTCAAGAATCGTACAATTCAGGTGATCGATTCATCTGAAGAAATAACTGAATACATGATCGAGCCCGCAAAATTATCTAACAGAAGAATATATGCCCCTTCTGAACTTAAAAATTACTCTCAAACCTAAAATGTATTTTTTTTTTAAATTAGTAAGTTTCTATTTTTGTGTTTCTGTAATGCATATAATAAAGGATATTCTCAAGTATAAGAATGCAATTTCTATTTGGATATACCTACCTTAATAACTTCTCAATTTTTCAAAAATCATATATTGTGGTGCAAAGCCACCCCAGTCTACCCAGTCTACGGTATGTTTTCGTAGAAATAATTGCCGTTTTCAAATTTAAATGAATTGCTACTCTAGAATATGTGAAAAATTGTCGCACATTTGGGGCTTTTTACGAAAAATCACTGCACAATAGTCAGTTAAGCAATAATGGTACAATAAAGACATCCATTCATCCATACTACGGTATTGACATTTTAACACACACACTAAGAGAATACTCTAAAATGTTAAAAATAAAATTGTATAATAGCTACAAACCTCTAACTCGTGGTAGATTTGCAATTGAATTACTCTTGATAGAATTTGATGAATTCGGTAGAATATAGTAGGTGTCTATCGGTTCTGACGATTCAGTGATTTTTTCAACAACATTTTCGCTGCGTAGCCGTTTCAGATATTCGAAGCATTCTTGGAGTTTTTTAGTGCTCGATGAGGATATTTCATTATTACAATTGTAGCAGTATACGTTCCATGAGGTGGTATTGATGGTTATGGCATGGGAGTCCGAGTGGGGTGTTGTGTAGTGGTCCAGAGCGTGTTTGTTGTGTGAACGCCCGCAGAATTGGCTGCCGCAGCGTAGGCACATCCACAGGCTCAGGTCTACCTCGAAGTCAGTATTCTCCGGGTCAGGGTCGGCGCTTTTGCTGCACTTCGCGCATGCCGCGTGAAAACCCTCGGCCGTCAGCACTTTTTTCACTTTGGTCAACTCGACAGCCTTGGCGACGTGGGGGCAGGATGACTTAACGCTTTCATCGCACGATTCCGTCGACTCATCGCAATCGTCGTCGTTCTGCCGTTTCTTCTTTACCATTTTCTAATTATATTCAGATTCGAAACGATTCGCGGTCGGACTGTACGACGAAAAACGACTGATCTGTCAAAATTGCACCACGTCAAATACGAACTCCTTTCGTCTTTCCGCTCTTGAAAACTAAACAAAGTGGTGAAATCAGTCACTAAACTATTTTAGAAGTGAATCAGGCTGAAGACATCCCTTTGCAACTCAGAAACACGATCTTTTCGCGAATCATACGGAGAACACATGAATGAACCAATAAAAGGAAAGCATAGAGCATAGAAATATGAGAGTGGAATGTAAATAGCGTTGTGCGATTGAAAGATACTCAGTTAAAACGAGTATCAACTTATCGGTACCGTCACAGTTTTAATATTCGACATTTGGCGCACATATCGTGGGACAAAATATTTTTCTATTTACCTATATTGTTTACTTTACCCCTAAGCAATATATTACACATAATTGAGGAGCTCGAAAATAAGGACAATATTTAAAAAAAAAAAGAAAAAAAAACAAAGTAGTAGCCTATCTAAAATTTGGATAATAAAAAAACTTATTTTAGAATAAATAATAAGAAAAACAGGTTTACTTAAAAATAAAACAAGATATTAATGGACTTGACTAAATAACTTCATCACTCTCAAATTCTAAAGAATCCTATATCAATAAATGAACCTCGTTTTGAGCCATTTTGAGGAAGATTACCTATGTGATAAGAGACGAGAAAGAGGTACTGGAAGTTAATCAATTTCAAAACCTCTGCAAGTAATTTGTTGGCTCTTCCTAAGAGCATCTTTTTTAAGATAATTGATTACAGGATTTAAGGCTAATAAGTGTTGTTAATAAATCTCCATTCATGGCAATATGTGACCGCTTCCTGGTGTAGTGCCCTCGAAACCTGAGAAAAATCTTTGTTTTCTTAATCTCAATCTGTAATCTTACTTTTTTCTGGACTTTCACTAATGCCTCTAATGACTAGTGACTGACTGTCCTCTGAGCGTCTAGTGAAAATTGGTGGGGTTCACACCCTTTCCCTATTAAACTCCCGTGCAATGCCCTAGTACATTCTTAATTAGACTACACCAACTTGATATACTACCCATTATCTAAAAAAACTCCAAGACATGCTAAACTTCCTCCAGTACAAAGGCATCCGATGTGTCATTGGTGCCATAAGAAGCTCCCCAATAAATCTCTCATTGCAGAAACGTGTGATCCTCCCGTTAGTCTCCGATGCCAGCTCCTGCAAACAAGTTTTTATATCAAGTCTTCGATCGTCCAAAAATCCATTAGTCCCTAAACTAAAGCTCCTATGTGACATCTCACAAGGCGTTCTAAGTAACAGAGAATCAGATTTATGCAGGAGCCACAGAAAATTGTATCACTTTAAAGTGGTTATCCAGAGAGATGATACCCTCCCAGATTTTAACTTCCTTACCTTAAAACTCGGGCACCCAATCATATGCAGACACCAGGTATAATGAAGACTCCTTTAGGTGATGAGTCGTTGCCACTTAATAATATTATTTTAGCAAGACTAGTTGCAGATAGATTTCCCACTGCGACCTCTTGTTCGCCAATCGGTCGAAGTCCAGGGCGGACACGTATGTGAGGGTGAGTGTACTTCGCTCAAATCTTACCATCTACCTTAAATTCAGACTCCCGAACAATGCCTCCATCTACACGGCAGAAAGTGTCACAGCTCTCAAGGCCTTGGAATATATCCAGGTTAAGCGAACCCTTCAAAGAGTCACTTTCTCTCATTCAAAAAACCTATTCGATAACGTCAATAACCCCTCTATATCGCGCCGTTCGACTCACATAGAGAACCTTATCAGCATTCAGTGTCGCCTCATTGGGGAAGCAGGGAATAAGATGATCCTAATGTGGATTCCTGGACACTCCGGAATCTCAGGCAATGAATCCGCTGACAGAATTGCTAATGAGGGGGAGTTCTCAAAATTAAAATCACGGCATCAGACCTTCAAGTCATAGAAAAAAGATGAAAGAGAAGTGGTTATTCCACTTGTCCTGGTTTTTTTCCTGCAGCAATAAGGGCAAACACTACTCATAATTTAACCCCCAAATTCCTTCAAAACCATGGTACTACAACAAGGCGTTTAAACGGTAGGAAATAAGATTAAACTGTAAAATGTGAATAGGATTCTACGCTCTACGCCGGTTGTTCCCAAACTGGGGCGCGTGAAGGGGGCGCGCGTCAGAGGGGGCGCGGGACCAGTTGAAAATAACAGTAAAATAAATTCTCACTTAGTTAAACAAATATATATTCATGCAAATTTTGTAAATTTGAAGTTAAAACCGACAGCTTGTAAGGAATCGTATTACAAGCATGTCTCGAATCATATGTTTGCCATTCAATACGGCCTACACTATCGCCCGCTATGACAGGAAATAGGAGCATACCTGAGCGTTTCCGAGGGCTCCCCCCTCCACCACACGCCACTGCCAAATGCCAATGACCAGTGACAGTTCGGCTCAGTGCTTTACGAAACACCTCAGTCTGCGAATGTTGTTGCATTATGTGAGTGTTCACGTGCTGTGAGATTTGAATGGTCGTGGTTGACTTTGGATATAGTGTGATTTGAGTGAGAGAAGATTCGGTCAAGATGAGCTCAGCAAAGAAACGTAAGTATAATGACGATTATATCAAATATGGGTTTATTTCTATGCTTAAAGATAATGTCGAACACCTCAATGTGTTATTTGCTATGAAGTATGCCACGAGGCCTAATCGTCTTGAAAGACATTTGTCAACCAAACATACCTCTTTAAAGGACAAACCAAAGGGGTTTTTTGCTGCAAAATCTGAAAATTTAAAATGCATGAAGTTGTGTAGAAAATTATGCTCAGTTATCTGAAAAAGTGCTTGAAGCTTTATATGAGCTAACACTTCTTATTGCTAATGAAAAGCAAGCGTCTCTCCAATAAAAGCCATATTATTGGAGAGACGCTTGTTAAACCGTGCCTGTTGAAGGCACCGGATATTATTCTTGGAAAAACAGTAGGCAAAAATTATCTCAAATACCACTTTCAGACAACACTGTAAAACGTCGCATTGGTGATATGGCCGAAGACCTAAAAAACCAGGTAGTTGACACAATAAACAATCACCGTTTTTTGCTATTCAGCTAGACGAGAGTAAAGACAGCACAATGTGCTCAGTTAATTATATATGTTTGATATATTGAAAACGAAAGAATGAAAAATGAGCTACTGTTTTCTACAGAGTTGGTGACCACTACAAAAGCTGTTGATGTGATGAAAGCAGTGTCAGACTTTTTTGACAAATATGAACTCTCGTGGCAAAAACTGATAGGCATATGCACAGATGGCGCACCTTCAATGCTTGGTTCTCGCTCAGGCTTTATGAAATTGGTAAGAGAGAAAAATGCTGATGTGACTGAGATTCATTGTTTTATATATATATATCATCAAGCCTTGGCAGCGAAAATGCTGCCAAACAAACTTAATGCTGTCTTAAAATTATGTATTAAAGTAGTGAATTATATAAAAAAAATCAGTGCATTAAATACTCGACTGTTTGAAACTCTTTGTCAAGATTTAAGAAGTGATCACAAAACACTGCTATTTCATACAGAAGTACGCTGGCTAAGGAAACATGTTGGCAAGATTATTTGAGCTCCGAGATGAAGTAATCACCTTCTTGGAATATTAGAAATAAAATGAGCTAAGCGTGGACTTCAAAAAATCAAGTGCTCAAGTAATGTCGGTTTATTTGTCAGACTTCTTTGACTCGTTGAACAGCCTTAACTTAAAATTGCAGGGTGGAGACTCAAATATAGTTACTCATCGTGATGCCATCAATATGTATATTAAGAAATTGCAACTTTGAAGATGTAAAATATCAGCAAACCCCTGCAGTTATTCAAATTTCACCAAAGTAGTGCCAATCTTAGAAGAAACATGCTTCGAGGAGGTTTTTGAAGGATCACATTTGATAAGCCAAATATCAAACAATTTGGAGAACCTCACTGAAGAGATCAGGAAGTACTTTCCGAGCTTTTGTGACGAGAATATTTACAGATTGTCAACTGACCCATTTAATGTCAATATAGACTCCCTGCTAGAAACACTGCAAGAATAAGGTTTGGAAATAAAAAATGATTTCTCTGCCAAATATGACTGACAAAATGGACAAATAATCATTTTGGATAAGATACTGCAAAGTTTATCTCAATATATCACAGGAAGCTCTTCGATTATATTTGCCTTTTTCAGGCACCTACTTGTGCGAAAAAGCATTTTCAACACTCATGGCAATAAATACAAAGTACGAGTATCGGCACAAACTTGATGTTGCTAGTGACTTGCGATGTGCCCTTACTCGCAACCAAGAATAGGCATACTAGTTAAGAAAATGCAAGCTCATCCATCTCATTAACTTATTTTCTCTTACCAGTACTTCTATAACTTAAATTAAAACTTACGAGGGCGGTTTGATAAGTCAGTGACTTTTTGAATTTCCCGCGCAGTTACTTCAAATGCAACAGTGCTGCC
>JAOPUG010000033.1:23778640-23790006 GCA_027564375.1 Micropterix facetella | reverse complement strand
AGAAGTGTAAAAAATAGTATTATGATGGGCCCGACCTTGGTCGGTGAATTCCATGGCAGCTCCGTTTGTACTTACTGCTCGACATGAAATACAATAGTTACACTTGATATGAAATGGGAGACTATCGTGGTTGTTTAATATTATAATCCAAGTCAAAATGAATTTACCATTTCGGCATAGTTTCAAACACCATCCTTTCCGCCATGGACAACAGTATTTGCAACAAAGTCGAAACATTGAATGTCATGAACTATCCGATTTTAATTACTTTATAATTGACCATGAGTTGATATTGTTGCATCACAACTTGATAACTCAAAAATTGACATTTTTAAGATAACCATGTCAGGAAATGTGAATATGGTAACTCTGTAGTCTCTTAAAACTAGTTAGCTGAAATAAGCCTCACTTTAGGATTTAGCTATGCTAGCGAAGTGTAAATCGGCTCCAGCTTTAAGAGTGCACTTCGTGGACATCGAAAATTAAAAATGGAAAACATATACCTGTTAGTTTTAAGTTATGTTAATTTATAACAAAATTACCTTCAAACTATTTTGAATATATACTAGCACCGGCCCAAAGTGGGATTGCGAACTCTTGCATTGTTATCACTAAAATAATTTCAGAAAGGTCTCAGAAAAAACCAGAATAATCAAAATTGACTAGTTTAACTGGATATTTTGACATGAAAATGTCTTTGGAAAGGCTCCCGTAATAAGGTCCCGCCAGAGTTAGTGATGAAATGCTTTTCTTGTCTGCAAATATTTTAATATATCTCAGGGTTGCAGCGCAAAGTGACGTGTATATTCTGAAAATAGACAATCGTTCGTTGCTAAATGTGTTTAATTTGCGTGTTTGTGTGCTTGCATCATCGAGCAGGGGAGGGGTCGGATAGGAGTCTCGAAATTCACTCCGAGCGGCCAAAGAATCAGTCATAACTCTGCAACGGGAAGGGTTACACAAGTGATTCTTGCGTCGTCATGTAGATATTGAGGTATTCTAAAATGTGAGCTGAGCAGAAAAAAAAACAGTCATCAAGTGAAAAGTTGTGCTGAAAAGTAGTTCACGAAAGAGGTTTTCAAACAAAAAAAATTATGGTAGTGTAGCGATACTACCCACTACTTTTTAAAATTATTTCTATCTGTTGATTTATTATTCCAAATTTCATATAATAGCAAAGCATTTCTCCATCAGATCTTATTCTTTAATGATTAAAATAAAATACACAAAAATATAATACGCAGCTGAGCAAAGGGGTATGGGCCAATGGCTGATTTTAGCAGCTGCGCCGTCTCTGTAACACTCTTAATACTAAAACTCGATATGTTCGACTTATTTAGGCGAAAGTGGCAGCACTAAAATCTCTATGGCACAAAAAATAGACAACTTTACTTACCTAGTTTTAGCGTGCGAATGACTATGCCTACATGGTCAACAACTGTCGGACCCAACTAGATATCTCATTTTTTTATTTAATTCTGATTTTTCCCCAGTTTTGCTAAATATTTCAGTGAAACAATTTTATGGGATTTGAATGGGATAGATGGAAAAGTTAAAAATGGAATAGGGGTTTGAAATAATAACAATTTAAAATGTGGAAAGTTTTACAAATAACCTAAAATGTTTTATCTCAAAACCACTAAATTGGACTTATTGATTTATAAGTGTAAGGCGACAATATCTTGTTGATGAAATTAAACTGATCGAGGATGTGCAAAGAAGAGCTACTAAATGATAAGAGGGTTTTATCAATACATCTCTGAAGAAAGGTTTGAATGGCTAAATCTGCTAAAACTGGTGGAGAGAATTCGAGGAAAGTTCATCGAGACATTTAAAAACTAACAAGCCTATAATTTACAACAAATTATAGCTATGAATCATTGTAATATATATTCCAATTCAGCCAGAATCACAATCTGCTCCAACTGGACTAGGAGAGATTTGCCTGCAACCCTAAGAAATTCTCACTGAGCAATAAAGTGGTATACTTATGGAACAAACTACCTGACAATGTGGTGAATGTAAATACAGTGAATGTATTCAAAATTCAAGTTCACAAAAAGCTATGCTACCAAAATCAATCATTATAATATTCCAACCCTCATCACACTATGGGGATGTGTACTTAAAACTTTCTGTAGGTGGCGCCAGCGGAGATAATGCCGGATGCACCGCCTGAGCGAGAAACCATACGAATCTCGATGTGTGGGGAGTAAGGAAGAACCTGAATAACTGAGGGAGAAGGAGAGTCCCTATGGGAGAAGAAAGAAAACATGGCAGTGTGACGGATGGGCAGTGTTACTATTTTACATGGTACCAGTACATATTTCCAGCCATACTGTTAAAAAGGGAAAAATGGTTATTTCCTAATATTTTCTTAGAATCGTTATTCTTAAATACAATATTGAAGGTGTTAGATATGTATTTTAACTTATGAGGATAGATTGTTTTTTTGTTTGTTTTAACAGCATTATGGCTGGGAAATGTGAGTCATCTGACAGCACTGCGGCAATCTCGTCGAACTGCGATTGTTTCTACCCGATGTTCGCTCACGTATTGCATCACTTACTTTCACGCTTCTCAGGATTATTACTGCTGCACCCTATAGCAGGAGGAAATGCCAGTGAACATCCCCAATGCGCAGGAGGAAATGCCAGTGAACATCCCCAATGCGTGATTATCTTTTATCGATGCAATATTTACTGAGCATAGGAAATGCACAGTCAGCATCGACTGAGGATAAACGAATCTACTTGCCTCTGATTCAGATTGTACCCTCAAAACCCGCGGAGTCACGAAAGCCCTTCTCTGAGTATAGTCTGTGTCGTCGGCCACTGATGCTACGGTTCTCCCCCTGCCGCGAAGAGTTGTCTCCCCAGCGTTATCAAGGGTATCATCGTAGTCGTCTTCATACATTTCTTCATCGCTGACAACACTGCGGAAAAAATATCAACAGATTCACAGGCGGGAAAAACAAAAAGGAGTTGTAAAAGGTTTTAGGTGTGGCTTCGCATATAAAAAGGCCTTCCTAGCTTCCTATATTTTCAAGGTAAAATCTTCGCTATTCGCATGTGCCGTTAATTTTGTCCCAAATGAATCTTATTTAAAAATAGAAATATAAATGGCATCCATCGTTCCTCGATAAGATTATTTTGCCGCAATAATCGTTTAAAATAGCGCTATTTACTGTGATAATTAACTCGATCGATCGATTTGTCAAAGCGGCATAAGGGTGCGGCTAATAATGTTATAAAATTCCAGATGCATCTGATACTTTGGACAGTTTAGAGATGTCAATGCTATGGGTGGACCCGCCACCCCTGGTTGTTATAATAAACTTTATGGTATTGTCACTCTGAGACGAACGCAAGGACTAGTGGATATTTACATTCCATATACCTAGCTCCGCCACATGCACGTCCGAGTCCAACGCCTTAACAGAGAGGCGCTAGGCAAAGCAACACAGCGGCCTTTCCTCACTCCCTGACTTCCAGATTTGGACGGATTACTCCATCCTCATACTGAATTTGTCGCGGATCCAAAGCGTCCTTTGCCCGTCAAGATCACTGGGATCGATTGGCCAACAGATCGTTTCTAAAGGTAGACTACATTAGGTTAACGTTTACCCCCGCTGTCATAGGAAACATACAAATCCAGACTCCTCCGGGTCTTTGCCGATTGAGCAGCATGGCCAGTAAACCGACCAGTGCGTCGACTGCCCCGATCTACCCGAGTTTTTCCCCCAGATACGCACTACGGCTTTTCCAGGTTAAGTAAGTCTTCGAGGAGGCTCCCGGATAGAAGCTGAACCGTGAGTTGAGCCGACCAAAGTTGACATATTCGGCCATCTGGCCCAAACTGCACGGAACCGTTATATACTTTGGATAGCTCGTAGTTTATTAGGAAATTCCCATGATGACACACCGAAGCAGCAGCACAGCGTGGACGCAACTATGATGTATGCCTGTCAGTCGATACCGTTACAATATTCGCAAAAAGCTGCCGGCCGTCGGAATGTCGACTTTATTGTAAGTTTCAGGAAATTCCCATGGCCTGAACCCGAAGTACGCACAAAACCATAGAAAATCTATGCGAAAAAGTCTTAAAGGAGACAGGTGAAGAGATTGAAGATGAAGAGCATCCGTCGCCTGTATCAAACCTTTTCGGAGGCACAGTGGTATTTGAAACAATGAAAGCGTTGTAGTATTCGCCAAAAAAATTGTGAGGCTGAGAAAAATGTAATTTTGCACCACAGAAAAATACTATTTAATTATGGTGAGAAACCAATTCTTTTATTTTTATTTTGTTTTTGTTATAACTTCAGCATGTGTAATTTTTCTGTGGTAATTTTACATTTTGCTGTGGTAATTTTATTTTGTAGGTTTTTTTTAAAGATAAATATTAAACGTTTAGGTACTGGAATTATTATTTTTTTAAATCCCACCCCTTTCCCGCATTTTTCGTTTTTTTTTAGTTTTCGCTATATGCACTCAGCCTTTTGTTTGTTTGTTCAAATTTGGTAATATTATGTATATTGGATGAATGATGCTAATACAACAATTAGGAATTTGAAGGTGTTATCATGGACGCATGCGTCAAGTGCACTGCCTGCAAATCATGAATATTATATCGGTCGAAATGAACGAGACAGCTCACTGTTCATATTTATGCAGTACGGTTCGCCTACAAAAGTTCCTCACTACACTGGCAGTAGAGACATTAACAAACCACAAGTAACGTACAAGCATTTTAGGTAAAATGAAACCTTGAAATGAAAGCATCCTTACAATAGTCAAAAAAGTAATTGACATAAGGAGCAACGGAAAGATCCTTACCGGGCATGAGATTTATTCAATCAGCCCTACTTCATGAAAAATTAAAAAAAGTATGACAACTTTCATTTCATCATGAGGGAAAAATTAATAATATGTATCTAGGGAGGCAACACTGCCCTTGGATGAAAATCTTACGACAGCGCCTACACAATAACATAAGTAAATAAGGCATCTAAAATATCGATCTGAGTATCATAGAAATAAAAAAGATATCGATACCTGAATTTAGAGTAGACGTCGCCTAACTCTCTCACATGCGACTTGTCATTCAGCATGTCATTCAAATTTTTAAACTTGGACTTTTTCTTTCCTTTGTGAACGCGTTCCAAGTCGATGTTGTCTCTGGTCATCACATCAAATTCATCATTGTCATAGACGTTGAGCCTGTCTATGCCCGTTTCCATGAACTGCTTATCGAGAGGATCGACAGGTATCAACGGCATCGATTGATCCAATTGTTGCAGAGATTTATCGAGCGTTCCTTCCAAAATACTGTTGATTACGCGCTCAGCGTTGAAAGAGTAAAATTCCAAGCACTTTAGGATGTAGCCGTCGCCCAAATGGGGCATTATATCCTTGACTTCGCTGATGAGAGACTCGGTGCGTATTTCCTCGGGGATTTCACTTGGGGGTTCTTGGCCGATGTTATAATCGGTCGTCCGTGTCTCAGCCGCTGTATTAATCATTGCTTCTTTGTCGGTTAAATGGTCATCTTCTAAGTAAGAATAAACAGCCTGGAGAATGAAGTTTGTCTTAACCGGATCGCTGTTATTTTTGTTAAAGAATTTTTCCACTCAAGTATGATGAAGATTAAGACGCTCTCCCCAAACTTCGCTACGAGATAAAAGAACTAAAAAGTCTGGCAACACTACGTCCATTCGCCCCATTGGGTATGCTTGTAATGTGTTATTATTAATATTACTATTATTTCATTATATAATTTAATAAACTGGTTTCGTCATAGTACCATATTATAAGCACTCACCAGAGGGTGCTTTAGAAAACAATGGCGCTAGAATCTAATGCGATCGGCTAATAACAAGCGGTGGACCAATCGTGGCGAATAAGCAGCAATGATTGATAAAACTGCTCGGCAGACTTGTTTGATCAACATAACTATAACACATGATGACAATCCGATAAGACCGAGAAATATAAGATTATGACGATTATGAAGTAGCTCAACTTAGCCCATGAGGTTGCTGACATGTGACGAACCTGTGTCTTTTCTATAGTAGCAATTATTGTACCCATGAACGGTGCTTTCCCTAAGAGCCTTACTAATTTTGATACCAGGCTAAAGCAGGTAATGCAAAAAACGGTAATACTGCCAACAATGAGAATTGTGAGGTTTCTACGGGTCTGGTTCGATAATGTAATCTGCCTTGGTGGCATAACCTGGTCTAAATGGCCAAGTTTTTAATTTATATATAAATGAATCGCAATATATAGTTACGCTGATCACTGAATTATCGCATAACGCGTAACGCTGTAGTCGCTGTGCAGTGGTGGCGGGGCTGGGGGGGAGCTGTAACATTCCAAATTCAATCTAGTTGACGGGCGCCTCAGGCACGCTACAACCAGTATAATAATATCACAATAGACCAGTATTAAAAGGATACATTTCACCGCACGCCTCTTCAATCAGATCCAAATCAAGGTCAATCGGATGATGCATCTGGTAATCTCGGATGAAGGACTTCTCCGAAAGACAATCCATCACCATCGTCAGGTATATTTCAACGTGCTTCTCTCTTTCCGATCTGTCGAGAAAAGATGCCATTACTAATGGGATACATGAGATTGACAACATAGCGCAAAGATTATGGGAGGTGGTGGTCATTTAAACAAGTGAAAATCAGAGGCGCATTCAGCCTTGGTACAGTAAGATAAATGCAAACAATAGCTCACCCAACTATCGCAAAGGTAAATATGCCCACTGTTGCCCGCGTTGCCCAAAATGCTAGGGTTGTCACTCTTAAAAATATGTAATTTTTGTTTATGTTACATGATATCGGTAATGGCAATGAATGCGATACAGTATGACAATCATATCAGGCGGTATTATTATTTTTTTATTTTATTTTGTTATGTGGGGCTATTTTAAGATTTATTGAGCCTTGTATCATTGCAACCATATCTGGCCTATTGTGATCGCCACTTACTATATTTCTATAGCTAAGTTCGCGTTGTTTGGGAACCGCAGTAAACTTTTGGTGCTGGATTGCTCTCAATATTTATATCAGACAGTAGCTAAGTAAAGAAAATAAAAAAATATTTTGAGACTTTTTTCTGTAAAAATGTTTTTGGATTTTTTTGGGTATTGAGAACAGCATTTTTTATGTCAAACTTTCAGATATTCAAACTTTTTCCCTCAGTAATAAAAGTATAAATCTAAACAAGTTGTAGATAATTTTCAACTCAGTTTTTTTGTAGAATAATCTTCCCTAGGAGTTATTATTTTCCTAGAGAGACTAAGATCTTCAAAAAGGTGAAAAAAAGATTTGTCTGGCAAGCCACAAGCGACAACTACCACTGCACGAAGGTGAATAGTTAAGCAATTCCGAGTGACGGCATTTGGGAGATCATTATTTTTATATAATTTGTATTCGTGGTCTTTTGGGAATTTTGATTCCCATGGGATAGTTAGTTCTACAATAAAGGCCATCTTCCGAAATAGACTTCACTTTTTTTATCATAAACACTTCACAAAATAAAACACCGCTTGAGGTATGAATCAATATTTGTATTTCCAACCAACAAAACACGTAACTAATTGAATACAACCGACCGACATTGCGCCCTAATTTTTGTCCAACGCCGTATCGTCATATAGAACATTTGTTTTACACATCCCACCCATCAAAGAACCTCGTCCCTTGATAAACTACAAATTGAACCGCCCACCATGAGGCTTGATTGAAAATACAATTTTCAAACTAAATGAGCAGGGAATTAAACGGTTTCCATCAATTACACATATAACGTAACAATTATTTTTTTTTAAGCTTAGAGAGAAAACACAACTTATTGCAAGGGCGTTTACAAATGCCGGTTTTGGTTTTAATGGACACAACTCTAGTAATGTTGTCTGCTCCGGGATGTTTCTGAATTATCTTCTCGAGCGATCATTTCGCTGGAGGTTGAATGTGATCCCTGATTATCACGATGTCATTGATCTCTGGTACATCTTGTTTCGTAAACCACTTGTGTCTTTGGTTTAATGTCAACAAATATTCTTCTGACCACCTTTTCCAAAATTTGTATATCGTCTTCTGACAGACCTTCCATCTTTGTAGCCCAGTTGTAGATGTGTTCGAGTAGTTTTCCTCTGGCGCTATTATCAAGGGTTCTCCCATGAGAAAGTGACCAGGGGTGAGCGGAAGAGGGTCATCAGGATTGTCACTTATATATGAAAGAGGGTGTGAATTTGCACGACTCAATCTGTGTCAGTACTGTAGACAGTTCTTCAAATGTAAGCATCGAATCACCCACCACCCTTATGAGATGCGACTTCATGCATCGAACTCCTGCTTCCCACAGGCCACCAAAGTTTGTGGAATGAAAGCCAGGTTGTTCCATCACTGGCTAGTTGTTGGCTGAGTTCATTCGACAATTGAGATTTGTCACACTTATCATCTTCTGCAGCTCCTTATCTGCTCCGACAAAATTTGTAGCATTATCACTATATAAGTCTTTACAGTAACCGTGACGGGATACGAAACGACGGAAAGCTGCTATGAAGCCTTTCGCAGTTAAGTCAGAAACGGCTTTTAAATGGACTGCTTTGGTTGCCATACACACGAAAATGCATACGTTTCCTTTGTATGACTTCGACCCTCGACCATGTGACATTCGTAAATTTATATGGCCGGTAAAATCTACACTGGTTGACTGAAATGGTCGAGATGGTGTTATTCATATTTTGGGAAGTTGACCCATATATTGGTTCTTATCTTGTGGTCTCGAGTACCTTATGCACGTAGTACGCTTCTTGTAGCACTTCTTGATGAGGGTTCTTGCACGTATTATCCAGTACTTTGAACGTAAAAAATTTAGCATAATTTGTGATCCACCATGGAATGTCTTCATATGAGCGTCCGCAATTATCAAGTTGGTAATATGGCTCTCGCTAGGCATGATGATTGGATGCCCTCTGTCATATTCCACTTGAGCACGGTTAATGCGACCACCGACTCTTAGAATTCCATTCTCGTTCAGAGTTGGATAAAGAGTGTGGAGGTAGTTTTTCTTTGAGACATATCCTTGATTTTTTATCGCGGTTATCTCTTCTTTAAAATAGACACCTTGAATGTGTCTTATACAACTCTGAAGGACTAAATTTCTTTCTTGTACTGTTACAAAATTCTTTCTTTCTTCATTTGAAATTCTTTTACATATAAAAGCTAGTATGGCTAGTATATTTAATGTTATGGATAAGCTCGAAAATTTGGTAAACATTTGATCTTCTTCACGACTTGACTTTACTGTGACGAAATTTTTAATTGCCCTGATATCTTCCCGTGTTGTAAATTCTCTGTTCATTTGTCTACCTTGACGTGTTGTTTGTTTCAGCCACCATGGACCGCGCCATCACAATGAACTGTCTAGTAATCGCGATACCCGCATACCTCTTGAGACAACATCTGCCGGATTATCATTTGTTTTAACGTGGCTCCATTGATCTTTATCCAATATAGTCAATATTTCTGACACGCGGTTGCTGACAAAGGTAGACCATCTACTAGGTTCACCATCGATCCACGCGAGCACGACGGTTGAATCTGACCAGGCGTACAAGTTTTCTTTAGATATTTTCATGATCTGTGATGTCTCGTAAATCAATTTTGTAGCTAGCAGAGCAGCGCACAGCTCGAGTCTTGGAATTGACAGTTCTTTGCCGTTTGGAAAAACCTTAGTCTTTGCCGACACCAAATTGACTAACACGTGCCCATCTTTATCTACTGACTTTAAATATACAGCTGCTGCATAGGCCAATTGCGAAGCGCCAGCAAACACGTGCAACTCTAACTCAGATTCTGGTGTAGTGTTCATCCATCTGGGTATAACGATTGTATCGACCTTAGTCAGGCTGTCTCAAAATTCACACCATTCTCTTAATAGATCTTCTGTTAGCCTTTCATTCCAATTTAAGCCTGATTTCCATAGTTTCTGGATATATATTTTTGCTATCACAATGATGGAAGCGATCCATCCCATTGGATCATATAATCGCACTATATTTGATAGAACATTTCTCTTCGTAATTCATTCCGGTAAATCTGGCAATTGGAGGGTATATTCATAACAATCTGTTTTCTGACACCAGCTTAACCCAGCACCTTGGTAATGTCGTTCAATTTGAGTACTAATGCCTCTGAAACCTTACTTTCTTCTCTGATATATTCTAGAAGAGCATTCGAGTTCGAGTTCCATTTTTGCATGGTGAATCCACCAGCGCTTATCAAACCGGTCATCTGGTTATAGATTTCAATGGCATGATCTGTGTTTTCACAGCCCGTAAGTACGTCATCGATATAATAAATCTTCTAACGTTATTTTTGCGGCTACGAGGTACTTGGAGTGTTCATATTTTGCGAGCTGTTGAAGTGTCTTCGCTGCTAAGTACGGAGTACAGGACGTCCCAAAGGTCAGTCTTAGTAATTTATAGTGCTGTATGGGCATATTAGGATTTGAACTCCTCATGGACAAGCACCTGGCGGTACATTTGCTTTAAATCCGCGACTATGCAAATAGAATGAAGATGCCATCTCATCAGGATGTGTCGCAGATCTTGTTAAATCTTCGGCCCGACATGTAAGTTATCATTTAGAGATATGTTATTAACACCTCTGCATGACGCATCGAAGACAATCAGAAGCTTCGTGGTTTCTTTAGTTCGCAAATTACAGGATTATGAGGTAAGTAAATGCATTCTTTCTTTTGTATTTCTTTAGCATTAGTAATTTCTTTCGTGTGATTTTGTAAGATATAATCATCGCTTTTCTAAATTCTTTATACATGCTAGGATTTTTCATTAATTTCTTTTCCAGTGACATGAATCTTCCTATTGCTATTTCATGCGATTTCCCATTCAGACACTCCGGACTTAAACTTTCGAACGTCAAACGTACTACATAACGTCCATCAGTGTCTCTGATCGTTGTTTTTTCATAGAATTCTTCGCACATTACTTCATACTTTGTTGGTTTTTTATTCATTTCATCTGACGGATCATCCTTACAGTCCACTTCTGATGATCCACTTCTGTCATCCGGACAGAAGTGGATCATCCTTAACTTGCAAACGCAGACTTATAGCTCGAGGATTTGATAGGAATTTTTGATTGACTTATCCTGACAGAAACGTTAACTTCGCTTTCGTGCTTTGCAAAATGTGTTACTAGCTTCTTTTCTACTTCTGATTGATTTGATGCTTGTGCTTGATTGGTTTCATTATTCTTATTCACAAGGTTATTGGAGTCATAAACCTTGTCCACATGAAGCAGTGTGTGATGCCGTCTGCCACATC
>JAOPUG010000033.1:23602786-23615939 GCA_027564375.1 Micropterix facetella | reverse complement strand
ATTATGTAATTATTACTATATTATTGTTTACATTTTTCCATTTTTCCGATGAGTTGAATCCTTAATATAAGACTTTTTGTCTGCGTATTTACCTTGTTTGCAGTGAAATCATGCAGTCCTCATTTTCATTTTAACTAATAAGGTTTTTTTCTTTTCGGTCCGTTTGTAAGTAAGTCCGTGGTAAGTAGCCTCATGTTATCATGGTCAGCCCGACTCACAATTAACATCCATCTGGCAGCCTCCACGAAGAGCGACTAACCCGGTGAACCCGCTATTCGGCGGATCTGGGGGAAAACCTCGGGCGGCCCTGGACGGTTGATGTATTGGTCTGTGTACCGTTCTTGCTCAACTGACCAATAGCCAGCGGGCGAGCCAGAAACGATTCATTAGCCACACGATCTCGGGTGAGGTTGCTCCGTGGATGTCTGCTCAGTGCCTTACTGAAGGAATGGCCTCTTACGGGCAGTGGCGGAGATTGGTACGTGGATTGTTTTCGTCCACATATCCGATACAATGATGTTCATTATAACGCCCCAAGGCGGCGGGTTCGCCCCTAGCATTTGACAAATACAAACTCTACACTTCCTTAACCTTATTCTGTTATCTTGTGCAATTCTTTTGAGGATCTCATGGCATTTACCTTTTAGTTTGAATACCTTATATCAATATCGATGCACATATGAAAGTCTCCCCCCCTCCCACTGATTTATAAAATATGGTTGAATCGGAAAAAATATTTCAGTTGTTATTGCTAATTTGATCGTTAAAATCTTTGTTTTCAGCAATCGGTACCTCCCGTGATGGCGTTTCATCTTGGCTCTCTCGGTTTCTTGACACCATTCGAATTTGACAACTTCCAAGAACAAGTTACCAATGTCTTAGAAGGTGAGATAAATCTAATTGTTTATTTATTTATTTTAACTTTATCCTATTTATATTTTCATGAAATATGGATTGCATTACATTTTTTTTATTTTTTTTATACATAAAAGAAAAGTTGCGAAAGGGCATTACTTCATCACGATTACATCACCCCACTAGGTGATGATGATGATGTGATGGGCTGGTGGATAGTAAGTGCTGTTATGTTTGCTGAGCCTGCGCTGAACCTTGTCTGCTTTCCTTCTTTCATTTCATAAGAACCAATACTTTTTTACGCAGGATATAATATAATAATAATAATAATTTGATTTTTTTAGGACATGCGGCACTAACTTTAAGATCCCGTCTCCGCTGCGTGATCGTGCGGAAGAACCAGGCTCAGTTGACGCCTGCAGAGGGAATAAGCAACGGTACGAATTATGTCAACGGCAACAATGGCAACGGCAACAATAGCAATGGAAATGACACCAAGCCTACGACACTGTTGGTGCTAAATGAGGTGGTAGTAGACAGAGGTCCGTCCCCCTATCTATCCAACATTGACCTATTCCTGGACGGCAAGCACATCACCTCCGTGCAAGGAGACGGTAATACTTCATTGTTATTGTTATCGTTTTAGCAAAATGTGATTTTGCCACCTTTATTTAAATTCGAATCCAATCTCCGTCATATACTACACCTGCCATTGACATTTTTCTACTCACTTTACTGAATCGCTCTCGAGTCATTGAGAAAATAAAATTCCATACTGGCAACCACACCTATACATTGGTACCCTTTGCCTTAAAAAAAGAAGAAAAACAAAGGAGTATCGCTACCTTTCAGGCAGTCATGGAAATAATCATTTTTAACCCCCCAATAAATCGCAAGTTCACTGCTAAAATTTCCTAAAATTATAATTCTATGTAAACTGTTGGTGGCTGTGAAGTTGAATTATTCGCCAATACAATAATTTTTGTGAAACTCTATGGGCAGGTGAGGAACCAACATAAGGTCAGTTAGTGGGTGCTATGCTTTCTGGTATTCTTTTGCTTCTCATCCTGTTTATCAGATCCTCTTTTACCCTATGAATTGCATACGTTTTATAACAATAATCTTGTAAACAGTCCAGGATAAATTTTAGATCAATACTACGGGCGATTCTGCCACCCCGAGATGTTTCAATTAACTTTATCGTTATATCGCCTCGGGATGAGCGTAAAAAAATGCTGACGAAAACAAATCCACATGTCCAACTACGCCATGGCCCGTTAGAGACCGACACCTTATTAGCAAGGCACCGGGCAGCGAAGCTTCTTAGTGGGCCAGCCTCATTCCCTAATTACCAAATTTAGACAGATTTCTCCATCCACCCGTTTGGGTCCAGACTTGTAGTCGCTTGCGCAACCTTTACTTATCGTAATAATGTGTCATATCATAACTCGGAAATATCGCAGACCTGTGGCATCCTTTACTCGGAACGTCACCCGAGATCGGGTGGCCATCGGGTCGTTTCTAAGAATAGGTGATAATAGGTCGACACCTACCCTGTCTTAGGGAACATACGTTCCCAGACTCCTCCAGGTCTCAGTCAATTGACAACACATCCAATTTTCCCGTCCCGTGCGTAAGGCGTCCAGTTCCGCCTGAGGTTCCATCCCTAGATTGACCGCACAGTTGAGATTGTCAATTGCTATGGATGAACCCGGCCAACCCGGAGTGTTTCAACTATCTTTTCGTTTTATTACCCGGAATGAAACACAGAGACTTGAGGACGAAGACGAATCTACGTACCAAGCTCCACCTCAGCCCAAAGTCCTACTCCTTACCGCGAGGCACTGAAAATTTCCAAGCTCAGTGTGGCGTCCATCGCACCCTTGCTACCAGATTTGGTCAGATTTCTCTTACCTCCTGTTAGGTCGGAGGTTCGAAGTCGCTTGTGCGGTCTTCTACCTTAAGTAAGCTGCAATTTCTCACTGGAATTATCGCAGATCCGAGGCGCCCTTTACTCGGCTTGCCACACGAGATCGGGTGGTTAATGTATCGTTTGTAAGAATAGATAGCTTAAGGTACCTACCTACCCCCGCTTTCATATGTCGCATTGCGCTTCCAGACTCCTTCAGCTATTTATTGTTGAGCAAAGGTCGGCAGACCAACCAATGCCTCAGACAACCATCTATCCGAAGTTTTCACCGAGTGCATGTGCCGCATTACCGGGATACACTGGGTCAGACCATGTTACCGCATTACTGGGCTACAGGGGATCCCTCTTCGCGAAGGTTGATAAGCAAAGGCCGGCATCCCGACCAGTACTCAGACATCTAGGATCGCCCGAGGGCAGCCGCCGTGCACAGCGGGTTCACCGGTTTTATCCCTGAGTTGTGAGTCGGGCCGACAGTTATAGAACAGAGTTGGCCAATAAGACCTGTGCTGCACGACACCATTAGATCCAATTAGATCCATCGCACAACTTAGATTGTCAACTGCTCCGAGCGAACCTGGCTACCCCGGAGCGTTTCAGCAAACTTTATCACTATATCACCCTGAGGCGAAACACGGAAACTTGATGGACGTAGACAATCTCCACCACTGCCTGTCAAAGTCCTGCACCTTACGGCGAGGTACAGATTTAGTCGGATTCCTCCGACCACCTGTCTGGTTGTGGGTTCAAGGTCGCTTGCGCAGTCCTCTACCTCAAGCGAGCGGCAATTCCTCACTGGAATTATCGCGGATACAGGGCGTCCTTTGCTCTATAACTATCACCCGAGATCTGGTAGCCCACGTATCGTTTCTAAGGTTAGCCAGCTTGAGGTACCTACTTACCCCCGCTTTCTTAAGAAGCACATGCTTCTAACCCCCTCCGGGTATCAGACAGTGACAACACGGCCGGTTTGCCCGCCTCGTGCGCCAGCTGTCCAGATCAGCCCGAGTTTCCGTCCCCGGATCCACCGCACAGCTGGTTCACCAGGTTGGTCACTCTTCGAGGAGGCTCCCGGTTAGGGGCTGCTCCGCGAGCTGGGCCGACCAGGTTGACATATAACGGCTATCATAGCCCAGGTTACACGTAACCGGTAAGAACCCAGTCAAATGGGATTAAAATAAATACCGTGATCTCGTAAATGCCATCATCAGGAATGGCTTAACTGTTCACCTTCATGCGGAGGAAGTTGGCACTCGTGACCTCCTAGCCAAATATCTGTTTCACCTCTTTTCACCTTTTCTAGAAAGATTAGAATCTTCATAGAAAAAAATATCTAAAACTGCAAAGGGGAAGTGAATGGGTGGTAATGTGAATGCTCACATGTGGCAAGACAGCTGTCCTAAACCTACCACAGCCAGTTGTTAGTCCAGAGTCCACCGCTCCCTGCAGAAGTGTAACAAAAATATTATGGTAGGCCTGACACCGGTCGATGAATTCCATGGGGGATCCGTTTGTAATTACTTTACATATTGACTGGGTTTATTTCTCACACCTTTGGTTTGCAGATGGCATACGTCGGTGATAGAAAAGTTCTCAGCTTACCAGTGAAAGATAATGTTTGAAACTTATTTTTATTTTTCAACATAAATCTCCCCACCTCAGCATATTTTCATATTGTTTCTTCAATGTTTGTTTGTTTGTTTGATTCTACTTTTTTTTTGTGAAATTTCACAATGGGCAAGTGCCCATATCATCATACGATTTATTATCATAGGACAATCTCTTACAATTACCCCTACTATGAAATGTTTATATGTATGTGTGCGGGTAACATGTAGGTAAGTGTGTGTCTTGTTATTGCATTCAATTGACAAAATTAAAATGCATTTTGGTTAATTTTATCCCAACGGAAAATGGTGACCCAGCTGAGAATTGAACCCGGAACCTTACGAAGTAAAAAAAAAGGCGATCTAGCCACTATGCCATCCTATGGAAATACTAGTTTGGATCTTTGCCATCAAAAGACTCGAAAACGGTAATATAGACCTCCCCATTAGATGAAAATCATTTGCCTTTAAGCTATTTTTTCAGGTTTAGATAGAGGAAGTATTCACTGGAGGGCCAATGTGGAGAATATGGTGATAATAATCTCCCATGATCTAGGTTTTATTGGGTAAATAATCAATTAGTATTACTCCTTTAGCATCCCAGAAAACTGTGGCCATGATCTTAACGGCACTGGGTAGTCTGTTAAAAGTGAGTCGCTTGTTTTTGACAGTAAGCATTTTGTGCACACAACGGCAACTTACCTTATTCTAAGCTTCGCAATACGCTTCCAGTTGAGGTGTTTAGGGTCTCGGCCAAGTGCTTAGTTACCTATTGTTCTCCAAGATGAGATCTTCAATTTTTTCCACAATGTCATCCCCAGTCGCCTCGACCGGGCGTTCACTGCTAGGGTAGTCATTCAGTTACTCTCAGCCAAACATGAATTGGCATTCCCAGAATATCACAGTAGAAAACGGACAAGCGTCGGTCTTATAAATAACCTTCAAGCGGTTATTGGATTTCGGTTGGTGCTTTCCCTTGTTTTGTCAAAAATTTAATCAACGTACGATACTTCATTGATTTTTAAAATAATGCTGGACATGTTTCTTTCAATCGAATGTATTTTTTTTTACGGTGACAAATAAAACTTTTTGGACAAAGCTAAATCTCTATTTCACCTATTTAAAGATCTTGGTCTCTCCAGGAAAATAATAAACTCCTCCCTAGAAAAATTATCTAAAACCGCGATTTCTGCATCTCAAATGCTATGGCTTCGAAGGGGGAGTGAATGGGGTGGTAAGGCGCACGCTCACATGTGGCAAGACAGCTGTCCAAAACCTACCACAGCCGGTCGTTAGTCCGGAGACCACCGCTCACCCCCCAGAAGTGAAAAATTTAGTATTATGATGGGCCCGACCTTGGTCGGTGAATTCCATGGCAGCTCCGTTTGTACTTACTCGTGCGCTCACCCATCCTCGGTCTTATACTGACAAACTGGGATGAGATGAGCCACATCAGCGCCGACTTTATGGAACCCAAGAGACTCGAGACCCCTCAATGTTTAGTCAGGGGGGCTATTACAAAATAAGTAATAAGCTTTTAAGTGGCCCATAATATAGAAAACTGAGTAGCCTAATTATCAAAAAGACTAATTATGAATGTCTATACGTATATTTCCTAATTCCTAGTAATATTTTACTATTTCGAGGTTTTGGAGCAAAGCTCTTTTACCGGGGTTATGCGCGGCGAGAGTCAGCTGTTTAGAGAGTCAGCTGTTTAGAGAGTCAGCTGTTTAGAGAGTCAGCTGGCAAAAAGAGACATTTTTGGTGAGACGCTTGATCGTGGCAAGAAAGTTGCCAAAGACTTCAATTAGCGTTTGATGATGAAGCCCCATCTCGTAGCTCTGTATGCTTCTGATATAATGAATTCAAACGTGGACATATTCAACCCAAGACGATTTACGTGAAGGCCTGCCGGCATCAGCAGTAACAGAAACTAACATTGATGCTGTACGGAAAGTAATTCATCGAATATAAAAATAACATGTCAGCAAATTTGTACATTGAACGTTGGCTTAAGCCAAGTGCAAAATATTTGGCAAATATATCTGAAAGTTTGCAAGCTTTGTTCGAGATGGCATCGCATGAGTTAACAGAAGTTCAAAAACGACAGCGTGTAGAGTGGTGTGATAAAATGATAAAAAAATACGATAAAGGAGGAGACGAAAGCTGAATGTACTGTTACGAACCTGAAAGAAATAGTCAATCGATCTTTTATTTGAAGGATTTGCCGACGTAAGTCAAGAAAGGTTGAAGTACTGGTAAAATGAGTAAAATAATGGATGCTTCTTATTTTAGCAGGATGGGACTTTACACATTAGTTTCACTTGAAAACTAAAGAACAGTCATTGCAGATTGGTACGTTAGCATTTGCTTGGCCAGTGTTTTAGAAAAAGTTTGTGAAAAACGTCCTCGCAGCAGAGTAGTCCTCCATCACGATAATACATCCGCCCACTCCGCTAATATGGCAATAGCATTTTTGAAGACTGCAAACGTGGAACTCATGATTCATACCCTATACAGTTCGGATCTTACACCATGCGATTTCTCTTTGGTTCTAAAAATTAAGGATAAACTTCGTGGTATGCGGTTCACGACTCCAGAAGTGGCCGAGAAGCCACCGAGCAGACCTCTAAAGAAGACTGGACCACCTTCGTTTCCCAATGGTTTCAAAGTATGAAAAAGTATATACATTGTCAGGATTCAGGATTCTGTGACTAGTCTACCAAGTGAGCTGGTTGCGTGATCCATATTCGAACTGGTGGCCAATAGATGCATAGGTGTGGATGAGGCGCAATGGCCCTAAGAACAGGGTTAGAAGCGGGTAGCAGTATGATCCATACCGTAATTATCATTATCAGGCCTATCTTCTGCATGTTTTTTGTCCTGAAAGAGGTTCTTTGAATGTTTAATCTAAGTGTTTTGGGAAAATCGCCTAATTTCATCCACTTATTTGTTATCATTACAGAGCGGATTGATTCATCTTCGGATAGTGCCGTCTCATCGATGGGTTCGGAGAGGGTTCCATCACTTTCTGACGGCGAGTGGTGCGACGGTGGCAGCGACTCAGCTCAAGAGTACCATAGGTATGTGTTGTTTCATCAGTACACTGTATCAAAGGCCTTTGAAAGATCGTATCGCACACGGTAGTGGGCAGTGGCTGTAGAACTCTAACACATGGAAAAAATCTTGAATAAGGTAGCCTTGAATTACTTCAGCCCATCCAGAGTAGGACAAAGTCTTAAAATGACACAAAAAATGTAACAAAATTAAATCAGCCAAAAAGATTTTCTCGACGTTTCACATGTCCTAGAGGCCATCTAAACCAAAAAAAAATGTGCCTCTGTGTCTGGATGTGTGAATCTTATTATGAACGATAACTCGAGTAAACTACGACCGTTTTAAAATTTTCTTTCACCAATGTTGGGGTACTTGACATACACAATTTCCCCATAAAATCAGTTTTTGGCATTTTTAGAGCTTAAAATAGAGCAATGTTTGGAATAAGCGTTGAAAATAGCAAAAAGAATAATTGTTGGCCATGGTGATATGTTTAAAATGAGGTACAATGCCACCTCGGGTAAATCCATGACATCGAACAGGTCACTATTAACCACACAAAGTTTTTGGAGAGATTATTCTCTCTAAAGAACATTTGCGACGTCATGACATTCATCTCTGATGTAACATTTGAACCCCTTCCAGACAGTAACTCCTCTTCGTTGAGAGGATAAATACAGAAGTGGCACATTGGATCTCTTATGGTTTACGTGCTCAGTTCAAGTAGTCGTTTTAGACTACCCTAAACATATTAATATACATATTATACATACATACAATAAAATAATCATATGGGCCGAAGTTTGACCATCCTTTTTGTTTTTCCACTGCTATATTGAAAGCCTTGAAAAAAATCTTAAGGTTATTAGTGAAGAAAAATATAAAAATGATGGCGTAGTCCTCTACAATAAATTGACTATTTCTGGATCCATTATGTCTGATTGCTGAAACTAACTTTTTTCTTCTTCTAGTGCCAAGTTTGCTATCGAACATTGGTTATCATATTATTATATTATTATAATAAACCAAAAACTGATTTACCGCATGAAGTTTATAGCACCCGACGTTTCGGCGATTTTGCAACTGCCGTTGTCCAAGGTAGACTGAAGTGTTGTCATTCATCGTCTGTTGTTGTTCTGTGGATGGGCGGTAAACGGCGGGGTCGGCACATGTGAATGTTTAAATTCCGCCTTGCACACGACTCTCACTGTATCTTGTTTCCAGTATTTGCACTCTGCGATGGTGCATTGAAATAATTGTAAGAAGAGATTTCAACCTAGTAGAGACTTTAAAACCTTCGTCTCTTGAGGATCAGGGTTCTTCTTATTTCAATGACTTCCCTGGAGTATGCAGGGACAGTGAAATTGTGGAAAGCACAAAGGGATTTTGAAACTGCACCCAGCGGTACATTCAGCTATCCAATATGTATTCGCTGATCGCCGAGTTTTCTAGCTGACTTTTTTAACAGCCTTGATGTGTTCCATCAGTCGTGCGCCGTAATGGCTCGCTTTGTTTGTCCAACATAAGCCAATCCACGACTGCACTCGATTTTGTACACACCCGCAGTTCGCATCGATATTACTTCTTTACATTCCTCAGAGACTGAGCTATGCTTTGCGTCAATTTGAAGATCGTTTTTATGTGGAATAAATTTAGCATTTATTTATTCGATCTGAAATCTGGTCGAGTCATTTTTCACAAACTTGCCCAATACGGAGTGCCTTACAGTGGCAAGAGACAAACTGAGATCTGAGGACCTCCCGATCAGCTACGCCGAAATGCTTCAACATTGCCAGACATCATGCTATTTTCTATGGAGCGGCAAAAGTGTAATGTCAACAAATATCATAGAAAAATTTGCACAGACTACACAAAGTAGACTAAATAAAGCTTATAAAAATAAAAAAAAGCAAGTCATAATGATAAGTAGTGGTAGATATAATATACTAACACTTATCATTGTATTACGTTGATAGATGATTAAGTGATAAGATATGACAGATTATTTAACAGGAAAAAATATAAAGATACATTTAAAAGAAAAAAACAATGAGTTTTGTAACTCGACAAGATGTCATTCCTGGCTTCGCACGAGATGAATAGTTTTTTAGAAAAGGAAATTTAAGTTTTGAAAAAGTATATGTCAAGTGTACGAGAGTGAATCAAATATAAAAGAGATTTTTAATTATTTCTTTATGTGACATCCTCTGCTTTTGAAACACATTTTTCCCAGCAAATATGTAACTTTGTTATCCCGTGCTCGTCGAATGAAGTCGGTCGTGTCTGCAGCCAATTGCGCACATAGGCTTCATTCAACCCCAGCGTCATCGTTGAACCGTTGACCTCCCAGAGCTTCTTTGAGGGTACCAGAGACATGAAAATAGCAGGATCAGGGCTATAGGGAGGGTGTTTAAGTATTTCCCTCCTCCTGAAATGTAGTCAAGAGATACCGACACACCTCCTAACAGTTCAATTTATGCTCAGGTGTTAAAAGGCGAGGAATCCACCCGGCGCACAATTTTTTAAACTCTAGCTCTTCAGGAATAGTGGAGAAAGTACTGCCATAACTTATCCTGACCTTCTCAGCGACCCTCAAATGTCTATCACCCTCGGATCATAATGTTTTGGATTATAATAGCTCCGTGTAGTCTGGGCTATGATGGTCGTTATGTCTTTTGGTCGGCCCAGCTCGCGAAGCAGCCCCTATCCAGGATCCTCCCTGAAGAGGGACCAACCTGGTGAACCCGCTGTGCGGTGGATCTGGGGTGGAAGCTCGGGCCAAACTGGACAGCTGGCGCACGAGGCGGGTAAACCGGCTGCCCCGTGCGCAGAAGTTGTCTGATAGGGCCGTGCTGTACTCGATTTGTCTGAAAATGGTTTTTTGTACATCTGAGCAACTCATTTTATCATGTCCAATAATTTTCAGACGGGGAGCAATGACCGAGGTCGGCTAATTTTTTTAATCGCTTGACTACCATACATTACATTCAAATCGGGCCTGCTGACGTTTCGGAGACGGAATTGTATAATATACTTCTTGTCTATGATGACCAGAAATCCGTTGATTGTGAAAAAAGTGGTGAGATCGATAGTAGCACTGGAAAAATCTCTTTAAATAGTTGACTGATCTGGAACAATGTTTGTAATACTGGTATCATCAGCGCATATAAATAGCTGACCTATTTGGAAGTGTCTCGTATTTAGTGAAAGCCGCTTTTCTGAATGTCATCTTGCTTTTATCTTTCAGTTCTAAGTTCCGTCCGTATTCGGGATACGGTCGTTCCGGAAACGACGGTCACACGACAGCCAACATCGGACCGCAGTCAACTCAAGTGCAGCCGCCGAGACATCACACCCCGCCCGTGGCGCAGAAGAAACATCATATGTTTGGAAAACGCTGCTTCCAAGTGAGTATTCTCAAACTTTTATATTTGTTCTCATCCTATGGAGCTACGTCTTGAGTCTGGCGAGCCAATCGCCACCAGACTTACCCCCCAGAAATGTAATAAGAGTATTATGATAGTCCTGACTCCGGTCTGTAAATGCCACGGCAGCTCCGTTTTTATTTACTTAAAATACAATAACAATCTTTGGCTTTCAATTACAATTGATTGAGATCTAGACGGGTTAATTATGATACCATTTTCATTAGCCCAGTGTGAAATATATCCTAGATTTTTATTCATAATAGACGTAGCCAAACTAAACTCTTGGGGTGTTGTGTTGTATGGGTTTATAGTCTTCATCTAATGCATAAATACAATCTCTTGTTAATGCATGGATGAGAATTGTATAGTACCTAGTAGACTGACGACCGATAGAACTGCATAGACCACAGAATGTGCACTAGAATTTAGCAACTATTACCACTTTGGTGTTGGGGCTGTTCTAAGGTTTTCTGAGCTGCAGCCATCTCTGGTCTATTGTAGTCGCCACCTACTATATTTCCGTGCTTAATTTTGCGTCAATTAAGAACCGTAAGAAACATTTGACACTGGATTGTTTTACCTATTCAGGTTGGAGGTAGTAATTACCCAAATTGATGTTTCTTTTACGCATCATTGGATCATATTCGCACACGATGCGCAGGGGTGTTTCGTCTGCTATTTGGCAGAGTCTGCACACTCTAGTGTCTCAGAGCTTTGGTGTTTAAACATGTGTTTATTCAGGCCACAATTATAATTACCACACACCCAATACAGCTTATCGGCGATACCGAGGTGTAACAGTTTGTTCTCAAGGTCATCTAAAGTGTTTGCCTATGATTATACTCTATTCTTCGGAGAGTAAATGAATTTTAAGGTTTAGACGCTATATTTAAATACAAACGGAACTACCATGGACTTCTCTGATCAGAATCGGCCTCATCATAATATTATTATTACTCTTCTGGGGGGTGAGCGGTGGACTCCGGACTAATGACCGGCTGTGATAAGTTTAGGATAGCTGTCTTGCCACATGCGAGCGTCACGTTACCACCCATTCAAAGATCCGGGTTTCAAACTGCACACAGTTTGTTTTCAAAGATTTCTCAGGTTTCAAACTACATGCGACAATAGTGATATCCAGATCCACAGACGAAATTATTGGACTGGTTTGATTAAAATTTGTCTCTTCTTCACTTGAAATTATCATTTTAGACACTAAATTAAGGGTAGCTGCCATAGTAGGCAAATATAAAATATGTATTTTTCTTAAAAAATAATTTGAAATGAAAATTTGTTAAAAGAGAGTCTTTATTGTTTGTTTGTTTCTACTATATATTGTGAAATTTCGCAATGGGCAGGTTTATCATTTAGCACACGAAAATGTCTTTTTTTTTATTTTTTATTATTGTATTGCTTTTTTGAGGTTTATTGAGCCGTGTATCACTTATGGTCTATTGTGATCGTCACCTACTATAGTTATTAGCTAAGCTTTGCGTTATTTAAGAACCGCAGTACACTTTTGTGTCTGGATTGTTTTACCTCTTCGGCTTGGAGATAGTAGCCACCCACGTGGGTGTTTCTTTTACGCATTAGTGAGCCACATTCGCACGCGAGCTGCATGGTGTTTGCTCTGTATCCTTGCAGAACCTGCACACTCTAGTGTCCCGTAGCTTGAGGTTGAACTTGTCTCTGTTCAGGTCACAATACTCCGTGAGCCACCAGCATGCGTAGATTGTTCCTATTTAACGCCAAGGCCTGATGGGCAGTCGTAAGCTTTGATTAGCGTTTCAGCCTGGCATGTTGTTCCAGTGGTTGAAGGATTGTTCTATACATAGTTTCTTGAACATTAGGTTTGCCAGCCTTTTTGGTACATCACAGCAAGGTTCAGGACCGTATAACGTTCCCTTTGCTCCCGCCTTTTCATTGCTTTCGATCCTTGCATTACCGGTAACCCATCTTAGAACTACCCTGTTCTTTTCCCCCAGGGAGTTCAACATTCTCACAGTTTTGCACCAGCTTCGAACTAATAGTTTCCGAGGCTAGTGTTAAAAGAGCTACTTAGCTATCCGAGTGGATATAGATTCGGTGGTTGGCGTAGTTCTTTCGGAGGTTGATGCCCGCAAATTATTCAATACTATTCATAAAATCTACAACCAACCCTACTATGAATTGTTCATATGTATGTGTGCGTGGAACATGCACATATACATATAAACGGTACATCTTGTTATTGCATTTGATTGACAGAACTGAAATGCTATTCCGTTAATTTTATTCTA
>JAOPUG010000033.1:23578686-23591714 GCA_027564375.1 Micropterix facetella | reverse complement strand
AGAAGTCGCATGGAAACGAATGCAGCTTAGGCAAATCCGCATGAATATACTTATTTTTTTGAGATTTTTGTACTTCAAGCAGTATGGATATTATCCATTTTTGTATCTGACTGCATTTATCACAATTATAATTACGGCTATAATTCTCTCTGTATCAGAAGAGAAATCTTGACCATGTCCTTTTTTTTTTGATCTGATTCGAAGTAAAACTGATAACCCTAGCTTGCTAGCTGAGGTGAATCATTTCGCGGCTAATAAATATCTCCGCGGAGCCGTTCTCACGCACTAACCTTACGAGGTGAAACTTGTCGATGTGTGCTTTGCAGCCCTTAAATAACATTAACTCGATGTCACCAGATGTGATATTTTCACCGTAAACCCTCATTTGTTTAAATTACAGGCAATTAATTATTTATTCTTATATGATAGCTAGTATTTTACACGACATTCTATTTGTGTAGTTACTAGTTGATATCGTTATTAATTTTACTTTTCAATGCATCGTTTTTTTTTGTAATATTGATTAGTAATAAGTGACTAAACTAATAAATGAATAAATAATTAAAATCAAATCAAATAAAAATCAAGTGAGGTGCTGGTCCTTGGACTGGAAAGGCTAGTCAGAGTAAGTCACTTTCCAGGTCTGGTCTTTGCCAATGAAATGGCCTCCGGAATGGGTTTTAACTGGAGTCTGAATGACCTATTGCTAGTGGTAGCCGTAGTTTAAACTCAAGGTGTTCGTAAATATTTTTTTTGCTATTAGGTGGTGAGGACTTCAAAAAGTTTGAAAAACACTGTTTTACAACATTTAGCAATATGTTCAATGTGCGTAAGTGCCATTTCTATGCCCACAGTTTATTTTTTAAAATGTAAATATAATGGTTGATAGAATCTGCACAAGGTTTAATTATCTATTTGGTTTGTTCCGATGAACCGTTATGATTAAATAAAAATTTGATTGATTAAATAAAAAAATAATCATATTTTAAAAACGGTTTATTGAGTTTCTTATAAAGTATAAAAAAAGCAGATATGATAGTTGACTGTGAGAGGGTCGACATGGCCAAAATATTTCAATATTATCTGTTGCAATATAATGGTATTGAGCACCTACAGCTTTTTATTAATTAAACTCAAAACTTCTTCAGGCTGATTTTGAGCTTTTAATCACAAAGTTCTTTGCTTATCTTAACGGATATTCCTTTGCTGTCCGTTGAGCCAGTTGACTTGCTCATTCTCATCTTTCTCTATTCTTTCCTGTTAATGAATAAGATGAATGCATATTTCTGCCTGACTTGTATCCAGAGACTTCTGAAACCTTGAATTGAAGTCTTTGTAATTATATGCGTTTATCTATTTTTAATTTTTAACCTACCCCAAATTTTGTACCTTCAAAGTTTCGTTCATGGAATCGGCGAAAATAGCAGCCGTTTGGTTTCTTTATTTTTTCATTTATGATTCATTTGTGTTTGCAAAACGAATATTCAGTGTGGTCATTTGTGTGATTTGTCGCTTCTATTTGGTGATGGATACTAACATCTCTTTTTTTGTATTGTAATTTTGCAAAAATCATTTCTTTTTTTTCTTGTGTTTTGCTATTTTATATTGAGTGGTCTTTGGCATTACGTGATTATAGGTCGACCAAGCAGGGTTGGACCACGATAGAGAAAGAGTATCTATCTTCACTCCTCCCTCCCGATGCTGGCTCGCGTACATGTTTTAGTTGAGCGTGGCTAAGAAATATTGTTATATTTTATAAAATATGATGGTAGAGATATGTGAGTATGATATTCAATGTCCTGAAGACTACAAGTCGAAAATATTTCATGATAGGTAAGTAATATAAATAAAACTGATAAAGTGCAAGTTTGATTTGCGCTCCAAGGGTTGTGTGTCTTATTAAGAAAGGGTTCTGTACCGTAATAAGAAAGGATTATGTAACTTACTAAAAAAGAGTTCTGTACTTTATTAAGAAAGAGTTCTGTACCTTATTAAGAAAGGGTTCTTGTTATGAAACTTTTTCACACACATTAAAAAAAAAGAATGGTCAGATACGGCCAGACAACAAAGCTCATCAATAGGGTTCCTTCATTTGATTTTGTACTGAACCAAAAAAAATAGATACTGATAACAGCTAGTTTGAAATCCTGGCTGACCCTACCCGATCCGGCTGACCCCTCCACACTTTATTCGGGTCCAAATAAATTTTGGGCTAGCTCTAAAACTGCCCTCTCTACTCAATGTTAACTCCCAAGAACCAAAATCTTGATTCTGTTAATCCTAAGGATCCGACAATATTGAAGCACGCAGTAAAAGGTTGTAGTAAATCAAATGATTTACAAGCCCGGGTAGACTTCCATAAAAAGGTTCTCGCTGAAACCAGCTAAAATGGTGCCAGCCTGTTGTATGGCAGTACAACCATGAGCATTGTGGACCTGAAGAAGTTACTCTTCTGATGACAGTGGCAGCAATGTCAGAATGACAGGACAATAATTGTGGACTTTTACATTCCCCCTCTAATGCACGGAAGATAATGTTGTATGACTAGACACTAGAAATGCTAAATTTGATTTAAAAGCTTTTCAGCATACACTTCCAAATCCCTGCAACCTTGCCTTCTAGTAGCTATTCAGAGGATAGTTCATGTCCCCTTTGTAGCCCTTTATACCCCTTGCACAGCTAGATATTTTAGTAGACTGCAAATCGGCTTTAGGTCGTTTGTGGAGTAATTAGCCTCTGAGCGGCCCTTGCCAACAAGGGTTTATACAGTTTGTGCAGGATGGCGCAAGAGGAAGGAACATTCTACTCCAAATTCTTCTCAATAATCAAGAAAACTTCAGACTGGATTCTGGAGGTTAATTCGATCTCTAAGCAGTATCATTTTCCTGAAAGTTTTGGATGCACAACCCTCCACCCCTATCTCAGAAGAGATCCCTTATTGTAGAATTAGCAGTCATGGGAATCAAATATCCTCAAACACCACGAGCACAAGCTTCATAAATACCATGATATTGCATGTCCCATCACCCAGAACGGCTTCACTATTCACCTTCATGTGGCGGAATATCTCTGTTTCATTTATTTAAAGATCTTGGTCTCTACGAAAATAATCAACTCAATCATAAAAAAAAAATATCTAAAACTGTGATTTTCGAATTGCAAATTTTATAGCTTGGAAGAGGGAGTAAATGGGGGGTTAGGTAAATTTTCGCATGCGGCAAGACAGCTGTCATAAACCTGCCACAGCCAGTCGTTAGTCCGGAGTCCACCGCTCCCCCCCCCCCCCCAAGAATTGTAATAATAATATTATGATGGGTTGACTCCAGTCTACAATGTCCATGGCAGCTCCATTTGTTTATTAATTATTATAACATCATAATAATGGCCTCATTAACAAACAATAAAATCATACAAACGGGCTGAGTGCAGTCTTCTGTAAATTATGTGTTTATCGATCTGATTATTATGTTTGTCCTTGTATGATAGCCAAAGTAAATAAATAAAAAATAATATAAATGAAATTAAATACAATAATAATGAAATTTAATATTAATTAAATTTATTTAAAATACACTTGAATTAAATATAAAATAAAATTAAATATTAATAATAATCGTAAATCAATTAAAACACTGATCAATAAATTTTAACATTTTGCAAATTGCATTTCATGTTAGTTGTGTCTGTAAACACATAAAATCCCCATAACGTCTCCAAATTCAATATCTCTGCGAGTCAGCATTAAGTGCGAGGAGAGAAACGATGAATGTTCTTTCTTTATCACAGACTAGCCGGCTTGATGGGCCTATAGCTGATCATGTCTTTTGTGTTTTTTATTGTAGCTTATTATTTGTGATATAACCAATAAAACATTTATAGTTATACTTTTTATTTTAATTATACAATATGATGTTCAGCATGGTACCCATCCTTAATCTAATTTAAAGTAATTCAATTACAGTTTGCGGGTGACAACGTCGGTATACCCGGTGCCATCAATCTGCTCGCAGGATCAGATCTCTGATTGGTTTGACTCGCTCGCCGAGTGTCTTCACTGGAATGTCCGGAAAAAACAGAAGCATCTTGACGAGCTCAGCGATCTTACTCATTCCAGCTCCAACGACACTCTCGACGATGACGAAACTCAGAATATGGAGTCCGTTTGACTCTTTAAACAAAACAAAAAGCTCTATACAACCTTAACAGGGACCCAAAACGAAGCTATTTCATATGTATAAACATCGATTATATAAACCTTTTAGATTGCTCAACCTGGTTTTAAAAATGTTAAATTGATTATAAACGCTCGTTTCTTCTTCTTATGCCTATCACAACATCAATTTAAATACCTTTCAGCGACATAAATTTAGATTTAGAGAAGTTGTCTGCTTGGTCAAGTCAGCAGGGGCTACAAATAAATCTCACTAAATCTTGCTATTTGATTATTGGAACAAACTCAGCGAGAATTAAGATCCCCAGCTCTGGATTTCAATAAATTCTTCATCCATTCCTTTATTTTCTTCAGCCCGAAACTTTGATATTTATTTTGAGGATCATATTGGGGCTTCTCTCATCCAGGGCATTATACAGAATTAGGGACTCTTTTAGCGTCAGGGTCCGAATCCTAGCAGTTAATACATTGTCATCTCGTTATTGGACTATGGCGACTGTGTCTATGGTCCATGTCTGTATAAGAAAACTGAGCGGAGACTGTAAAGACTTCAAAACATCTGTGCTAGATTTTCTTTCACTAACCTCCGCAATATCATGTCGTCCTATTTCTTAAGCGAGCATCTTTACTAAATATGAGGCAGCGGATAAAAATTCATCTTGCCACTTAATTGTTGCAGATAGTTGGATTTAAAGAACCCGGGTCTGATGATGCGATTCATATCTTACAAGAGCGCATAGTCATCTTGCCATCGTTTCCAAGCATACGAAGTCTAGCTTCCGGGAAATTTTCTTTTACTGTTCATCTATTGTATGGAATCAACTGGGAGCGGATTTACGTACACGGTCGTTACCAGCTTTCAAAAAATTATTTAAGACAGCTCTTTTAAATGATGACTAAATTATATATTCCCCCATTCTTTCCTCAGGTATTTATTTTTTCTGTAATAATTAATTATTGTTATATTATTAATTGTTTTTTTTTCTTCTCCATATTTTTGATGCATTGACTTTAATATCAGGCTTTGGGTCTGAGGATACACCTTATTTGCAGAGTAGTGAGATCATACAGACTTTGTTTTTATTATTAATTAATGAGTTTGTTTTTTTTACCATTGTAAGGTACATGGTTTTGTTCATTGTTTTTTTTTCTCTAATTTTGTTTTTTCTTTAATTATTAATTTCAAATCAAACTTTTCATTATTATTACTATCTTTATGGCTATCATATTGGCTATTACAACTTTATTAGCCACCACGAAACAAGGGTGTAGTAGATTTCTGAACCATTCCCGGAGATCACAGAGCCAAGATGTTCTTCTTTGTTCCAGACCTCTTCTTCCGGCTATTTTGCCTTGAATTATTAGATGCATAATGTTATATCTTTCGGGATGACGCATGGCATGAGTGAAGTATTAAAGTTTGCATATCTTTATCGTCTTTGATATTTCTATGTTCTTCCTCAAACACTTTTAAGACATTTTCAGTTGAAGGTCAAAGACTCTATCAAACCGACATTGTTTCTATCTTCTCCCTCAGGTATATGTATTTGCTGAATGTATATTTGCTCTCCCCTACTTCTCACACATCGAGCTTCGATGCTTGCTCAGGTAGTGCAGCATTCACTACACACCTTTCGAAAACCTACACCTTCAAAAAGTTTTCCACACGCATCACACTGATATATCATTATTTTAATTGACGTTTGGACCAAACGTTCTGACGAGTAGCCGACATGTCATTTGTCAAATTGCATTTGCAAAGTGTCAGTATGGACTTGAGCAATCTAAAATGTTTATATATAGTCAAGGATATAAGTCGAAATTAGACTACGGTAACTGGTTTCTAGATTCTTATACCCAAATAGCCATCCAATAAAGACAGTTCCATGCTTAATAAATAAGATTAAAACGAATTTACCGAGTGAAGTTTGTAGCACCTGACGTTTCGGCGATGTTGCAACCGCCGTCGTTTAGGATAAAACAGTACACCCTAGAGAATGGCAGTCGCAACATCACGGAAACGTCGGGCGCTACAAACCTCACCCGGTAAATTCGTTTAATCTTATTTATGTCAAACACCTGCGATAGTCTTTGAGTTCCATGCTTTATTGAATGTACAGGGTAAACTCAATCTGTCGATGAAATAAGACATGAAACGGCAGTTGTTTCCGCATTTCCTTAATGTAACCTTTAAATATAACTATATCTTTCTATAAAAATAGAGGTTTTGAAGAAAGACTATGTAAGGTATTCCAAAGATTGATGACTACTCCTCTGCTGCTATAATCTCAATGTCCTCCTCCTGGTCATCAGGTTCTTCTAGCTGAGCTGTCCTGCGATGAATTTGGCACCTTTTATAGAGACCTCACATATGCTTTCCCATTTACCTTAGAAAATGTGCCCTTTCTCCACGTTCTTCCCCTATACATTCGGAACAGTACCTTCTCTCCCACTGCAAAGGTTTTTTTTTTCTTGGTCTACCTCGCATTCTACGTCTTTCTGGGATGGTAATGTTTGGGGATGTAATAGAAATTGCTGTCTGGAATTTGCGAGCATTTAACAATTCAGCTGGCGTTTTATTTGTTACCGTGCTGGGTTGTTACTGGGCTGTTACCGTGCTGCACTTAGCTCTTTCTTGCCTGCAGATCCTGCTGCCGTCTCACACCAGATGCTATTTGCAGAATCAGGTCGGGTCTTGCATATTTTTGCTATATTTACGGAGTAATTTCATTTGAATAATGCTGGGCATGCACAGATTACATGCTCTGCTGTCTCCTCTATCCGCAGACCCGACGAATTGCCCCATCCACGAGTGTGTAGGTATGTGTATGTGCCTACAATTCCCAGTGAGCGTGCCCACTACTACCCGCAGGTTTGTCCTAGAGAGCCCCAAGCAATACCCCATCAGTCGGAGGTTGAATTTTACAATAGCTCTCTGCCCCTGCCTACATTTTGCTGTTCGCCATCTATCCTTCACCTGTCCTCCTTTCCTTTCTCGGGAGAATAGGTTCAGATCCGATTGCGGTTCCCTTCGAGCACTTTCTCGCCAGTCGTCAGTCTGTTGCATTGTGTCCTCTTACCATCAGGATGACTAGTCATTTGTGAGATGTGTTTTAGTACTGTGTGTCACCTAATACAGTGGAAATTAGGGAACCTAACTAACACAGCTGTTATCGACATTGACATTTCAAAAAGCAATAAATAAATGTGTCATCAGTTATTTGTTACTGTGAATCTGTCAGTTTATTGAATGGATATTTGAATTTAAAAAACCAGGCATATATGTAAATGGAATGAAACTTGACATAATTTACATAATTCATTTTAAGCGTATTTTCTGAAATACATACATAACTATTGCATTTCCATACTTAATAATATATGAAGCGATTGAATTTCTGACAAAGCAGATCATAGACTTTTAAAACTTTAAACATGTCGAATTCCATTCGATTTACTAATTTTTAGCACATCGTATGAAAGAGCTACACTTTAGTGCTCCATTAAGAAAATGTCTCTGTGATTCCATTTGCTAAAGCATAAATGTACACGATAAAAAAAAGCCAAATTTTCACTTTTCCATATTATTAAACATACAGTTTTAAATAAATTTTAAATTTGAATTTTGATCAGATCGATTATTCAAACATGGATACAAATGTCATGACAAGGTGGGCTTGGACGATGAGACTTATTGTAACTCACTTTTAGTGTTTCTAATGGTGCTGTGGAATTTTTAATATTAATTTTATTGCAATTAGTATTTGAAAAGCCTTTTACAGCAGATAGGCTCAAATATTATTTTGATACCGCCTTGGCGTGGTGCAATATTGTTTTTAATAAAGAAATTAATTATTTAAAAAAAAGCGATTAAGGTTCTTTATCCTCACATTTCGTGTTCGCCACTTTATTTTTGTACGATTGCTATTGCAATTCTCAAAATATGGAATTTGCGAGTGTCATTAGAGAATTGAATCAATTATAATTAAATGAATGTTTTTATTTGTGAAATGCACTGTTGTTTATCTACGATTGGTTGAATTGTTATCATTTTTATATTGTCTGTGTGCGATTGTTTGGGACTGGTGCGTCATTGTTTTATGTATTTAAAAAAAAGACAGCAAGCAATAAAGATATTGAAAGTTTAAACGGTTGATTATTTAAATTGGTATGCCACGATGAACCAATATTTAATATGGGACCCTAGACAAGATTGTTTTAGACTGTACATTGAATAGCGATAATCCCCGCTTTCACCCTATTACAAGAACTTTTGTAACTTAAAAAATATTTTGGAATAAATTCGGGTGATTATTTTTATGAAATAATATTATAAACTTGTTTTTCGAAAGACAATGTAATTTACAATATTATAATCCTATTTTCCCAAAAAGCGATGTTATTGTTATATTGAAAATATACTCAAAACTTCGGCATGACTTAAACAAATCGATAACATATAGAAAAATTAAGCGACAATGTATCTTATTTTTTGGTTTTATTATATTTGGTCCAATATATTGTTGAATAATTTAATTACTTTACTTCAGCTACTTACATAGCAATATGTCTTATTGCATTCTGTTATGGGATAGGGCTGCTCTCCTTGCAGAAAAAGGGCCATTCCTTCAATATATGGACTAGGTTATATAGAGTAGTTTGTCAGTTTATTTTTGCAAATATAATGTATATCCGTAAAAATATAAAGCTGTTCAATAATCATAATCAGTTTATTAATTTCAAATAATGCAGTGATAATAAAGTCAGTAGCCGTCATAATATAAATACCAGAAATAGAAATAAGCTTTTATTTCCCAAGTTCCGATTAAAAAAGTCAGAATTTCTTTTATGGGATAATGTATACATTTCTACAACAGAATTCCTCGGGAAATTTTAGAGTTGCCAGTAAAAAAGTTTGAGCATCGTATTAAAGACCTACTTTGCAAAAAAGCATACTATAAGATTAACGACTACCTACTTAAATGATAAATTGCTTAGGGGGTAATTCTTGAAAAATTTAGCATTATAAATTTGTCTATATTCCATTTGATTTATATGGGCCATAGACAAATTTAGCATGCTTAATTTTTCAAGAATAGGCTCCCTGGTGTTAATATACCTTAGTTTTTTTTCAGATTCTCGCAAGGATTCACATATATAATTCGACAAAAACTAAAGGATATTTATGTTACCTTAATCTATTCTTAATGTTTCATGTGTCATCTACTCAACTAAACCATTCAACGGAATCGAAAAAAAATAATTGTACGTGGACCATACTGAAAGTTTTCTGGAACTGGTCACTTGCATTAGGGATATTTAAAAAATGAATTTCTATTTTTAAAAATGGAACTCTTTGACGGTAGAAAACATTTTATTTTTTTCGCCTGTCATTTGTTTTTTATTTGTGGCTTGAAAATTGCGAGTTTACCTAACGATGGATTTAAGTGGAGAAAAAATTCTATGTATGTTTTTTTTTTCGATTTTTGCTGTGGCCAACGAGAAAGTTGCCAAAGACTTCAATTAGTGTTTGGTTATGAAGCCCCATCACATAAATCTGTGCACTTCTGATATAATCAATTCAAACGTGGACGTATTAATCTCTAAGATGATTCACGCGAAGGCTGGCCGTCGACAGCGGTAACAGAAACTATCATTGATGCTGTACGACAACTAATTGAATCGGATCAAAAAATTCATACAATATTGAACATTGGCATGTACAAAATAGTTTGCACGTACACCATGAGTAAACGGATGTTCAAAACCGAAAGCGTGGGGTAGAGTGGTGTGCTAAAATGATAAAAAAATATGAAGGAGAGCAATCATTAGCAGTATATGATATCCCGACGAGACGGAAGCTGGGTGTATGTTACGAACCTGAAAGAAAGTCAATCGGCGGAGCTGGTCTCCTTTGGAGGATTTGCTGAAAAAAGTCAAGAACGGTCGGAGCGCTGGTGAAATGATAGTTGGTTCTATTTTTAGCAAGATGCGAAATTGCAGACAGTTATTTAACTTGGTAACCCAAGAACAGACACTGTAGATTGGTACGTTGATTCCATTGCTTTCAGATGCGTACATTTGCTTGTCCAGTGTTTTAGAAAAAGTTGGTGAAAAGCATCCTCACAGCAAAGTAATCCTCCATCCCGACAATGCATTCACCCACTGCTAGGATAACAACGGCGTTTTTGAAAACCTCAAACGAGGAACTGATGACGCATCCCCCATACAGTCCGGGCCTTGCACCCTACGATTCAAACTTTTTCGGCTGTATTGATGATGGCTTGTGATAGCAGGGTCTGACAGTATCCTCAAAATCCCCAATGCAGTTTGTGCTGCGTGGCTCTAAGCCAAAAAATGTTCAAGCCAAAAAATATTTGATTCCAAAACCTTTCTCCATAATCGAGAAAGCTGCAGACTGGGTTCTGGAGGTCGATTCGGTCTGTAAGCATAGAAAGTCTCAGATGCAAAGCCCTCCGTCCAGATATAACTCTTTACTCCCTATTTCGGAAGATGGCCCTTGATGGTATTTGGAAGATGGCATTTAGGTGAAGCTCGCATGCAGCAAGATTGCTGTCCTATATAGGTTACCTGAGACGGTCGTTAGTCCGGAGTCTATTGCTTACCCCCAGAAGAGTTATAATAGTATTATGATGGGCTTGACTGGCTGGTCGGTGAATTCTATAACAGCTCCGTTTGTATTTGTTTATATACGAATTGTAAATGGCACAATCGACTGTCCTGAACTTGTCCAAAATATCTTTCTGCACACTTAGCCACGCACTTAGAAATAAATCACTTCTTCTTATACCTAGCTTTAAAACTAAATATTGGCATAATTCGTATTTTATAAGGGCATGTGAAAATTTTAACACTGAATACTGATTTTGATATTGACCCCTTTTCAAATTGTGGGACGATTTTGTGGTGACCAGGCTGCATTTTTCTTGTTATTTCAGCTGTCGGTATGTTTCACTGTACTAGTTTATTTGTTTTTCAATTTACATTATTATCAGTGGCAACTTGTAAATGGCCTCAAGTTTCAATATAGTTGATTACATAATTATTGGCTGTAAGTGTAAGAAAATAAAATAAAATAAAAAATATTAATATAGGTTTCGTACCAATCATTCTTGTTTATTCATTTATTCTAATAATTTAACATAAACTTTTGTATTTGTAAATATTGCTCGTTGAGATACATTATCAATCTGGGAGTTAGAGGTCTGATCAATCTTGCTTCTAAGACTGGTTCACCGCCTTTACCTAAAATTAAAAAAATTAAAACCGGTTAAGACAACTACAACGGCAAGTTAGTGTCAGGGGGGTAGTTTGGTGACAGTAGACACATGTAATCAATAGCTCAACTCAGGTACTTCGCAGAGACAAATGCCTACTGTTAAGGCGCATCTCCTAGAATGCTAGGGTTGTCACTCTTAAAATTAGTCTATAATTATACTTGTGCTAAATTTCTCACAGTGTTCAAGACAGCATGACAATCCTTTTAAAGGGTAACTCTGTACTTGAACTAAACAAGAAAATTGAAATTTAAAAAAATTGACCTTTTAATATTTTTTTAGACATGAACTTAGTTCCAATAATTAACGCCAGAGAATGTTTGGAATATCAGCATTTTCGGCTGCTGAATCATTAAATCATTAGCAGAATGGAGTAAGTAATATACTTCACATCCATTCTACAGCATTCTTAGTTCATATCTCTCAGACAGATTTATACCAAGTGAACCATTGCGATTCAAGGTCCAGCTGTCACAAAATTAGAGCTGGAGTCCCACAAGAATATGGTTGGTTTCGCCTTCTACACCACATACACTGCAGACCTTCCACTTACCATGTGGTGTTACGACAGCTACTTTTGCTGATACTACCGTTCTATCGAGCAATGCTTATTCTCAAATTGCAAATCTAACTCGACAAAATTGAACGCTGGCTGTCAAGAGGAGAATAGAGGCCAGTGTACACATTATATTTACTCTACGACAAGGTGACTGCCCTGCAGTGAAATTAGGACGTAATGTCTTACCCCATAAGAAATGTGTTAAATACCTTTGAATGCACGAAGATAAGGAAAGACTACATCAAGAATAAGAGAATACACTTAACACGAAGTTCAAAGAAATGTACTGGTTAATAGGATGTGGCCCATGCCTTTTTAGAAAACAGAATACTGGTGTATACGACAATCTCAAATCTGTCTTATGGACATATGGCATTCAACTCAACCTCAATCTGCCATATGGACATATGGCATTCAACGTACGGCCAGTAACTCTAATGTCAAAATCCTCCAACACTTCTAAAACAATGTCTTATAAGAAATAGTCGACGCTCCATGATTCAAAGAAATCAGTGAGATCCATGAGTACCTCCATATACCACTAGAAAAAAAACAGACTTCGGAATCGTGTCAATACGCTAGTCTCTAACCTCACCGATGTGAGTGAAAATATGAGAATATTCGGTTTGACGTGGAAGATTTGGGCGACGGAAGATAGCCTTTAGAACCGGCATACATTATTATTTATATTCATATTCATTTTATTAGCATAATTGTCATAATAAATGTAAGCAAAGAATTTTTTTATCACAAATATAACATAAAAAAGTAAGATAGAAGACACCAAGAAATAGATTTTGAAAAAGAGAAACAAAAAAAAATACAAAGTGATAATTGCAAAGAAAGGCATGAACACTACTGATTTTAGTGAGTACAACTCCTTATCTGTGGCAAGGGCGGTCCTAGCCTTACATTTTGGGGGCGGTCGCCGTTATGGGCTTAAAGTTTTTTGATCGGACCAATACCAAGTCCTAACCTAAAAACTCAGATTGATCAATAT
>JAOPUG010000033.1:23541764-23552986 GCA_027564375.1 Micropterix facetella | reverse complement strand
CTCTGTACTTCACCTCGGGCTGATATATCGATAATTGCCCTTTGCTCGGCTTGCCACCCGATCTCGGGTGGTAAGCTGAGCAAAGGGCGTCATGTATCCGAGATATATTCCAATGAGGAATTGTCGCTTACATAAGGTAGAACACCGCGCAAGCGATTTCGAACACGTTAGCAGGTCGTAGAAATCTGACTACATCTGGAAGTGAGGGCGCGAGGATGCCCCACTGGGCTTGAAAATTCTCAGTGCCTTGCGATGAGGAATTTGACTCTCACGGGCTGAGGTGGAACTGGATAAGTGGATCGTCTTCATCTACAGAGTCCTTGCTTTCGTCTCTGGGCGAGAGAACGATAGATATCGTTATAACGTCCAGGGTCGGCGGATTCGCCGGTAGCATGTGAAACCTTCGAATTTATGGGGATTCGTCATCAGTTCTACGCTTGAGTCTTCAAAAACGCCGTTGTCATCTTAGTGGGAGTGGGCGGATGTATTATCGTGATGGAAAACTACTCTGCTGAAAGGACGCTTTTCACGATTTTTTCTAAGACACTGGGAAAGCAAATGCCAACGTACTAATCTGCAGTGACTGTTCTTTGGTTTTCAATTGAAATTGTGTAATGTACCGTCTTGTTAAAAAAAACCTACCATCATTTTACCAGTGCTCCAACCTTTCTTAATTTTCGTCAGCAAATCCTCTATACTATACTGCTAATCATTGCCCTCCGTCGTATTTTTTATCTTTTTATCACACAACTCTACACCCTGTTGTTTTTCAACTTCCGTTAACTCATGCGTTATCCATCTCAAACAAAGCATCCGAACTCTCAGGTGTACGTGCAAACTATTTTGCTCATAGCTCATGCTCATGTTGTACGAATATGCTAACTTTGCTTATATTTTTTATCCAATTGAATTAGTTGACGTACGCCATCAATGTTAGTTTTTGTTACGGCTGTCGCCGGCCGGCCTTCGCTTGAACAGTCTAGGAATATATCCACGTTTGAATTATTTATACCCTAAGTACACAGAGCTACGAGATGAGGTTTCCTCATCAAATACTAATGGTCACCTTTGGCGCCATTCTAGTTGACTGAAACCACAGCGAAAATCGTAAAAAAACATACATCAAAAATGTTCGCGACTTAAATCCATCGTTTGGTAAAAACACAATTCTCAAGATGGCACAACAAAGAAAAGACAAATGACAGACGTAGAAAATAAATGTATTCTATAGCCAAAGAGTTCCATATTCAAAAACAGGAATTACTTTTTTAATGTTTTTAATGCAAGTTCCGAGTTCCAGAATGTTTTAGTAAGGCCCACGTATATACTTACAGAAAAATAGAAAAAGAAACTATAGGACCTTTGGTTTGCTGACATTTTACTTTCATTATGGCGTATTCAGCAGATGACAAAGCATTGCAAAGGTTGTTATACATATGGTCTCCCTAGTGTAGCCGTTCGTTGATTATTATACTCAGAAATTTCGTGTTTTTTACCGCACAGCACCTAGCATTGGTTGCACAGAAAGTGTCCTTCCAGGTATGCCCACCAAAAATAATCACTATGTCATCCGAAAAAGAAGTGTGACGGCGTGTGTCTTACTTGCCGTTCTCACAGGTGCAAATTTGTTATAGATGAACCAATCGACCTGCGAGACAGCTTCTCTTATAGCGGTCCAGTCGGCCCGCCTCAAATCTCTGTAGGAAAGGCAATCTTGGGTATTTTGTGTGGTTTCATCCTGCAGTCAGGTAGGTAGACACATGGATTCCCAAAATCGATTTGGCCGTGGCAGAGGATGCGGTCAGGGCAGGTCACTAACAGTGGCGTGCCTAGAGTTGCTGAATGGGGCAAGCCTGACATACCTTTTTGTGTTTTTTACGCTTTTTATAGGAAAAAATGATACCACTTTACTCTTCAGTTTGACGATTTACTGCTTGTGTCGTAGATTCAATAAAGCACACTTAAGGTGTGCTACTGCTAGACAGAATTTAACATATACCTACTTATCAACAGTCGCATATCTCCGGTGGCTTTAAGAAAAACCGTTTTATTTGATTGAGCGAGTGAATTTAAGTTAAGAAGTTGACCCTTGCTTGTATGAGTTGTGAGACTATTTATAAAAAAAAATAACAAAAGGTAATTAAATGTTACCTAGCTTATTTATATTTTAAATCGAAGCGTCAATCTTTTTTTCAAAAGTGATGAGTAAAATGATGGCGAACGTTTTAATTCTATTAACAACTGTTTTTTAATAGCAATCATCGATAACTCAGATAAACGTTCCTGACCCTGTGTATTTCTTAGGTAAGTATGAATACGATTAAGAGACGAGAACGCACGTTCAGCAGAAGCACTTGTAGCCGGAATAGTTACGACAAGATACGCTAACTTTAACAATTGGGGAAAGACGTCTCCGAGGCTATTCTCACTAATGAAAACAATTAGTTCAAAAACATTGAGATCTTTCAATTCTGGAGAGGAATACAAACAAATCAATTGGTTCTTTAAAACTTGCTTGTCGAAATGGTTTACATAAATATCAAATAATGAAGCTAACGCCTCTGTAGGAAAATCTAAACGATATTTATCGTATAGTTTGTTGATGAATAGTTGGAAAAACTTTAATTTGAAAATTTCCGAATATCGATCGTCAAGTTCGCAAAATATGTTGTCAAACACCTGGACAGAAAGTCGTTTGTATTCAGTATGAGCACAGGAGATGTTATTGTCATTATTTTTTTTAAAAAAAAGTATCAAAATAGGTAAATTCAAGGATGTTCCTGGAGCTAAAATGATTGAAATAAGGACACCTTTAAAAATACTAATCAATCACAGCAAGAAATAGCGAAAATATACGAAGTTTCACAGTCTGCGGTAAATTGAATTAAATTTAAGGACAAACAAAATTTGCCATGACATCTTAATGGACAGGAAAATGTAGGTCGTACCTAAGCGACTTACTACCCCAAGAGATGCAAGGAACCTAAGAGACATGCTTGGGAAACAGGAGCAACCTAGGAGAGTACTCACACAGATTATTCAGGAAGCAGGGATGCATATATCCGACATGACAGTGCGTCGAAAACTAACGGAGCAGGGATTTCAAGGAGTGTCGACCAGCCAAGAAACCAAAATTGACCTCAGCAATGATGGCCTTCTTCAGTCCAATGGGAATGATTTTTAGCCCACTGCGATTTTTAGCCACATCTACCGCTATAAAATGATAGTCAGCATCAAAAACAGCCATCAATACTCGTACAATAGAATTCTTATTCTTATAATTGTAGTACGTTGAGCCTCTAAATTGTGGTGAAATCAATCTTATATGTTTTCCGTCTACAGCACCCACACAATTACGGAAATTAGTTTTCTTATAGAAATTGTCTGATATTTCAAACCATCGTTCTTGTGATGCTGGGGGTTTCATTTATAATAGTTGTAATGCATCCCATATAATCGAACAAGTATGCGAAACAATACCGGAGATTGTAGTAGGTATGTACTTCCCATTAGAAAATCATAAGTTAAATCTTCAACGTATCGATCACCAGTAGTGAGGTATCTGAAACAAAGAAAAACATTGATTAAATACAATTTCTATTTTACTTACAGGTTTAGAACAAAAGAAAATGGAGTAACTGTAGAGATTATTACGACAAATATAAACCAAAATTGAAGAGTTGTCCTACAGGATCTTCTGCAAAAAAGGAAAAGAATGTTTTCGCAGACATTTTAAAATTTTTAGACAAGGAGAAACCGCGAAGGTAATTATAATGCAGATGACAACGACAAGTTAGCTCTACGGTCTAATAGAGATACCTACAGAAAACTCAGAAACTATAGAAGATGGACATAAGGAACAGAGTGATATTAGAAAACAAAGAGCGCTAGACATACAAAAACCAAAAAAGTACACAAGAGGAATGCCAATGAAGTAGCAGACCCAAAGAAGAAAAAAGCACAATATGTACCAGGAGAAATACTGAATATATTAAAAAACAAAAACAACACTACAACTAAAGATTATGACGACGATGAAAAACATCTTTTGGGTGTTTCTGGGGACATGAAAAAAATTACACATTTGCAAAAAAATACTTTAAGTTAGGCATGATGCAGTTACTTAGAAATACATTTAAAGAAATTGTATCAAACATATCTTCACCTTACTACATTTCAAGCACCCCGTTCCCTGGAAGTACATAGCTATACTCGGTATATCAAGGTAATTTCCGAAGCAGTTCAGCTCAAGCAAGATATATAACCCCATAGGGTATAATCAACATTCTTAACCACGAGGAATTGTCAGTTCTCCTGGCTCTCAAAATTCTACAGCTCTACAACACTGATACTATTACGCGAGTTGTTATTAATTCAGTTGAAACTATTTCAAACAATTCACAATCTGAAGCTCATGATGATTGTTATGAATTTCCTCAACCTGATAGTTAACTATGACTGAGTCCACTTCTCAAACACAAGAAATCACTACTTTTAACGAAGATTATAAAACCCAGCTTAACCATTTTAGTCTTTCAAATAAAGAGGTAGTTGTACTAATTGATTATATTATAAGATTGTATTAATTGTTGATTAAAATTATACTGTTTACAATTAATTTTGGTTTTGTATTGAAACAGTTAGTATGTTCACGTTAATCTTACGCGCTAATCTTAGGAACAACCAGTCCAATTTGAAAAATCACCATTGCGTTAAATTGTCCGTTTATTGAGGAAAGTTATAGGAACCCGGGGTAGAAAGCTAATGAGTAAATAAATAATCTTACCTTAAAGTAATTGTAAGTCTCTCTTCAGCGAAGATAGCTCTTCTCATGTATGTGTCTCTCTTCCGGATTGTATCCCTTACCAAACGTAGTAATTAATCAAATTATCAAATGATGCTACTGATATCCTGTAGTAATCGAAGAATCTGTCTGGATACTGCCGTAATTTTCTTGCGTAATATGTTACTGGCTCTCCCTTACTTTGTTTACTTTAAGAGGATGGATCCAGTTTTTCGTTTGCATTTTTTTAAAAGCATATAAAGCTAAAAGTAGTGCAATAAGCAGCAATTCCGCTTATATATTAGACGTTCGCCTAAACCGTGAAACACGAAATTACTGATCAATCTAAATTTCTACGATATGTGTGAGGCAAGTTGCCGGAATTCAGGGAGACATTCCGGCTGTAGCGTCTGTTTTCCTGCCATAGTGTCTGTTTTCTTCGCCCGGTGCGGTTGTGTCCTGGCATCTCCACAGTAACGACAATATTTTTCGAGTGCAAAAGGCAAATTCCACGAATTTCTTCGTACTCGGCAAAGATCATACTCGACAGCAATCGACGTTTACGGTAGCGACAGTGAAGACGGAGTAACCCGGACATCCTCATCCAAAAAAAACGAGGACAGCCGCCAAGCCGACGCCATCTTCGTTCAGCCACGCGTTCTCGCGACGCACGTGTTCGAGTGAGCGAAGGCGATCAAAAATGAAGAGGAGGAGGCCGTCGACATCTTCGTCGTTGTCATCGTCATCGGCATCTGAGCCTACTGAGTCAAGGAGAAGAAGAAAGAATAAAAAGAGGAGTAGAAAGTGGGCATCGGATATTTCGGGCCTGATATCGTATTATATGAGGTCCCAGGTAAGTATGAAGCCTTACCAAAATCCCAAACCGGAACCTCTGACGACCCCAAAACCACGACTCCCCGAAATTCGGATCTCGAACCCGAATTCGAAATCGGGGTCCTGCAAAACGCCGTCAAAGTGCTGGCCGTACCCGTCGCAGAGGCTCCAGCGGTCGAAAACTCATTAATTTACATCTATTCGAAACGCATGATTGGATGCAGATCTGCTACGCGGAAGCCCTAAAACCCTGCCTATCTGGCGTCCCCGGGATTTAAAGCTCTGGCATTGAACGATAAGTTCGTCAATCTGCCCGGAAATCTGTCACTAACCGCCGAGGACCGCGCCTTCGCGCCGCGTACCGCGACCGCGAGGACCCGACCGCGCAGAGAGAAACCTTCGTGAACGGGATGCGCCAAATGCTCTCCCGGGAGTCGAGGGACCTCACACTCCAAGCTCGGATATCTCGAGTCGAGATGGCAAAGGAGATATTCTCCGCGGAAGATGGCTTCCACAAAATCTCGAAGGACATTCTCCAGATTTTATGCGGCAAGCGAGCGGAGTGTGAGTGTGTACAGTGGCTCAGGAAGCTGAAAGAGCACAGCCGAAATAGGCGGGGTCGGCTAAATTAATTGATCATAACCGCCAAAAGGGAGACCCTTCCAGCATCCAGAATAAAAATGGGGATAAAATCCCTCATGAAAGAAGCAGGCGGCAGTCGCCTTACATAATTGGATGTAGTGTCTCCCAATGGAAGAAATACTAAAACTAGGAAATTGGACTCGAGAGAGCGCCTTCCAGCAATTATACAGGAAGGAGATCCGAAATAGTACTTTACCATCGGGGAACCTTCTGGCACCTCAGTTTAACCCGGAATAATCCCACAACTAAGATGATTCTGGCTTCTCGTTACTCTCTTCTATTTCAAGAGTATCACAAAGCGTCATCAAGAGGTCACCGGTAGATAATAAACAATATATCTAATAAGTTTTATTTTCAGGTAAAACTCCTATATTTTTAATATCTTATTTCCTAAAATTCATGGTGGTCTTTATATAATATTAGTAATGTGGATGTTTAATAAAATAAATATATTTATATGAATTACAATACCAATAATATAACATTTAAAACTACAGGATTTTTTTATAAAAAAATCGCGATATTTGTATTATTTATTTACTTATTTAATACTGGTATAAAGAAAGAAATGTTACAATATCACTTAAGTAAAATCTAGTACATTGAAGAATAACACATTAAGATCGACACATCTCAAGTAAAAACGGCGCTTTGTAGGTACATCTAACTGGTCTTCTTGGGCCTGTATCTAGATGCACATTGGTCTTCTTGGGCCTGTATCTAGATGCACATTTGTATTGTAGGATATTGTTAGGATATTATAGAAGGAAAATAAATACAAGAAAAAAAGTAAAGCAACGGTAACCCCCCGCCGTTTTTTATTAATAAAGATAAACAATATTTTTATAGATAGATAATTAATAAATATATACCACATATATTATATTATACTATAGAAATTTAATTAGTTAATAGAATAAATAAAGTACATACATTCAGATTACACATACAAGTACATAGATACGATTCTTTTTTTCTTTTTTCCCCCCTCATACAATATGTAATAGTTCACTTTCCATTCGCAGGTGTCCAAGTTCTAACCGCCGTCTGTTTGTTTTGAATTTAAAACTATTAATATTGGTAGCTTTTTTCAATTATAAAATACGTTTGCCTTTGCGCAAAAGTAGTGTTTACTCGAGGAATCAGGTAGGTGGATGCGGCCGCTATTGTTGCAAGACCTTTTTCCCAATTCTCTGGGTGTTTTTGGAAGAAACCCAGAATTTGCTTGACAACGATCTGTTTTATTGGTAGGCCTGGAACTCTTTAAACAAAAGTATTTTTACTATTTTCGTAGCCACTATTGTTTTTTTTTTATTCAAGGCGTGGTATACTCGGATGTATAGTATATTTCTATTTTAAAATCTGGCCACACTGATAATGCAATTGTATATATTTTTTACCCTGGTTACTTTTCTTAAATCTCTTTGACATTTTAAAAATCCCGGAGACTTATCAAGTAGTATCTAAATAAATCTTATTTTTAAATAAGAATGTCGAAAATAACAGCGCTGTTACAATACGTCCCAAAGCGCAGCATTTCGTTGTCCGCGCCGTGCGAGAGTAAACGTAATTTTCGCAAGTTTCAGCTGTTCAATAAGAGGGGATCGAGACTCTTCAAGCAGGCGCAAGCCAAGAAACCGGACCCCGAAATCCCTATCGACAAAAGAGGATGTCGCGACAATGGATTTCTAATAAACGGTCGCTTCGTGCAAGTTCCGGAGATGATCCCAGAATTGGTCGTGCCTGATTTGAAAGGGTGCGATTTGAAGCCGTACGTGTCTTACCGCGCACTCGATGTCGTTCAAACGAAATTCACTGCTCAACAGCTGTTCGAAGTGACTTACGCCCATAAAATAAGAGAGGACTTTAAGAATGGTAGGTGGTTTTTGGCCCCTCCTAGTATTACGTAGGACGGGCCATATAGTCTGATGCATGCTGTGCGTTTATTCGTTTGTTGCATGGAGAAGGATCTGATCAATGCATACAGCAAGCATGGTGTATATGCGTATTTTTGGAATCGTGACGAGAGAAACTTATTGGAATAGGTTTTTTTAACCATTTTAAGACAGGGTTACCAATTATGGAATGGGCCAAAGTTGCCGATGTATATTGCTACTTTTCCTATTATTTAGGGGTAAGTTCACCGTGCAACGGATTAATGAGACTTGCATTTGGCCGTCACCATCACGTAGCTATAGGTTGACCGAGGCACCTAGGACCCATGACAAAGAAAGAACATCGCTTCACTCCTCGCACTGGCTCGCAGAGATGTCAAATTTGGGTGATGTTAGTGATTTTGTGTGCATACAGATATGTGAAATAATGGAATTGAAGGGGCTTTTGTAATAACCAGACAATTCACTAAAGGTTTACAGGACAAAAAACTATTTTAAAAATTGAAAAGCATTTCATCAAGAGTAGAGTAGAACTCCTATTATCCGGGATTCATGCGAATGGACAGACCCTGGATAACAGAAAATCAGAGTGAATCGTTTCTGACTTGTTTCTTCTGTGCGACATAGTCAACAGTGTTGTCGATTGCCCATAACTGTTGGCAGGATATCAAGCCACACTCATCTATTCGAGCCACAGGCATGTCGAGTGTCAGGCATTGATACAGACAACAAACGGTCCTGTCGATGGAGTGATTTTGCATAATCACACGCTTATTCTCTTTCCTCCCCATTTCATATGATCCCCCACGACTAGTGTATATAATTATAATTATTTTCTTCTTGTTATACTTACAATTTTTAATGCGCCGCTTGCTAACACGGCGTAAATTTAAATGGCTTTAGTATAATATTTTTCTTTTTTAATGTAATATAGTAAATTTACTGTAAATTACTGAATATACTACCGAATAATAAACGAAAATGAAATTGAAATGTCGGCAGGAGGGTGTGATAGTGCTTAGCCCAGCTTAAGTCTCTGTATAGGTTACTGGAATACATCAGCGTCAAGAGTCCGAATCCTTCTGGTCAATGCTTTTATTGTATTTGTGGACTATGGCGACTGTGTATATGGTCTGTGGCCCTGTACAAGAAGTCGGAGTGTAGGCTTCAAAGAATGCGTGTGCTATATTTTGTTTCAAAATCCCACACCGCCATCACAACCGCTTTTCTTCAAAAGAGCAAATATGCTGTATATAGTGTGTAGGCAGTCCCATTAAGCATGAAATGTCCTTAAGATTAAGCAATCCAAAGAACCACGATATCCCTCGATATCCCTGAACCATGATTCCCTGAATGTCTCGGATGCACAGCCTTTCGTCCAGATATAAGTCTTTACTCCCTATCTCAGAAGATAGCCCTTATTGTAGAATTAACTGTTCCATGGGAATCAAATATCCCAAAAGATCACAAGTACATATTAAAAAAATACCATGATCTCGCAAATGCGGTCACCCAGAACGGCTTTACTGTTCCCCTTCTTGCGGTGGAAGTTGGCGCTCATTGCCTCCCAGCCAAATCTCTGTTTCACCTCTTTAAGGATCTTGGTATCCAGGAAAATAATCTTCTTCCTAAAAAAAAACATGTAAAACTGCGATATCCACATCTAAAATTCTATGGCTTCGAAGGAGTGAATGGGTGGTAAGCTGAACGCTCACATATGGTAAGACAGCTGTCCTAAACCTACCACAGCTGGTCGTTAGTCTGGAGTCCACCGCTCACCCCCCAGAAGTGTAACAATAGATGGGCCCAACTGTGGTCGGTGAATTACATGGCGCTCCATTTTTATTTACTTCGCTAATCATCATCATTGTGGTATTTGTGTGGTCCATTCCTGGACACAGGCCTCCGCAGTCGCTGGACAATGGAGCAGGTGTTTGACATCACAGTTAGACGACCAAAACTCCGATGGCTTGATTAAGTGGTTACAGACCAAAATTCACTTGTAATGAACTGCAAAACCAAAACTCAGGATAGGGTGGAATGGAAGAAGATTCTGGATGAAGCCAGATTCAATGAGTTGTAGCGCTAATGATGATGATTATGTTTATTGTAGTCAATATGGGCTACTCTATCGAGCATGGTCACCACTGATTATCTTGGCCAGTTTAATTTTTTTCCGTCTGACACTCCCCACCCCAATAGTCACTATGGCAGCTTCTTACTGCTTACAGTCTTCTTATATATTTTTTTACAGGTAAATTAGACGAAGAAGGAAACCCTCTAGAACCGTCGCCGGAAGAAAAAATGACACCAGAAGATGCGGTGTTAAAAGCTAGGCAAGTAGGATGCGACATATTCGAAAAAAAGAGAGAGGAGTGGGTGAGGGAGAGAGAAGCGAGAAACCAACTCAAATTTGAAGAGCATTGTGCAAAAATCAGATCAAAATAGTAGAGATATAATCATAAGTATGTAAAGAAAAGCAATAAAATAATGAATATTACTTTTTTTGTTTTTTTGTTAAGTATTATTTCAGTGGTATTGTGATATACATATACATATATATGTATAGGCATGCTTACATAGTGCAGCGGCAGTCAACCTCGGTCAACCTCGGGGTCACCAAAACAAAAACAAGTTTAAGAAACCAGTGTACAGTTTCTCTTAATTTAGTACTTTCATAAGTTAGATACTATTATCATTTAAATTTCAAATTACAGAGCAAAATATATTTTTTTTATATTCATTCATGGCATAGTTTAGAACTCATCAAAATAATTTAAAAAAATTGAAATAAAATGTGCTTATCTACAAAATATGTTTTTGGTTATGTATGTATCTGTACAATCTTTATACAACCTATCTGTCAGGCTAACATGGCTTTAAAAGAATTCTGTCATAAAATGTTGAAATTACACGGCAAATAAGAGCTACGAACTTACAACCTATTTGCTTGCGAGTCAGATCTGGACAATATAAGAGTGGGAGTTTCAATATCTATAGAACCATTTGCGAACCTGTATCATGTTGAACCGTTATAAAACTATCTGGCTATGGATTGTTCTATATAT
>JAOPUG010000033.1:23527013-23537790 GCA_027564375.1 Micropterix facetella | reverse complement strand
AGCATTAACTTACCTCCGATGCTGTTTAGACCGCAGATTTTGTTTTTTCTGATCCAGGGTTCCTGGATCATGGCGACGGTCTTGTTGTCCATCTCCAGCACTCTGCGTAGGGTGGCCGCTGCTATTTGTTTGTGCTGGAGGTTGGTTTGGATCAGGCGAAACAGAGGAAACTATTGTAAAGGCAGTCCAACCACAACCTGCGCAAACACTGGCCAAAGCAGAGTCGAGTAAAGGGGCAGAGAGTGACGCTAATGTCACAAGTATGCAACAAGCTTCGGATCAAACTGACGGTGAATTCACCGAGGTGAGACGCAAGGGACTTTCTGGTGCAGCCCGCAAGCGCAGAAAAATGCTTAAGGAAGTAGGCTTAAGCGACGCTGAGGCGTTTGCAGCTAGCTCCAAGACATGGAAAGAGGTTTTGAGGATGATCCCGCCGGAGAAGCGTCCAGTGACCAAAAAGCGGTAAAACGCATACGGTCAGAGGAGGCTCCACCGAAAGATCACTCAAAAAAGTGTCCGATGATACAACCAGAAAGTAGTAGGCCAAACTTCAAGATGGCTGGCTCAACAAGGGTGGGTATTCGGAACATAAGCCCGATGTACGAAGAACAAATGCGGATGGCGCACAACGCAATACTCACGGCAATCCACAAAATGGAAAGAGGCACCGGTCAACTTCTGGGTTTCACGCACAAGACGGGCTGGGTTCAAATCCTGTGCGAGGACATGGCATGCCAGGAATGGCTGATAAAAGAAACACCCAACCTCAAACTATGGCCAGAGGCAATGCTTACTTTCATGACAGAAAAAGAGCTGCCCAAGCCAACAATCGCTACAACGTTCTTCCCCAGTAGTGAGGCACGGGGCACCAGATATGGAAAAAGCCCGAAATCTACTGTCAAGGTAGAACAAGGGACTTCCCTCTGGGAGGGCGCGGGATAAATCTCAACCCAAGGGGGGACGTAACAGTGCCCCCGAGATAGGTTTGCACTATCGAAATCTCTTAGTTCATTTATGCAAATTTAGAAGCTCATTTGAGACTGCGGACCTATGTTAGCGACAGTAGTCAATCTAAAGGTCGGCTTCGTTTGTCGTAAGTTCTTTCATTCCAAATATGTGGCAGTGTTCGCAGTGAGAAAAATTAAAAACTAAATATAGGTGTGATGATTTATTTAAATAGGATAAAATAAAAAAAAAAATGGCTCCATCCTATGTATAACTGAGAAAGGGCTCAACTCTAAGCTAATGTCCTCTGCCGCCTCGTCCGCGTCCGCCTCTGGGGTCAGCGCGGGCGCGTCCGCCGCGGGCGCCGCGACCGCGCTTGCCGCGGCCGCCCGAAGCGTTGTAACCGCCCGCCTGTGTCTGGCCGTAACCGCCGGGTGCCTGCGTCTGGCCGTAACCGCCCGCCTGCGTCTGACCGTAACCGCCTGCCTGCGGCTGGCCGAAACCACCCGCTTGCTTGTAGCCGCTGCCTCGCTCCTTGTAGCCCAGGTCGTAACCGCCGCGGCCGCGACCGCCCCGGTTGCCGCCGCGTCCGCCGTAACCGCCGCCGCTGTTGCCGTAGTTTTCCTCGCCGTACTGCGACCACTGGCCGCCACTCTCCTCGTAGCGTTCCTCCGTTTCGTAATTCGAGTAATACTGTCCGTCGTCCTGATACTCCTGCTGCTGGTAGTCCTGTCGGCGAAGACAATCGATTACATTCTCATTTTGTCGAGTGGGAGAAGGCAGGTAGTACGATCCATAAACCTCAGAATGAAGAGAAGAAATCTGATCAAAACCTTCAAATGCGGTTCAAAAATAACCACACAACTCGAATGAATCTACTCCTGGACCTGATGGCACACATCCTGCGCTTTTGAAAAATTGTGCATTCAAACTAGCCATGCCACTCTTGATCCTCGCCACCGTAACAGTCGATACCATCGACACAGTGTGATTAAAACTACTAGTGTATCAAGGAATGTCCCGACTTAGGGCAACACATGAGGTGGGTGCGAAGAACGGGAGGGGGGTTCTGCAATTTTGAATGCTTTCTAGAGCGTTACATTTTCATTTTCGTGTGTCCAATCAGGGTAATTGGTTTTGCTGTCTAACCTGTTTACAATAAGTAGGTATACCTACTGCCCGCAGTAAGAGAAGTCATCCGTTATCATATAATTTTTATATCATTAATAAATAATTTAAAACGATTGAATGTTTTATAATTGTCTGTCACATTTATATAACTTTTGAAAAGCGATTTCATTTACTTTCTTCTCTTTGAGTCAAACTGGAATTCAACGGAACGATAACGATTATCCTGAAGCAGTTAAAGATCGCGGATCGGTAAGAGATAGCACTGACTCGACAGCTGACAGCGGTAAGATTTCCAATTGACCGAAGACATTGAGCACAGCAAACGTTGTAGGCCGAGTAAACCGATTTAAAGTAATAATTACCTAATTTAGATAGAAACAGCACACACTTTTGTCTGGAGCACAATTCTCTCCTGTCTGCTGCCATCAAGGATACAAGACAGCACGAGCGCCAAATCAACGTATGCTGGCTCAACCTAGAGAACGCTTTTGGATCAATTTGACACAGTCTCCTCCACTTTGCACTCCGCCGGTACAACTTCCCACCTGTGGTGCGTGACATTGTAAATTCTTACTATAACTCTCTGACGTTCCATGTCAAAACGCAAGAATGGACTACCCGCTCTATAGAATACTCAATTGGACTATTTCAGAGCCGTTGCCTCTATCCGGCGATATTTAATATCACCTTTAATATACTGCTGGAAAGCCTGACACAGTTCGACAAGAAGTGGGGTTACCGCTTTAAAACGTATGGTCAGCATACCTCGTTGTGCCTCGCTTTTGCCGACCACCAAATGTTCATCACCAGGAGCCCCAAGCAGCTTTCTCTGATATTAGAGCCCCAAGCAGCTTTCTCTGCTATTACAGAAAGTAGAGTTGTTCTGTGACTTTTCAGGTTGTATAAAGGTGAAGCCCTCCAAATGTTTTTGCCTTGGACTCACACGTATATACAAAATTCACCTCCTATGACCCTGTCAAATTGGTCTATAAGGGCTCCAATATCTCCCTTATTGATCCAAATAAACATTTTAAATTCTTCGGCAGGAAAATCACCTATTGGGCTAAAGACCTCTCTGCCAATCATGTAACAGAGCATTTCAGTAGTTGCCTGACAAGGATAGACGCCTTGCTAACTGCTAGTCCTAGAAAGGCTTGGATATACAACTATCTAACCTCTCATTTGTCATGTCCCTTTCTCATTTAAGATTTCACCAAAACCCAACTGTTCCATAGATACGCTGGTGACAGCTAGCTTAAAATCTTGGTTGTCCTTGGCCAAACCAGCCGACCCGTCGACTCTTAAGTTAAAATTACATCTTAGTCAAAAATACGTAGAGGTATGGGGTAATTTTGGCCAAAATCTCGACTTAATTTGACGTATTGGTAGAAAACCTTTTAAGGCGCTAATAGGTCAAATTGCAAGTAATCTTAAGCGGATTTATTTATTTACTTATTATGGCAATGTGCTGTAATTTGCAACGAGCGTAATACGAAACAGGTAATATATACACTTTAACGTGGAGTAAAAGTTAAATTCAAAATAAATAAACCCACCCCATGTTATGTGATGAGCAGTCCCATGCCGCCCAACTAATAGGTCCACATGTAGAATAATAGTTGATTCGTTTGGAGGGTACTGTCAGACCCTTGCTGGCACGAGCCACTGAGATGCTAACTACCTCGCGAATAAAAGCAAGGACTTTTTCATGGCGGTAAGTATACCATCCTTGATCTAAAGCCGCCTTGCAGCCAGTCAAAATATGTCTAGCTGTGCAAGGGATGTTGCTACAAAGGAGGCATGAACTATCTTCTGCATATCTCCAACGAGCGAGGTTACTTGGGTCTGGTAGTGTATGCTGCGTGGCATTTAAATAAAATGTAGTATCTCTGGTATCCAGTTATACAACATTACCTTCCAGTGCGTTAAAGGAGGAATGCGAAGGTCCCCAACTTTTGTCCAGTCAGTCTGACATTGAAGGCCATGAGCATGAGTCATACTGTTGCTGTCGTACTATCCTCGCGAGGACTTGTAGATCATTTGATTCACTATGGCAACTTACTGTATGCTTCATTATTGCTGGATCATAATTGAAGATTTAGTTATTCTGGAGTTGGCATAAAGCAGAGAGAGCAATTTTAGAGCTAGCCCAAAGTGGTGTTTGGATCTGAATACAGTCGAGGGGTCAGCCGGCTAAGGACGACTAAGATTTTAAACTAGCTGTCACCAGCGCATCCAGATGAACAGTTGGGTTTTGGTGAAATCATAAATGAGAAAGGGCCATGACAAATGAAAACACAATAACAAACCATAGAAGGAGCCTGGAATAATTTTCTAATTATAGGTCGAATAATTTGGTCACTTTGATGTCAAGATTACCGCTGGGTATCAAAATTTGGTCACTCGACCTTGAGGTAGAATCTACCTAAATCATGTGGAATCGACTTCGAGTTCTGCCCCACTTCACCATAATTAGGTAGAAATTACGTCGATTCGAAGCCAAATTTGGTAATTTTGAAGTAATTTCTACCTAAAATGTTTGCTGAGAGGGATCTCGCTGTCAACACTTTCGTTTATAAGAAATGCAGTAAGCGGGACCCTCCCATCGTTAATAAAATCATGGATAATTCATAAGGACATTTCTACCTAGCAGTAATTAGTGAAAAGTTTATCCCAAAAGACAGTCCAGTTTCAAGCTGCTTTGCTGCTTTCGCAAATGGATGAAAAAATGTGTAAGACGACGAACACTTGATATTGTATACCTGGATTTTGAATAACTTTCGATGAGTTCCTACCAAATGTCTGCTATGGAAACTGAAACTATTTAGTATTCACATAAGACTGCACTCAACTAGATCAAATCATTTCTAAGAAGCAGACAGATTTCAAGTAAAGGATGGGTCAGTCATTTTCTTGTCTGGATTTTATGGTGCAATTAATACTACCCCTTCTTGAAACTAGCCTGTCATGAAATTTAGGAAATCTTATTATACAGTTATGCTGATCGCTGTCTCACTGACTGAATCTGTAATGCTGTGGCGTAACGCTGTAGACGATGTGTAAGGGGAAAGGGGGTTGGAAGGAGTGGGGGAGGGGAGAGAAGGAAGGTAGGGTGGGGGAGGAAGGCTCGTGGTGGGAGTGGTGGCGCGTGGGGGGCAGGGTGGACCCCGTAACATTCGAAATTTGATCTATTGACGGGCACCTCAGGCGCGCTACAACCAATTAGTTCAAAATATAGTTGTTATGTTGGTTCACTACTTGTAGCGATTACTGAATGGTATGTATCATATAGAATAGGTAGAAATAGGGCAAAGTTGTATTTTTACAAGAAGAGGCTGAGATAGGGCACGGAATCAGACAGAGTTGTATAATATCATCCCTGCTTTTTAATATTTACTCTTTACTCTGAGCATCTTTAAGGAAGCAATACGTAAACCCGAAATGGGGTCAAGGTAAATGGCATAAACTCAACAATATTTATTAGTACAACTCCAGTTTCTCATTGCCAATGTTACAAGAGTATGGGACGAATATGGATTGAAGCTGAACACCACAAAAACTAAGCAATAATCGCTAAAGTACACGTAAACACACCTTATGGTTTTCGATTGGAGAAGACTGATAAAATTATTTACCTTGGCTGCAAACTGAACGACAACTGGGATATGAGCAGAGTTAAAATTCCTTTTGAAAAATTCAGAAGTTCATTCTATAAGATGTCAAAGGTGTTTTGAGGAAGAAACATTATCCTGCACCTGTAGACTTATTCTTAAATTATTAGATTGAAAGCTGGACACTTACAGACACGCTATTAGGAGGGTGCCAGTCACCGCTCGGCTCATGCAAAAGCTGTTTTCAAATAACTCTTGAGTGCTAAGAACCATTATCTACTAATTTTGAAAATTGTAGATTTTGAAAAAAGTATTTGGTACTTATAAACTATTTCGTACTTATTGAAAATTCAGTCAAAAAACTGAATTTTCAGTAAGTACCTAATAGTTCTGAACGTGTACTTTTTAAAAAATCTACTACATATTAGTAGATAATGCTTCTTAGTACTAGAATAGTACTTCAATTCAATCGATACCTTAGTGAACTGGGAGTAACTTAAAAACAAAGTTCGTATGGGCCGGGCGGCGACTTAAGAGGCCTTTAACAGGGAATTAAGAGACAACGATGAGTACCCTCTTAAAAAAGCTTGAAGTTTTCGAAATGCGGGTCTATCGGAAGATACTACTTACAATCTGGGTTGACACGAGCCAGAAATAAAGATATCCTAAAGTGTTCAAGCGAGGATATAGAAATATCGAGGACAATAACAAATCCGCAAACCGCGAAAGATAGAATATTATGCATCTAATAATTCAAGGTAAAATAGCTGGAAGAGGACCGGGACGAAGAAGAACTCGGGTCCGATTTGCAACAATCTGCAGAAATGGTTTCTGAAATCTATCACATCTGGGTTCGAGCGGCAGCCATTAGTGTCATATCCAAGTAAGAAAATAGTAATAATAATACCTGTTGGTAATCGTCGTAGCCATCTCCTTGATACGCGGGTTGCTGATGCTGCATTTGCTGCCGTCCCATGGGCTGCTGCCTCTGCTGTCCCATGGGTCTCCCCATGGGTTGCCCCAAAGGTTGCCCCAAAGGTTGTCCCAAAGGTTGCCCCATGGCTTGCCCCAAGGATTGCCCCATGGCTTGCCCCAAGGATTGCCCCATAGGATGGTCGCCCAAGACACCCGCATCGAGCAGCGGCTGTTGCAGATTGAGTTGCTGCTGTAGCTGACCGCCGAGGCCCAGCTGCTGCGCCAGCAGAAGCTGCTGTTCCAGTGGAACACCCTGATTGGGAACGCCCAAATTTGCGCTGTTCATGGACAGCATGCTGAGCAAGTTCTGGCCGGCGCTGCTCTGGACGAGGCGCAAAATGGCCGCTGTGGGATCTTCCACAGCGGTGACGGGCGCTGGAGGTTGTTCCTTGGGTTGCAGTGGCTGCTATTCCAAAAGAAATGGACGAATAAAGAATCGTGAAACGCTCTTTGTTACAATATTCGACATTATACTTTTATGTAGACATTGGGACTGATTGCATTTCTTCGTGAACGAATAATGGAAATAGTGCATGCGAACAAAACAGAGTAATATTTTTTTTTCCGCATCAAACTACCTGCCAATCTTATAGCCATCCAAATAGATTTGAACACATTTGGTGCAGCTTCACATTTGACTGCTTTTTTCTGTGGGTAGTTTAGATGCGGAAAAGTGATAACAGTTTATTATAAATTCCGCTTTAACGTATTGCCCTGTCCCGTTCACAAGAACTAATTTCCGATTTTAGTTCAAGAAGTTCACGCAATCGAGCTATTATTATTACATATTGTTTTATCTGTTATTAAATATTTAACTCATAATATAATAAATAAACATTTTTTCCATTTTACATAGCAAATATAATACCTCTACCTATTCACTTTCTTCCTTTACAAAAGCAAAAATAAATTGGGAAACATGACGTGTAAAACGGCTTCATTTGGAAATTGGCCACTTCTATTTATAGATAGGTGGCACCACTGATCGGGAACCCTCTCGATTACTCAAAATAAAATCAGATAGAATGCTATTTAAACTATACGACTTCCACCAAACAGTTGAGGATTGAACTACGAGAGTGCATTGTTCTTGTGCTATAGGAAATTACACATGGGATTCTCAGGAGTGCAAAATGTGTATTCAGCTCAGTGGACAAATCGTAGATGAAGTTTTGTCACTTTAAATACAACTGTTATATATAAGATAAAACGAATTTACAGCGTGAAAGACATTTCTGCAATGTTACAACTGCCGTTGTCCAGGGTAGAGTTCCCACTGAAACGTCGGGTTCTAAACAAATATCACGCAGTAAATTCATTATATCTTATTTATTATATCAAACAACTATAATAGTTTTCGATTTCAAAATATATCTGTGTTCGATATAAATGATAATTTCTATATTTCATGTAATTATTATAAATGAAAATTAATGATTACCTCGGCTGTTTTCTGCATTCCAAGTAAGTTAGCAAGAAGAGTGCTTGCATTCGTAGGCTGAGCCCCCTCCACTTTCTTCACTTCTTCTTTCTTCTCTTCATTAATCTTGTTCTCTTGCACCTTTCTCTCCGCCGATTTAAAGATCTGTGAAAATTAAACAGTGAAGATATAAAGTTGCTAAAAACGCGGCTACAACAGTGAAGAAGGCAAATTCACTGTTGTTCCTCATTTGGAAAACTTTTTACAACAAGTCAAACAAGTCTTGGGTGTCTTATAATGAGTTGGAGAGCTGAAAGAGCCGTAGCTAAGATTTACCAAATATACATAAAAAATGAACCAGCGCAACCCTCTACGAACACTCTCGGGTTTCTATTGCTTTTGGAGAGTGCAATGCGAAAATCGTTTTAAAAGCCATTATAAACCCTCGCTGTCAAAATGTCACGAATATAATTTTAAATATATAAGCATTCTGTCGTATACCTCTCGTTGCATTAACCAAAGGCGCGTTCGGTTCTACATCCAGTCAAAAATTGACTAACACAGTTATCTAAATTTCAAAATTTGTGTAGTAATCTTGAAAAAAAATGACTCAGTATATATCATTTTAACATTGATTAATTGGCAATGAATATTGATTTTGAATAAGATGATGATAGTATAAATATATTTTTGATATATCGCTGTGTGTCGTTCGGCTTAACACATTCGCTGCTCGAGTTCCATACGAGTGATAGTCGAGTGACGTGATGAGCGATATTCAAGAGCGGCCTTCGAATGCACAAGTAACGGTGTCGCCAACCGTTTGTAAATTTATTGCAATATCTGATATTTATATTATATTTTGATATAGAATTTACATTTTGATATCGATATAAACACTAGTTTGCGAGCAAACAAATTGATTTTACTATAGTTGTATTTGGTATTGCGGCTGGTATCATTACTTTCATTTTTGGTAGGTAGCAACACTGGAAACTGCATACTTTTTTATATAATGTCAGGTTACTTCTCAATTGGTTGACGTTTGTTAAAAATTGCTGCTGTAGAAACTGTTTGCATTACTTTTGATAAATTTTCTGAGTGAATTTCAATTTTGCTTACAAAATGACATCATCTCAAATTTGTTTTGTTTATGATGGGTAAGGCTGTAGACACGTCCCCAATGAAATGTAGACAATTACAGACATTCACTCCGCACGTTCCCAGAGAGACATAGCAACTACTGCAGGTGTTTCAAAGTCTGTTAACCAAATAAAAATTAAAATCGATCGATACAAACCCCTGGAAGCAGACCGTGTGGGAAAATGTGGCAGGAAATGGATTATCACACCACGTACCAATAGTAAAATCAGGGATCGTAAGTTTGAAATCCTTGAAAATCATAAAAAGAGTTTTACCCCATCTGACTACGATGATGAACGATGAAGGAATAAATGTTTCCAAAAGGACAGCCTATCAAAAAACCACACCTCACCGAGCCTATGAAGATGAAGCGACTGCAATGGGCCAAACATCGAAATAAGGCTGTGGAAAAGAGTTGAGTAAGTACAATTTTTTAAGCAGTTCTGTTTGTCAATAACATTTTTTGTGATTATTGTAATATTTTACAGTATGGTTCTCGTACAAATCGATGTTCCAAGTTTTGGTCAACAAAAGTTCATTCGTCCAACGATGCTCTGAGGAGTAGTTCCATCCATACTGCCTAAATGAGTTGTCATGATAATGAATGGAGCCATGGCGAGGACGATTGGATTGTGGGAATGTTCGTAATAGGCCTGCAGGTATTTTTTAAGCCTACTAATAGATATGTGAAATCTTACATCGTTGAGTGTGTAATCGTCATCGTCATCACTGTCGATTTTGGTAACAGTAGCATCGGCCATCTTATAATCGCCGTCATCAAACGGCGGAGATTTGCTAGTGGCAGGCACAGGATTCACGTCCGGTAAGGGATTGGAGCCACCGATACCCCGCAAAGCCAGTGGACTGATGGCACGTCCTAAGCGAAAAAAACCAAAAAACACATTTTAAAACCATTCATCAATTTTATTACTTTAAAAGCCACGAATAATAACTTTTAATGTTGAGTTAATTCATAACAGCGTAATCCTCTTTTGAATTGGGAGTGTGCACCAAATAAATATATGTACAGTAGAAGTCCATTAGTCCGGCATCCAACAGTCCGGAATGCCCGATAGTCCGGCATCGCTCCGGAACGCTCGAGTGTATTCGGAAGTTTTCGGGGAATCCCGGAAGCGCTCGGTATTGTTCGGAAACAATTAGCGGCCGAGCGGCCGGCTACTCTCAGCTGTCACAACAAATACAGGTACAGTGCACTGATCATGTAACGAATGGTGCAGTGCAGCACAGTTAATCGATCACGAAGCGTCTTCGCCATTTTTTTGTGCGTTGTTTTTTTGTGTCCTTTCACATCGCAGTAAACTGTGTCTCAGTACTCTCTACTGTAATACAGTAAATCTGTAGTGACGTACGTAACTTTTGAAACTGTTTATAAACAAAGTGAGTTTCGTTCTAACTGTAGTGACAATGTTTTCAAAACCTAAGCCTTCGAGTTCAAAAGGAGAGAAACGAAAACGCGTAACACTGACTCTCAATCAGAAACTAGAAATCATCAAACGGCTAGAAAAAGGTGAGAATAGAAATGTTTTAATGA